>MJHO01000012.1:3347520-3822408 GCA_002076135.1 Xerophyta viscosa | reverse complement strand
CCAATAGCCCATTTAAGTCTTGATTTAGTCTTCCATGTTTTTACTTTCTATTAAGTAATTGACTACTTAGCGGTTTTAGTGGGTGGTTGTGTTCCTATCCAGTGGGTATGATCTTCTAACTAGTTGTTATTACTATGTAGTATTCCAATGATGTATTTTCTAGCCTTTAGTTATTTTTAAGTTTCAAAATATCTATTTAAAAATTATTTTTAAACTACTTTTAATACGAAAATTTAGATCTCATCAAAATCTCCGAATTTTATGTTATTATTTTTTTCAAATAATACTCATAAAATTTTTAAGTTTTTATAAGGGTGCGCCGTGCAGATAAGTTATCTCTGCAACGCGTTCTATAAAATTACTCGTGATAGGATACTTATTTACGCGGTGATCTATAAAATTACTCGTGATAGGGGTATTAACTATTTCCATTTTGATTTTAGTATATTTTCTTTTTTTACTGTAATTCCTATTGGAATAGCCAACCAAACTTCAAAGAAATTCTTTTAATTCCTATACGAACTTGATCGCTCCAAACCTCGCACGTCCTCCTCCTTTCCGCTGCGATTAAACTGTTGGTTTTTTATGTATTTTATACCGGAGATCTTATCTTGCTTTTTGAGTCATACAAAGAATGCTAGGGTCGTTGTATTTCCATCGATTCACTATAAATATATCTGTATGATAGATCGACTGTTAGTCGATTAGAATAAGCGCTTAGATGTGCCTCGATCATTTTTTCAGCTAATTTTTTTTGACTTACTAATTTATTTTATTTGTCATTTTTTGCAGATTATGTGGAAACGCATACTTGGAATGAAAACTATATTTGTAATACAATTTTAATTTATATGTATATAATATAATTGCACATATAGTTATTTTATTCTGATCTTTGTTTTATTCAATAAAATTATTAGATTATTTTTCTACTTGAAATTCAAATATTTTCAACACAAACTATCTTCCTAAGCTGACTCCGCAACTGCTAATTGGTAAAGAAAATAACAAGTGGTATATTAGTGGATATATAAGATAATCCTTTGTAGCTTAAATATAGTTGAGGAAGAACTATAAATTTAAATGATGTTTACAGCATTCGTTAATATAACATATACGTGTTGTGTTTTGTTATTTTTTTTTTTTAAATAAAAAAGTAAAGGTTGTAAAAAAAATAAAATACTTTATATCTGGATGAAGACAAGCGACCGCCTGGTGGTGACGTTGACAAGTCTCGGGCCCCACAGATAAGAAGGTCCGGCAATTTTTTTTTTTTTTTAAATATTTTATCTGTATTAGAATAGTCTATATCAGCTCCTAGTGATTGTAGTAAGGGCGCATTTTTTTTCAGCCCCTAGATTGGCAAGTATGGGTTGAATCAGCCCCTATGGTTTATATTATTCCATTTGCACTCCTTTTTGATTTATGTGTAATATCGTTTTGACCATTGTATTAGTATTTTTTAAAAAAACTTTCAATAAGAAAATTAAAGATTTTGATGAGATCTATAACTTTTATGTTCAATATTTTTTTTCTAAAATATTTCTAAATAAATATTTTGAGACTTCGAAATTTTAGTGGGTTAACGGATCGGATTCAAAATTCGTTAACTCTTAGAGTCTCAAAATGCCTACTTAAAAGTATTTTTTGAAAAATACTAAACATAAAAGTTGTAAATCTCATCAAAACCTACAACTTTTATGTTGAAAATTTTTTTTTTCAAAAATGCTAATACAGTGGTCAAAACGAAATGACACGAATTACGAGAGAGGGGTAAAAAATGAAAAATATAAAGTAGGGAGGCTGAAACGGTAGAACTTTTGAAAAAAGAGGCTGACCGATCATTATCCCTGGTAGTAAAAGAGTACAAATTAGAGGAATACCCACATAGATTACAAAAGAGCAGACATTTTATAATAGACCTTATCTTATATATATATTTTAGATATAAAATTCTTTTAACGTGCAATCAGGTTACACTCCCAATGAACCAAGACAAGCTTTGTGAGATGCACTAATTTAATTGAGGGAACTTTTCAGGGACTTGCAAACATGTAGATGCTAATAGGTCTACATACTTTCTTTTTTGGTGGTTTGTGAAAAAAAAACAAAAAAAGAAAGAAAAAAAGAAAGAAAAAAATCTCATATTTTGTAAAACTTGAACAAATATATCTCTAGAATGAAAACACAAAATTAGCTTTTCAAAATACTTTTTAGCTCGTTCGGAATACTTTTTAGCTCGTCCGAAGTATTTTTTTTAGCTCGCGGGAATACTAAGATAGTTTGTCCGGTACACTTCAGCTCGAATACTATGATACAAGTCCAGTCAACACTACACTAGCCGTTTGGAGATTAAATTAGACGTCTGGAATACTTTTCAATTTTCGATTATGAATTTTTTTGAAAAGTTGAGAAAGATAAAAACTGATTTGTATGACAAAATATAAGAATTATTTGACATTATTCCTTTTCTTTTCTTTTATTTTTGGGTTTATCCCGCAAAGTTTGCTCCTAAACATCAACTTTTATATGACCGTCGTAACAAATAAATTTACGATGACTCTAAATCATATCCTACTTACCGAGAAATTTCAATCGTTGACTTAGCATATCATAAACTTATTTACCTCTACAAATACATTAAGAATAAAATTTTCACACGTAGAGATGATATTTAGGAGATTCGATCATAAGAATTCCGCTTCATGAGACGAAATTCCTGCCTACCCCCTTAATGCTCTAGCTAAACCGATTTCGTGAGTACAAGTAATCTCAGTTCCACTACTTCATCTGGTTTTGGAAAGATGTAGTAGTTGGGGCTACGTCGTTCATCTAGCGATATGTTGCATGTCACCGGTGGAACACTAGTCACAGTTCTCCCTACTCGGCGCTCTAGCAGGGGTTCAAATTCCAGAAGTACCTCCATATATTCTGAATTGGAAACACGCTTTGGTATGCATGTCAAATATGCGTGCATACGTCCCCCCACCCTACCTCCCGAACCCAATAAAAACTATGTATGCGTAACGACAGTGGCTTCGTGATATCGTCCATCCTTATGTCGCATGACGCCATTATATTAATGCCGACAGGCGTGCGGTTCGTGAGTCATGTGTCCCGGGTTCGATACCCAGGGGTGTCCTGGAATAAGGATGTGCCCGTGCCGCTTATATACAACGGTTGTGGAAAGGCTGATGGCTGGATAACCCTCAGTACTCTATGTCTGGTCTGGAAGCAGATGTCAGGTCGAAGTTTTACTCTCCAGCGCATATCTGGGTACAAAATGGTCCTATAGGTGTGCGTAGAAAACTTTGGTTCGCGAGTTAGCAGAGATCCATAGAGGAGTTTCGCCTCGTTATCTCAAAAAAAAAAAAAAAGAAGCATTATATTAATGTTTCAATGGAAGTAAACCTAATTTCATTGGAGCGGATAAAAGGTGTACTATTAAACAAAGTGCGGTAAAACAATGCATTAAAAATTGATTGCTCAAATTAGGACAAAAATATGAAACTTTGTTTTAAAAAAAAAAGAAATATGTTTGCTTTATTTAAAAGAACAATGCTATGGTTTTTAATAAATTTTTTCATAAATCTTTCAAAAACTGATGTGCTAACGTTTTAGTGATAAATTTGGTGTGTGATGCGATACACAGAAATAGTAATGGGATCAAATATGAGATTGATGTGAAAATTTATGAGTATGAGAAGATCTTTGGAAAGATTTATAACGGAGCAAAGATTTTCTCAACAAATAGAACTTTCGAAGATTACAAATCCATAGCTACTCACGTAGTTCCTAACTATATCCTTGAGGTGCTGAACGAGCCTATTATCCATGAAGTATCAGACCAAAAAGCTGAAACTTATTCCCCCATCAACTAGTTAAAATATCTGTCCAACAGATGATAGTCAGTTTGATGCGGTTATACATAGAGTAACAAGACACGGCACGGTTACGAAAAAAATATATGACGATAAGCGAAAAAGATGGATGTAAAAGAGTGTGCAAATATTTGAGCTGTAATTGAAATATGTTGAAATGGAAATATGACATGCAGACGATAATTGAAAACCTATTTATTTGTCTCCGAATAATGAATATGTTTGAAATAATTTGTGCAAATGAAATGATATCATTTCAGTCCCCCATATGAATGAAATATCTTTCTGTATATTTAAACTTGCACTCCTCTATTTGACACTCTTTTAACTTTAAAATCTACCTTTCTTACAATATCGTGTTTCATAATTTTGCTGGTTTCTACAATGGTGCATTTGCATTATACATTTTTATTATTCTAAATATTTTTATGTTATTTAATTCGAAATAGCTAGCACTTTTATATCTGACTATATGAAATGATAAAAAAAAAAATTTTTAAAGACGAGAATAATTGATTTGACGAAAATAATTTTATCATTACACAACTAACCGAGCACAAATATATTAAATTAGAAAAAATATTTTATAATTTTAAATTAATTGGATAAAAAAAAAGTAAATGCACCATCTGACCATTAATTGGTAACATTGACGACATCTAAATGATTGGCACATCATCTCGGAAGCATGTAGCGTCAGTAATCCGATGGCAAAAGCCAATAGGATTATTGAATATCAGCCCCTAAAAATAACTACATTTTAACCTTCGAAAATACGAAAACGCATGACGATACAACGCGCGAGCGCGCCACGTCATCGCAAAAACGTATTTTCGA
Organism: Xerophyta viscosa; assembly: GCA_002076135.1. Lineage (NCBI taxonomy): Eukaryota > Viridiplantae > Streptophyta > Magnoliopsida > Pandanales > Velloziaceae > Xerophyta > Xerophyta viscosa. The sequence continues at coordinate 3,817,690 of MJHO01000012.1, read as the reverse complement.
GGGCTAAAATAAAATTTTGGATGGCTGATATGCAATTATCCCAAAGCCAGTTGAAATTGTCTGCAAATATTATTAGATTTAAACAATAGAAATTTTAATAGGATCAAAATTATAGCAAAAAAACAGAAACATGATAATCCATTCTACTAAAGTTGAGAGATTAAATCATAGTGTTGTAATATTTAACATTAATATATAGCACATACTTAGACTGCCACGTATTAGTAGAAAGGTTAGCCACCATATGGAAAAAGTCTAAATATCTTATATGATCCAGATGTATATATCGCCGTGATGTTCATCTGCGTATCTCAAAATTAATGATATAATGTTGTCAAATTTAACGTATATTAATTTTTTAAAAGTCTTACTAACTAATGTATCGAGAACGAAAGGATGCAAAGACCATGTATCAAATTTATCAATATGATGGCGTCCATCTGTAGTTCTTTAACTGATATCTATTATCCGTGCAATGTGCGTGAGTTATAACTAGTATTCAGAAATATAAACTCTCAAAATATAGTAGTGCCGATTTTCTACCATTTTTTATCCGGTACACACGTATTACATATACACGATGTCCGGAATGGAACCCGACTTTCTACTAGCAAAGGCACTAGTAATAGTATGACACTACTACTATTTTATTTTTTTTATTTTTTTTTTGACACCAGCATTTACATTGTCAAAAAACTCCAAGATATATCTGAGTTCAATTATTATTCTTCTTCTTTTAAAAAAAAAAAAAAGAAAAGAAAAGAAAAAATCAATAGATGATTACTTTCATTTTCCTTTTTCTTAAAAATAGGAGGCGCCCACTACGCTTATCCATCCTTTGTAGGTCATGGTACAATTTAGAAGGAGCAATGCTTAAACCCTTTAAACACCGTATCATTTTACTGTATATTATTTTTCAACTATAATCTACAGTTCCTAGACTATAGTTAGAAAGTAAAACTACATAAAGTTTCGGACGTGCTGTTGAGTACAGAGATATATACGCCATAATTTTTATAATATCGTAAGGAATAACTGCATTTCAGTCCACGATTTTAAAACTGTTTAAAAATCAGCTCCTAAACTTAAAATATTTACGAATCAAAGCATGTCTTAAAATTTATATAAAAAATATTTTTACTATTATATAAATATTATTTGAAGAATATTAGAATATAAAAAAAGAAGATTTAATGTGATTTATTATATTTATATTCAATTTTCTTTTGGAAAAACTAATATGTGTTTTGAGGTACAAAAATTTTGGTAATTTTAAAAAAATTTTCTGCTACAATTTTAGAATCTACAAAATATTTATTTAAAAATATTTTTAAAAAAAAATTAATGTGATCGACATATTTTGAATAAATTTGAAGCGAAAATTTTTATTTATAATACGAAAAATGGCCGATAGAAAAAAATCTGGACATATGTAATTAGTAATTACACATGGAGTGAGTTATTATCGTACGCTAAGCACATGACCAACCAGTTGGAAAGAAAGCTGAGGACCCTCAACCTCACCTGATCCACTTCCAATCATCACTGCACATTGAAATCCTCCAATTCTATACCTCATACCATTTTATATATTATATTATTAATATATATCTAGGATGTAGATATATATACCTCTTCAACAATCAGGATAATACCTAATATTTTCAGCTCCGGATATATTGGGTTAAATATGATATTGTCATGTTACAATATTGTATAGACCCAAAAGTAAGTATTATGTAACACACACACACACACACACACACACACACATATATATATATATATATATATATATATCCAATAGCTTTATATTTCGGATCAATCCAAATCGACTATAAGTCATCTGAATTCTAACCAGTCCGGTTCAATTCAGATTGGAACTAAATTTGAATCATTTCATATATATATATATTTATTGGCAAACAATGTGAAGGATAAAATGGAATTTTTTTTTAAATATTATTATTTTAATAAAATATTATTAAAAATCTATTTGTCAAACTAAAATTCGTCACGCCACGTCAGCGCTACGTAGGAACAGCGTCTTTTACAAAGACGCTCTTCCGTGCTGATTCACCAAAGGGAAGAGTGTTTTTTGAAAAAAACGTTTTTTTCCTCCGAAGGACGTTTTTCGAAAAAATGATTTTTCCTGCGTTAAAAAAGGTTGGATAAAATTTCTGCAACAATGCTAAAAATTATATACAAAAGTGGGCCGCTAAAGGCATGTTTATTTTCTTTAATTTCTTATTTCAAAATATTTGCAAACTATTTGTAATGCTTAATAATCTTATATAATTTCGTTTGCACTAAAAAAATTCCTGTATCTGCTCTTGTGTAAGGCAAACTACAAATTAGAAATTAAAAAAAAAGAAAATATTAAATAGAAAAACAAATGTAAATCCGAAAGATTTAAATTCTATATTTTCCATTATTCTTAATTATCCTCTAACAATCTACGATTGAGCTTTATCTGGATCGTCGTAATTAATGAGCGAATCTACAAAATTTGGAAGAGAAAAAAATAAACACACAAAATACTAAGATTTTTACATGAAAAGCTTCGGTCCAAATCGATATAAAACGATGACGTAAAAATTTATAAAGTGAAAAAGAAATATAATTCTTCCATACTTCACTCTTTTGACCGAGGTCTTAAACGGACTCTCTTTTGTCTTAGTTTTTCCTCTAAGTCTCTAAATCTCTAATACTGGTTCCGTGCGCTAGCAGTCTATGTAGCTATATAAAGGAACCGTGCTTAGGCCGTTGGCCACATGCTCATTGTCGACACCCTATTTTATCCGGGATACTAATATACACTACCGAAATACATTAATTAGGGCCCACACGACACAATTAAGTGTGACCCCACTCGATCAGCCATGTAAGGTCTGGTTGGACCTGATTATGCATAATCTGGCCCGAATAAATATAATTCACTCAATTGAGACCAGATTAGGATATTTAAGTCTAATCGAACCTGTTTTCTAACATGCATACACGCGATAACATATGCAGATACGAAAACACGTGCACACAACATTTTCCATTTGTACGTATGATATTTTCTATACATGCATACAGCATGCGTATATAGTACACCATATACGATGTATAAAAATTAAAAATATTTATATATGTAACATTATAATGACCAAAAAAACTAAAAAAAGAAAGGGATGGATGGGGTTGGTTACAGCCGCCCACCCCATCAACTTCTCCTCACCGTCTTCATCTCCACCCATCAACTCCTCTCCCGTCTCCACGCCTATCAACTCGGTCCACTCATCACACACACCCTAACTGCCACCTCTCTATAAAGACCACACACATAGGAGGGGGCAGGGGGGGGGAGGAACCGGGGAAAGAGACGAGAGAGAGAGCACTCGGTGAGAGAAAAGAGAGAGAGAGAGACGAGTGACGAGAGAGAAGGAGAGACGCCGCCTATTCACACACCCTGCTCGTCGCCTTCACGCACATCTCTGAGCTCCAGAGAAACTCAACCTTCCGATAACAACGACCCGCGGAACTCGCCGGCGCCAAGCCTGAGTTGGCACATCGCAAGACGTCTCACACGATCACTTCTCCAAAACACAAGGTAATCTTTCGAAAATCACCTCATAGGTATCTGCTAGAGACCGAGGTCACACGAGGCCGCCGTGGCTGCGCCGGTAACGGGCCACGGCGGCCGGAAATAAAATTTAGAATAATAATATAAACTTGCAACCGCTTCCATATCTCCTCTGTACGTGACGTCGATAATCAAATTTTAAACTTCACCATTGAACTCATAGCGTCAAATATACCTAAGGAAAACATGGCATCACAGTTACGAAACCGCCGGTGCGCAATGCGCCGTAACCGTAAACACGAAAACATGCTCTTAGAGGCGTTAAAATCAAATTTTGACATCACCAGTGAGTCGGGGATAGTCGAAAACCTTAGGGAGCATATTAGAGGTGAGATCGTAGCCGTCGCCGGCGACGAGCCGAGCTCGCTGTCGCGAGCTCGCGACAGCGACTCGGTGATGAAGACGCGACCGGGCTTCAGCCGGTCGCCGCAACGGCTAAGCCGGTCGCTACTCTTTTTTTTTTTTTTAGTTTAGATAGGCTGGGCCGCGCGGCCCAGCTCGCGCGCGGCCCAGCCCGTTTTTGTTTCTTTTTTTATTTATTTATTTTTATTTTTATTTCTATTTCTTTTATTTCTTTTAATCATTAATCATATTATGATTATTTTGGTTTCTATTATTTTTGAACACCAATTTTAACATTTAGACATATCACGTTGTACAAAGTATATAAATCAAATTCGAGGGAGATGGATATTTCTCCCGAAATTAACACTTAATAATAAAATTCAAATAATAAGCGATGGATATTGCTTATTCCCAACTCTTATAAAAATTTTATGAAAAATTCAAAACCCGATATTTTTTATTGAAAGATAAAATAAAATGGCCATAATTGAATTTATTATAACACGGAAAAATGTATTTTTCCCTTGAAACATATTAAAATTTATTATTAGGGTGGCGAATGGATATGTTCTACTGATAATGTGGACGATGAAGAGGAAACGAAATGGTGTTGGGGTATCCGCATAATTTAAAAAAAAAAAAAAACTAAAAAAAAAACTAATAAGTTGTTTATTTAATTTTAACTTTTATTTAATTTATTGTTTATTTTTTATTTTTATTTTTAATTTTTTTTATTGTGCCATACATGCATATTGAAACGAGATTTGAATATTGTTTCGAGTATAACATTATCAGGACCGGGATAGACTGAACTCTAAGTGCGATCGAATTAATAAAAGATAAACTGGCCAAGCGGGAAGTGATGGATGCTCTCATAATATTCGGTCAGGGCATCACTTATCAAGAAATCAAAATCCCATGCAAATAAAGAAAATAATGAACAAAAAGAGATGGATATTGTCTCCGAGATAAAATTTTTCTCTCTTCCATTGTAGATGTGTCTCGTCTAAAATGATTTGGAGAGTAAGGTGGATTCCGACCTTTCTTATTCATATTGACGGATAATCACACATCAAGTATTTTGAATATGAAATTAATTGTGTCAAAATAATAAATCTAAAATCATTTTAATCAACTTAAATAGCAGTACCATCCTTTCGAAGGGGGCGCTGTGGGAGGTGTTCTGTTTCCCCACAACGTAAACGACGAAAAGAGACCAAGAATCTTTATGTGCCTATCCCCGGTTTCCTAGATTTCCATAAATATCTACGGTGGGACTCCAACCCTTCCCCCCACCGGAGGAGGTCGTCAACGATGCGACTCCGCTGGGAATCGTCAGGCTCGTTGTTTAAGTGATTAAATAATGTTCAGATTTAAATTTACACACACACTAAGACACTGTTTAGTTATTGTAATAATTATATTTTTGTGTATATTTTATTAACATTCTGCATCGCATATATAACCCAGGGCGCATGCCCATCCTGTTTACCGGGACAATCGGAGCTTACGTACAATGTGCGTAAGTAGCCAGTAAGCCATGGCCCTTGTCTCCAGCCAGATTTATCTGGGCAGCTACTCCGAGCTGATGTAATATTCATCTGGTGCGTGAGAGGAACCCAGCATGACAAGGGCTATATACACGTGGGATATGTCGAGCTCGTGTTACAATGTAGCACAGGCTAGTCGTAAGCCAGCCCAAGTAGGCCCATAACATCCCTACCGACATTTATGCATATTGATGAATTCGGTGTAAATTGTGCATCGCATATGCTGACTCAAGGCGTATACCCATTCCATCTACTGGGATAATCGGAGCTTACGTACAATGTGCGTAAGGATAGTCGTAAGCCCCAGCCCTTTGTAAATATCCTATATCTTAATCCCACATAAACTATCTGGTGAATCTGGATTCATAATTCCGTGAAAATACTGTTTCGTTTTTATAAACACCTTTATACCAGAATCAGTCTAGTTCGCTGAAATATCTGCTTTCTAACTCCTCCTCAGACAGTAAACAAAAGAAAAAAGACAAAAAATTAATTATGTCTTTCGCTCAAATAATTTTTTTTAAAAAATCTTATTCACATTATTACTGCAACGTGAATACTTTTCTTATTCATTGGCAATTAAAACTCATTTTTGCAAATTCTTTACATTTTTCCAAATAACATTTCTTTTTACAATGATAAAATTCTTCTAAAACTTGTGATTTTACTCAAGTCCTACGTTGATATTTATATTTCCTTTTTCAAATACAAGCATTCGCGCACGCATCAAGTTTCACGGTCAAGACGACTTTCCCGAAAAGAAGCCCGTATTTGCTCCGGCCTAGACATCATACTTCGGCATCAATGGCTGACAACGAAATGAACGAACATTGAAGAAGGAGAATGAAGAACTTCGCAAACAACTTGATGATATGAGCAAACAGTTGGAACGTTTGACCTCTACGATTGCGTTGCTCGTAGAACAAAAAGGGAACAATACAATAGCTCAGCCAACCGGGGATCCAGGTGCATCGTTTGTGACACCTCAGGAGCGACTGCCGGTGCAACAAACATCATATGATCCTTATGGTTTACCCCAGCAGCCAGAGCAGGGACAATACACTTCGCCACAGTATGTACCACTAGTACAGCCTGAAACTCAAAAAGCGCTACCTCCTAAGCCTCTAATCATGCCAGCTATGGTAAACCTCGAGGAGCAGCATGACTCTATCCCTTCAGAGAACCAGCACATTGAAGAGAAGGTGGAGACGAATTCTAAATCGTTTAAACACTTGGAAGGTGAAAACGCGGGGTGTATGGATCCGCCCAATTCCTGTATTGTTCGGACCTGACATTCCGAAGGATTTTAAGTCACCCCGACTTTGAGATATACGATGGAACCAGACGATCCCGCAAGCCATATATCTATGTACTGCAGTAAGATGGGGGCTTATCTAAAAAATGAGAAGATGCTAATCTATTACTTTCACGGAGAGTCCTTAGGGCCAGCTAGTTGTTGGTGATTGTAGAATCATCAACATAGAACGAGATCAAGAGCTGGGAAAAGACTTGGCAAATGCATTTCTCAGGCCACTAAATAAGGATCTGGCACCAGATAAATCTTCACTGAGGCCTTTGATCCCTAATAAAAATGAGAAATTTCATGTTTTCGCTCAAAGATGGAGGAACCTAACCGCCCAGATCACCCCTTCCTATGACTGAAGAAAGAACTTATAGATGAGTTCATGACCTTGAGCTGCCTAGATGACAAGATCCGTACTACGTGTGCTATTGCCTCTACCTTTGCTCAACTAATCAGTGCTGGTTTAAGAATCGAACTATCACAAGATAATGTTTTCAAATCGCCCGACGACGCAAAGACTAAAAAGAAAAGACAAGGCGGTGCACAATATTAACACGGCAAATAACTTCAATCAGTCCATATATCGGGTTCCGGAACAATATCAAACCGCTGTACATTATCAAGCGCCCCAGCAAAATAAATCAATACCGACAGAACCGTCCTTACCAGCATTATCAACAACCAACACGACAACATCAATAGGTCAACCAGACCTATCAAATCCAGCAGCAACAAGCTCCTACTCAGCAACAACCCCTACGACCACGTCAATACCAGGCTCCTCATGAGCCTTTGCCTGCTTCTCAAAAAGAGATATTCAAACAATGCGTTGCAGAAGGCTTGCTTGCACCTATCCCTGCTCGTCAATTCCATCCACTGTATCCAAAATGGTACGATATAAATGCATGCTGTGAATATCACAGTGGTGTTCAAGGACACTCGACAAAACAATTGCTACATCCTTCGATACAAGATATATGAACTTGATTGATATCCGGGAGGATAAAACTCACGCCTGTAGATGCAACGCCAACATCCACTACAGCAACACTGCTTCTACCGGCACTAGTAACGGAGGAATCAACGAAATCGATACAACCTTGTTCCATGATTAACGATTTCTTGAGGCAACTCCACAGGCTGCTCGCTATTTTGATGGATCTTTTCTTTCATCCGAGGTTGTGCTTGGATCCATATTTAGTATATAACTTATCGAAATATGTATTTATTTTTCTTCCCAGGTTGTGTTTTGTCTTTTCACATAGACTACTCTAGTTGGAAGAAAGTTTTTGAATACAATTCCGGAAGGAACATTGAATTTAAAATTGCTCTCATGCCTCCCGTTTGGTCATTAACATCCCTTGCTAATCTTTATGCTAATGAGATGAAAATTTTGGGGCCGATGTAAAGAACAATGCATATTCTGCATTTAACATAAATAAAAAAAGGCGCTAGCAACTTGCCACATACAGAAAGAAAAAAGAAAAGAAAAACAAAAGAGAAAAAGATTTTGAAAAATAGAAAAATCCCCACTACCACGTGTAGAAGAAAAAAAATATAGCACTACATACATCCCCAAAAGCTGACTCGGGAGCAATGAAACGATTCCTTACGAAAGTATTTTTGCTCAAACGAGCGGAAAGGTCTTATGGGTAGGCAAGTGCATCGTGCCAAAATACCTCAACTAACGAACTTTTAATCTCCTTATTGATAAAAAAAAAGGAAGGAAAAGAAATGAGACAGAGTAAAAAAAAAAAAACAAAGAAAGTAGAGAAGAAGAAAAAGGAGAAAGTAAAATAAACTAGATGAGTAAAGAAAAAAAGAAAAAAAGAAAGAAGAAGAGAAGAAGGAAATGAAAGGATAGAAAGAAATGAAAACAGTAGAAGAAAAAAAAAGGGGAAGAAAAGAGGAGCCAAAAAAAAAAAAAGGAAAGAAAAGAAAATAGAGAGAAAAAGTGTAACGACCATAAAACTTCTCCGTGCATAACAACCTACCAAGAACCTTTCCATCAAATGAGCAGAAATGTATTGGGAGTCAGACCATCCCTCTACAAAGACGGTCAAATTTAGACCGGCCCACAAATATAGCTATGGAGCATCACCAACGAACACATGCTGCAAGAACATTCAGAGCAAGCCCGCTAGGTCGAAAACCCGAAAAGATGGCCTAGGCAAAACTAGCTAGGGCAAGACAAGTTGTGAATCATTCTCTTTATTATGTTAAATAAAGAACACGCATTCGAAAATACATTCTGCAAGATTTATACATATCAGTTCCTACTCCACATAATCATTAGCCTAAAAAAAAATTCCTCATCAACTACACCTCCCAAAAGGGCCGTTATTTTACGAACTCCACTCTTCAAATAAATCAGCCTCACAAACACCTACAACATCTAAACTGGGACAATTTTATTATTAAATGAAATTTATTCCAGGATTGTAAACTTCCAACCTAGAGGTTCAGACTTTAGATTTTTCTTTAGAAATCTAGAAAAGACTAATCTGCACCCGAACCGAGGAGGAGAATCGGAAATACGTATTATGACAAGTTATAACTAAATATGTCTCCGGCATAACTTGCTTAAAGGAAAGACAGAGAACAAACATTTGTTCTTGCTAAACAAGGCCACGCCAAATTGGGGCAATATTGGAGGAGCAAGCAAATGAACGATAACAAACTACATGAAAGAGGCCTGTCGGGCATAAATATCCTAAGGCAGGGAAAAATGCTATTCAACGAACCAGTTCAACTGGGGCAATTTTTCAGACGATAACATTGTCGAGTGCCAGAGAAGGTTACCAAAAGAGAATACTTTCAAGAAACGAGATTTAAAGGCAGATAAGATTCTGACGAACCATAGTTAAACAGAGGCAAAGTTTTCTCTCGAAAAGTTTGCAAAGAATCTGCTCTGCAAAACAAGAATCCCCAAAGAAAATCAAGCGAAATGTGACGGAGTTAAAAGAAAAAAAAAGAGAAAGAGAAAGAGGAAAAAAAAAAGAATGAAAAGAATAAAAGAAGAGGCCAAGGGCAATGACATTTTGGCGTATGGATTGACCGGACATTCCCATACAGCATATTTTCAGCAAAACTCATTCTACAAAAGGAAAATCTTTGACAAATCTCTTACAAAAATCATTCAAAATTTTTTTTTTTTTTTTTTTTTTTTTTAAAAAAAAACTTTTACAATTCCTTCCACTTCGACCGTTTCAGCATGCACAAATGCAACAACAAAAAGACAACACTTATGCTCGAAATGAACAAATGATTCTCACAGACTTTGATAGGCAAATCAGATCTGTAGTTAATCCTCGTAAGTCTCGTGATGTAAATCGGGTTTGCAAACCGGACCCATTACACTTCATCATCATAAGTCCCAACAAGCAAATCGGGCTTATTTCTTCACCTCCCAAAAAAACAAATCGGATGTGTCATCTTCACGTGAACTGCAACTCTGGTCATGACGCGTAGCTCTCTTGTCACGAGGTGTAATTCGTTTTTTATTTCTCTTCCTCGGTGAGGCGTCGTTCTCATGAAAAGTCGTTCTCCTCATGAGGCATAATTCTCGTGTCGATTTCTTTAAATGATGAGGCATATTTCTCACGAAAACTCTTTCTCTTCACAAAGCGTAGTTCTTGTATCGATTTCTTTAAAGTATGAGGTGTAGTTCTCATGAGTATCATTCTTTCTCTGAAGGCTATACGAACTTCGGAGCATCCTATTCATGAGATATGTTTCTCATGAAAAGAATCTTTTCCAAACGCTGAGATGCAAATCGAGTGGGTTATTCTACTTACCAAGTCCGATATGCAAATTGAATTGTTCTGGCAAACCTCCAACATCAAATCTACATTTAGAGTCGATTGCACTCCAATGTCATTTCTGCGAAGAGACGACAGATCTCTTGATCTTAATTTCAATCTCATCCTTGAGTCGACTGTGCTCTTGGGTCATTTCTGTCATTGGGACGGACTGTTTCCAGTGACAAATCTAATCTACCACGGAGTCGACTGTGCTCCGAGGTTATTCCTTTTAAGAGACGACAGATCTCTTGATCTAAAATTCAATCTCACCCTTGAGTCGACTGTGCTCTTGCGGTCATTTCTGTCATTGGGACGATTGTTCCCGTGACAATCTAATCTACCTGCGGAGTCGACTGTGCTCCGAGTTATTCCCTTAAGAGACGCTAATCTCTTGTCGTTAATTCATCTCACCCTTGAGTCGACTGTGCTCTGGGTCATTGTCTGTCATTGAGACGACTGTTCCCATGCAATCTAATCTACCTGCGGAATCGACTGTACTCCGAGGTTATTCAATTTAAGAGACGACTGATTTCTTGATCTTAACTTCAAATCTACTCCTGAGTCGACTGCACTCTCGGATCATCTCCGTCATTGGGACGACTGTTCCCATGACAATCAAACCTACCGTCGGAGTTGACTACACTCCAAGGTCAATCCAGTTAAGAGACGACTGATCTCTTGATCTCAAATTCAACTTTAGCCTTAGGCCGACTGTGCTCTTTGGTTATTTCGGTCATTGGGACGACTGTTCCCATGACCATCAAACTTACCTTCAGGGACGGACTTCCTAAAGGTCATCTCGGTTAAGAGAAGACTGATATCTAGGCCTTAATTTAAATCTCACCCCTGAGTCGACCGTGCTCTTGGGTTATCTCCATCATTAGGTGACTGATCCCATGGCTTATAAATTCATTCTCGGAGTCGACTGTACTCTAAGAACATCTCAGTTATGAGATGATTCATCTCATGATCACAACTTCAAATCTCACCTTTGAATCGACTATGCTCTTAGTCATTTCTGTCGTGAGACGATTCATCCATGATCCAAAAACTGCCATCACCTTCACTCCAAAATACGCGGAGATATCAAAAAAAAAAAGAAGAAACCCTCGTTTCTCTCGCCGAACAAAATGTGGTATCTTCTTATCTTTGCCCAACCCTTCTCCGAAGGACTGGACAAAAGGCGGCAACTGTGACACCCCATTTTGTCCGGCGGATACTTAATATTACACTACCGAAATACATAATTAGGGCCCACACGACACAATTAAGTGTGACCCCACTCGATCAGCCATGTAAGGTCTGGTTGGACCTGATTATGCATAATCTGGCCCGAATAAATATAATTCACTCAATTGAGACCAGATTAGGATATTTAAGTCTAATCGAACCTTTTTTCTAACATGCATTTTACACCGATAACATATGCAGAAAACGAAAAACACGTGCACACACATTCATGATGTACGTACGATATTTTCTAACATGCATACACATGCGTATATATACAAACATATACGTGTATATAAATTAAAATATTTATATATAAACATAGATGCCAAAAAAAAAAAAAAAAGAAGAAAAAGGGATGGGATGGGCCCGCCCACCCCATCAACTTCTCCTCCCGTCTTCATCTCCACCCATCAACTCCTTCTCCCGTCTCCACCCTATCAACTCGGTCCACTCATCACACACAACCATACACTCCATCCTCTCTATAAAGACACACACATAGGAGGGGGCAGGGGAGGACAACGGCGGGAGGATAGAGAGAGAGAGAGAGACTCGGTGAGAGAGAGAGAGAGAGACCGAGTGAACGAGAGAGAAGGAGAGACGCCTCTGTTCACACCCTGCTCGTTGTCTCCACCATCTCTGAACTCCAGAGAACTGAACCTTCGGATTTCACGATCCACGGAAGCTCGCCGGCGCCAAATCGGAGTTGAACCCGCAAGCACACAATACACGATCACCTCTCCAAACACAAGATAATCCTTTGAAAATCACCTCATAGGTGTCTATCAGCGACCGAGGTCACACGAAGCCGCCGTGGCCGCGCCGGTGACGAGCCACGGCAGCCGGAAATAAAATTTAGAATAATAACATAAAGTTGCACCGTCTCCATATCTCTCCATACGTACGTCTAAATTAATTTTTAACTTCACCATTGAACTCAGAAGGTCAAATATATCTAGGAACAGGCATCACAGTCACGAAAAGCACCGGTGGCCGAAATGTCGCCGATAACCGTAAACACGTAAACATGCTTTTAGAGGCGTTAAAATCAGATTTTGACGTCACCAGTGAGTCGGGGATAGTCGAAAACCTTAGGGAGCATATTAGCGGTGAGATCGTAGCCGTCGCCGGCGAACGCCGGCGACGAGCCGAGCTCGCTGTCGCGAGCTCGCGACAGCGAGCTCGGTGATGAAGACGCGACCGGCTTAGCCGGTCGCCCAACCGGCTAAGCGGTCGCTACTCTCTTTTTTTTTAGTTTAGAATAGGCTGGGCCGCGCGGCCAGCTCGCGCCGCGGCCAGCCCGTTTTTGTTTCTTTTTTTATTTATTTATTTTTATTTTTATTTCTATTTCTTTTATTTCTTTTAATCATTATCATTATTATGATTATTTTTGTTTCTATTATTATTTGAAACCACCAATTTTAACCATATTAGACATATCACGTGTTACAAAGTATATAAATCCATTCGGGGAGATGGATTATTTCTCCCGAAATAACACTTAATAATTAATCCAAATAAAAGCGTATGGTATTGTTTATTCCCAACCTTATAAAAAAATTTATTAAAATTCCAAACCGATATTTTATTGAAGATAAATAAAATGCATAACTTGGAATTATTATTTAACACGGGAAAAATGGATATTTCTCCCTGATAAAATATTAATTATTATTAGGGTTGTGATGATATTTTCTAACCCTGATAATATGGACGATGAAGAGGAAACGAAATGGTGTTGGGTCCCAAATTTAAAAAAAAAAAAAAAAAAAAAAAAAAACTAAAAGTTGTTTTATTTATTTTATTTAATTTATTTATTATTTATTTTTTTATTTTTATTTTTTTTATTGTGCAAATACATGCATATTTCAAACGAGATTTGATTTGTTCGAGTATAACAATTCAGGACCGGATAGACCTGAATCTAAGTGATCGAATTAAATAAAAATAAATGGCCAGAACGGGAAGTGATGGATATTGCTCTCATAATACGGTCAGGCATACTTATCAAAATCAAATCCCATGCAAATAAAGAAAATATTAAAAAAAAGACGATGGATATTGTCTCGATAAAAATATTTTCTCCATTAGGATGTGTCCGTCTAAAATGATTTGGAGAGTAAGGTGGATGCCGACCTTTCTTCTCATATTAGAACGGATAATCAAACATGCAAGCATTTGATAATAAATATATGTCAAAATATAAATCTAAATCATTTTAATCACTTGTGTAGAGTACCCTCCTTTCGAGGGCGCTGTGGGGGTATTCCGTTTTCCACACACGTAAATGATGAACGAGCCTAAGAATCTTTATGTGTCGTATCCTAATTTTCTAGATTTCCAATAAATATCTAGATGGCGACTCCAACCCTTTTTCCTCTCCGGAGGAAGGTCGTCAAAATCATCGCCATACGATCCTCCTGACTTCCCACCTCGAGGCTGCATCTTCTCTCTCTCCGAAACTCATCACATTTGAACCTTCGGCTCTTTCCGTCGTCTCTTTTCCGTCGCGAGAACAACCATTCTTCTGGATTTTTGGTTTTATCAACCTTCACCTTCAAGACCGAGCCTGAGCTCTGATTACCACTTGATCTGGCCCGGGTCTGGGAGTGAAACCCTCGTTGTATGCGGATCTATCGAGTAGAAGTTAAAGAGGTGTATTGTAAAAAGTTCTGGAAAGAATATAATATAAGATATTTTCTCTATATTTCTCCCTCCTTCAAATGATAACAAGATACATTATTTATAGAGCCCAGTGGGCAACCCAAAGGTCTCAAACATCTATAAAATGCTATCATTAATACATATAATATTCTCATAACTATATCTTAAATGACGCCTCGTAACCGCCACCCTTTGCGTCTTCTACCTCTTGTCTTCTGACCCTTCAACTTCTGCCTCTTCGTCTTACCGACTCTTTGGCTTTCTGGCTCTTCCGTCTTCTTGCGGTCGCCCGAAACACCTCGGCGTTGGTCTTGATTACCGTAGTGTTGATTCAAGCCGACATCGGTATTTCTGGTTGTTCTTGAACTCGGTATCGGGCAAGCCGACTCGGCCTGAGCGTCATTGCCGACCTCGGTTATTGGATTGTGCTGATCTTGGTATCGGGCAAGCCGACCTCGGCTGAGGTCATGCCGGACCTCGGTATTGGAGGTTCGGTTCTCAGTTTCGGTCGCGCTTCCGGACTCGGCTTGGGTTTCGCACCTCGACCTCTTCAAGACATCGGGATCCTTCCTGGATTCACTGTTAGAACGGTACATGCTATAGAAACTTGTTCTATATTATGGATAAAACCAAATCACCTTGAGATTATTGATCCCTTATTCGGTTTTTTTTTTAAAAAAACTATTGCGAAAAGATTTTGTCGTTATTAACCAGTTTTTATTATTTGAATTAGTTTATCAAATAATCTAAATTATCAAGCAGTTTTGCAAACATATGTAGTTGAGTTTTGTATGTAATCTATACCTACATATATACTCCTTAATATCGAGATCCTACAAAATACTATAGCATGGTTATTTGGTCAATTGCTTTTTATGAAAACAATTAATATCTCATTTTAAATAGTATACTATCTTGATTTTTGTGTTAGAAATATTTGATTACTATATAAATATATTCTTCAGAGAAATTTTGAATATGAATATTAAATAAATTTTGACGTGATCTATAATTTTTGTATTCAAATTTTTAAAAATACTTTTAAATAAATATTTTAGATTTTAAATTTAGTTGGCTTAAAATCTGCTAATAATTTAAAGTATTAAAATATTTATTTAGAACTATTTGTAAAAATATTTTGAATAAATTTTTTTTTAAATGATCTATAAATTTTGTATTCAAATTTTTTTTAAATAATATTTCTAAATAAATATTTTAGAGCATTAGATAATTGATTATAAATAAAAATTTTATTTTGTAAAGTTAGTTTTTGAAGGTGGAGCTGATTCGCTAGTCTCCCAAGCCTATTTCATTGCCATCAATTATCTTCGAGAGAAAGTTATCATCAATTATCTCTATATGCTTATATGATATTCAAGTTAAGCTTCGCCCCGGTGGGCCAGCGGTTCGGGCGCTGCCCGCCCTGGCAAAGCAAGCTCCCTGTGAGTTCAAAATCTAGCGGAATTTTAATTCTGCAAGATGCAGGCAATAGGTTTGATTTTGGAATGTTCAAGCGCTAGTATGGATATACAATCAGTTCAACATAATCGGATGTAGAAGTCTAATGGTAAATTCGAAATGAACGTCATCCAAAAATTTATACGTTTTAACAGTCATATAAAATGTACCGATAACTAATATAAAATTTTTCATGAAAATCTCAAAAGACAAAGATATTGTAATTAAAGTTGACGAAACTTGTGGGCCAAGTTCTGCTACATTAAAATTAAAATCGAAGTTAAAACCACACATAATCAGTCCAGTTGGTTAACAAAACTGAATACTAAAAGTAGATTTAAGACCTATTCTTTGTGAAGAAAAGATCAGTGATTCGAATCCCAACAATATTTGGTTGTGAAGATTTATTATTTATCGCTCAGTATCCGATCGATGTGTAAGATATATAATCGAACCGGACTATCAAGAAAAAAACTATATATATATATATATAAGTTAACGCAACTTGTGTTATCAGCAGAACACATTTAGAATCATCTTTTTCGCTCCAGCGCACATACACTGGGACACCTGGGCTCAGTCCAGAAGGACCGGTGCGCACTTGATAATCACTTATTAGCACCATTGGGTCCCTCTAAATATTTTTCGACACAGTCCCTCTTAGCACCGTCGGATGCCTCTAATAATCTGACATTCCTAAAAGATATTATGTAATTTTTCAAGTGTTCCCAATATTTAGATATGTATATTGATTTAAGAACCCAACATATCTGTCTGATTTGGCATGTATAGAGCCTATCATAATTATTTGTCAATTTTTTTTATTTTAGTTTAGTCTTAAAAATTAATAAGTCGAATATTCAATTTGATTCAGATCTGATTCCGATCCGAGCTCAAACCTAAACGTGGGAGAACCGGACTAGACTCAGCCTCACTTTTATTGAAATGACCCGAGTCGATTTCCCGACAGGTTCTGGTCTCCAAAAAGTCTATTTATTTAGGTACAAGATTGTTAAAAAGCATTTGGATGCCGATTTTGCCAATAACGGAAACCAGAGCCTTGACATACAATAATGATTTCACGAGCGCACAAGGGTAATTCCGTAATGTCCATATAATTTTCTTTTCTTTTTCTTTTTATCTTTTTTGTTTTGCCAATATTGATTGATTAATAACTAATATCGTGCGAACGGGAGAGCAAGCAGGGCACCATCACCGCTTCTTCTCCCTCTTATTTCTTCTTCTTCATCTCTTACTCGCTCCATCGCTCTCTATCTCTGTTCGAAACTTCTCTGTAGATCTTAAGCTCTGCTCGATCATGGCCGATCAACTCACCGACGAACAGATCTCCGAGTTCAAGGAAGCCTTCAGCCTCTTCGACAAGGATGGCGACGGTCAGATCCTCTCTCTCCCTTACCCCATCTGTAGTTTTTTTTTTCTTTTTATTAGATCGTGTTTGGTGATCTGGTTTTTCTATGTTAGCTTCGATCCAAATCTTGGTTCCGGCTTTCTGCTTGAATTTGTTGTTTTAACGGCATATGACCCCAGTCAGAAGTTTGCTGGTTGATGAGTTATTTAATTATTTTCTCTTTGGATGCGCTTTTTATTCTTTTTAATTAAGAATAATACCTAATCTTCTCTATGATGATTAAGTTGTTTAGTGAATGGTTCCATGATCTGATGTGTTGTTTCGTCAGTTTTTTTAGTGAAAAATGCTCTGTGAATTAATATAACTTAAAGAATAGAGTCGTAAATAACTAGTTGAAATTGCTGCTTTTAGGTTCTCTTACTTATTTTGCAATGCAGTGTGCATGTGTACACACATGCGCTACAAAATCATGACTATCAGCATTGTTAGCAAACTTTATATAGAAACATAGTAGCATTAGTGACGAATATTCTTCGATGATTCTTTCTGGCATGCTGTTGAGCTCTATGTATTTATTGTACACAAAACATAAGTCTTGGATGTTTCAGCACACGAATGCCGACAACAGGGTTTTATCCTGTTTCAACCATGCTCATTCATTTGAATACTGAATGTTCAACCTATTCTAGTGTAATTGGTTTCATATTTAATATCGTCTCTTTCCCTCTTGATAAAATAAATGTTATAATATATTCATTGCTGAACAACTTTATTTTCCGTCCGCTCATTTTTACTAGTTTGGGCTAGGCACTAACATATCTGACATGCATATGAGGAAATTCTTACATGTCTCCATTGAAATGGTTTGCAACCGGAATGTAGTTTAGAATATATCTATTAAATTCCGTCTACCTATATGGATGGTATCTTTAAATCTGCTGAGTGCATCTTTCTCTATTGATTGTTTTCCATTCATCATTTTGGCAAGGTTACTCCTTGGTGTACTGTTCTAATGATTCATCTTCCATCAATTCTGTCTTCTCTTTTTTGTAATCAGTTGGATTACTAGGTGTGCAATATCCATTTGTTATTTGTAGTAGAGCTGTATGCATGCCTCTTCTATATTCTAGTAGACTTGGCTTTACAAGTATTATAAGTTAGATATCCTCTTCAGGAAACCTCACATGCTGAATCAATATTGATCAGGTTGCATCACGACAAAGGAGCTGGGAACTGTTATGCGATCCTTGGGCCAGAATCCAACAGAGGCTGAGCTTCAGGACATGATAAATGAAGTGGATGCTGATGGCAACGGGACCATCGATTTCCCCGAGTTCCTGAATCTTATGGCTCGTAAAATGAAGGACACCGATTCTGAAGAAGAGCTTAAGGAAGCGTTCAGGGTGTTTGACAAGGACCAGAACGGTTTCATATCTGCTGCTGAGCTTCGCCATGTCATGACCAACCTTGGTGAGAAGCTTACAGATGAGGAGGTAGATGAGATGATCCGTGAGGCTGATGTTGATGGCGATGGTCAGATCAACTACGATGAGTTTGTGAAGGTCATGATGGCCAAGTGAGGAGTCCTTCCTCGAGACTTTTTAAAACTGCTGGAAATATAAGGACAGATAAGTGATATGCTATTTAATTTTCTCGTTGTGTAGTTATATCTTGTTGTTTGGTTGGGTCCAGTTATTGGGAGCTTAAATTGAACTCTTGTTCTTCAAGTTGGTCTTGCATCTTACTATCTTCCTCTGACGTTGCTTCTGTGAATGCGTCTGGGATTGTGTTTGGGGCATTGGGTATCTTGTCTAGACACTTCGTCTTGTTGTTTTCTAACTGCTAAAACTTGATAGTTGAGACTCAGATTTTATTTGAGGCATATTGTGAAAGTTGCAGTTCTGTGCTGGTATCCTCTATGTTTATAATTCCATTCTTCCTTGTTTCTGAGCTTATTAGTTCCATAAACAAAGATAGGTATACTTATAGAATTGCTTACTCGTCAAGTCAAATTCGTATTTGCATTACATAAGGCGATCCTTGGAAGTACCTTCTGGATAGGGAAGGGACATCGACAAGTCTTTTGGTTATTTTGTTTATTACTTGATACTTTGTCGTGGCAGGGTTTTCTTTACACCGATACCAAATATTTATAGTTAGATTATCATGATTTGGTGGAACATTGATAAGTACCATCCATTGATTTATCTATTACGCGGGCAGTAGTTTTCCATGATAATCTCCAATATATATATATATATATATATATATATTATATATATATATATAGAGAGAGACGAAGGAGAGAGAGAGAGAGAGAGAGAGAGAGAAGTCTCTATGGCTGTCGATTCTGAGTCGTTTTTACCCTGTAGTTCCTGATAATTTTGTCGAGACTTGTTACTTGCAAATACAAGGATTAATCCACTAGATAGCTCCATACTTTGCCACTACATAAACATGTTTTCAGGTATCGTTTGATGTAGACATGGTCACTTTGCTGCTTTGAACCTGATGCTCTTTCTTATCGAGCCATGTGTGTACAGCCAATTATTCCCTTGGAACAATTGGCAAAGCTTTATCATGTTTGAAATCTTTGCCAATAAATGATGGTAGGGACATGATTTTGCAAATATGCCGATAAATTCTGTAATCTGAATCTTTGTTCGATCATGGCTCACCTACTAACGGACGAGCAGCACTCCGAGTTCAAGGAAGCCTTCTACCTCTTCGACAAGGATGGTGACGGTCAGATCCCCACTCTCCCTTTTCTAAATGTTGTTTTTCTTTTTTTCTTTTTTCATTTATTTTCTTCTATGGTCAATATCGGGTTCATCGAAAATCTTATAAGTTCCGATTTACTGCTTGATTGTGTTGGTTCAACGGCCTACGACTCTATTGATTTAAATGAGTAGTTTTTCTTTGTATATTTCTCAGCAGTTTAGTCGTCGATGAGGTTGTGTATGCTTCCGTTGATCTCCCTCCATCTTCATGCTTCCATGATCCAGTTTGTCGCTTGACATCGATATTATGTTTCTGATATTACTTGATATTATTTAGTCCACGTTTCTGGTGTTATTATGTTTCTGATCTACCAGAAATAGTGGTATTATGTTTCTCATCTTCTTGCTGCCATGATCCAGTCAAGGTCGCTCCTATTTGATTCTCACTTCCATCATCTTATTATGGTTTTTATATGACGGGCAACAGAACATGTGTCGGGCTACTTGTCTCTGTTCCGACGGTTATAGATACGAAACATACTAAAAAATCTTACGTATAAAATTATAATTAGTTTTGATTTTTTTTTAATTTTTATTTTAAAAATAATAATAAATATAAGGTCTCCACGTGCCGGAATCTGAATTTATCGAAATTCTTATACCGATTCTGGTGGCTCTGAAACTCATCCATTTTAGTGGAGTTATATAATAGAAAATGAGGGTGGGTGGGTACTGGAGCACTGGTGCTGTTCTATTATAAGTATATTTTGGAAGTAGAATAAGGATGCTTGTTTCTGAACTGGTTTGATATGCTCATTGGGCATCAGTCGCATTCTTTCGTTAACTTTAAATAAAAAAGAAAAAGTGGACATTATATTACATTTGAAGCAAATTTTCCCAATTTTTTTAGACTCGAGAAAAGTTTCAACTTTGAGTATGTTTGTAACCTCATAGTGGCTAAATATACACTTAAATACTGCAACTTTTTAAGATTAATTTAACCAAACAATTAAACTCATAACTGAGTACAAGGTTAAAAGAAAATTAATAATCAAAATTTTTAAAAATTACTTATATGTGCTTTTATTTAATTTCGAAGAAAAATTATAATGACTGTATAAAAGTAGGATTGATATGTAATACACTTAGCATAATCTTCAACTTTTCAGAATCAATTTGATCAAACAATTCAACTCAAATATAAAATTTCTCTGATTTCGCTTCATAATTTTGCGACTATTTCAATAAAACTGTTATCAAACTTCTCTCTAATATGCGCGATTGGTGTGCTAATTAACGATCGTCGTCTCGGCAACATCCACCGCCATCATCATCCTGATGAGTGTTAGCTTCCTTCAATTCAAGCCCCTTTTTTTTTGGGTATCTGGGTGATTGTATCTATTCCTTCAATTCAACCAGTTGTCATCTTCAGGAAATCTCACAAAGTTGAATAAAAAATTGATCAGGTCGCATCACGACAAAGGAGGTTGGAAATGTTATGCGATCATTGGATCTGAACCCAACAGAGTTGGAGCTTCAGGCCATGGTAAACGAAGTAGATGCTGATGAGAACGGGACCATCGACTTCACCGAGTTCCTGAATCTTATGGCTCATAAAATGAGGGATACCGCTTTCGAAGATGAGCTCAAGGAAGCGTTCAGGGTGATGGACAAGGACCGGAGCGGTTTCATATCTGCTGATGAGCTCCGCCATGTCCTGGCCAACCTTGGTGAGAAGCTCGCCGGAGATGAGCTAGAGGAGATGATCTGTGAGGCTGATGAGGATAAAGATGGTCTGATCAACTACGAGGAGTTTGCGAAGCTCATGATGGCCAAGTGAGGCATTCTTTCCTCAATTGACCTTCTAATCCTGCCGAAAATTTTGGAGCTTAACCATATTTCTAAAATGTCATTTTTAAGAATAATATATAAAAATTACACAGGACGTATAGAACGAATCGTTAGATTTTTTCTTTTTTTTTCATGAAATAAAAATTTTATATCAAATTTCATAAACGCCATTCATAAAATGTAGAAAATTTCAAATCTATACTATGTGGAGATTGTAACAACGAATATTCAAGTAGAATATAAATCGGTGCCATCCGTAGATTTACTTTAAACGGTTGTATAAAAATATACAAATTTTTTTATAATAATCTTAAAAAATAAATAAATAAAAATAAAAATTATTAAACATATTGAATTTAATTTTTAATTCTAGATCTTTAAAAGATTTATATGTAAATGTTTAAGTGGGTACCATAGCATGCGGTGGACCCCACTTTTTATTATAGAGCCATATAGGAAAATAGGAAGTATCTAGAAAACAAATACAATTATAATCTAATAGTATTATTGATGGAACACATGCCAATATACCACTAATTAATTATCTAGATTAACTAATCAAGTATTGATGGAATTATAATTTTAGAAAATAATAAGATATACGATTAAAACATAGGATAGAAACAGACTCGATATAACTTTTGGAGAATAATTTGTTAGGAACATGCAGCATTTTTTCCAAGCATTGTTACAAAGGAGCATCCGGCCACACGAGGGAATGAGTCTGTATGTGGTGCCAATCAAATTCTAAGTATAGAAAACCTACTTGTTTTTGTATTTCTTTCTTAAAAAAGATTAAACTGTGCAAAAGAGGAGGTACTCTGATTCAAATTTCATATATCTTTATGCAGAAAGAGACAGGCGATGAAGGATGAGGCCGGAGGCGGCACCAGGCACAGCTCTGGAACGGCCACAGTAAAGCTTAAGAAGCTCCGTGGCCGCAACAGGAGATTAAATCAATGTGTTATCCTTTGAGCTACAATTGATTGTAGCATGTGTAGCACATCTACTATAATAAGTGGCATAATCTATCGGCCTAGTGTGAACTTGACGACTTAGAATATTTCCTTGATCGTGAAGAGAAATTTGAGAACAAAATAACCAAGGGACCCTAATGATCCTTATACAACCTGTACCACATACAGTGTATCAGAATAAATATCACACATATTCCGATTTACTATATATAAGTTTAATTACATCAGAACTATGAGGGACAAATTCATGTTGTCGGAGCAATGACATAGCATAGACGCTTAGAAGATAAAGCTATAGATAGTGGCTCGGTATTAGGCTTATATCTATACCAAGGAATCAGGAATCTCCACCAGTCAAATATTATCTAGATAGTGGCACGTCCGGCCGGCATCACTACCATAAATAAGTAGGAGAGTACTATTTAAATAACTAAATATCTAAAATAATAAAAAAAAGGATTTATGACTGTACATCAGAGATGTTCAAATGTTAAATGCACGGGTTCAACTCAGAACACACCACTTTTGACACCATAAAGTTCCACAGATCTACAGCAAACACTACAAAATTTTTGTCTTCAACGAGGAACGAACTCGGTCGCTAATATACAACCTTCAGCAACCGTTTGGCCACTAAATCGTTCAGGGACCAATCAATAGTTTGGTCTCTGAGGATTCAGTAATTAGACACCAACTAAAATGAGATTCAGAAATTGACGAGTAGTTCAGTCTCTGATATTCTAGCTTTTTAACAGAGATCAACTAATGAAATCAGTCTCTAGAAGCTGGTTCAGTGACCAACCAATACTTTTCATAAACTAGCGATCAAGATCAAAACTAAGTCGGTATGAAACAAAGCCTTTAGTGATTGCTCTTAGTCGGACTCTAATTGTTATAAGTTATAAAAACCATCCCTCATTCTCTTTTTTTGAGGCAGCAAATCGATCGATTGATTTTTCCTTTTCCCTTTCAAACTGCCAATGAGATCGTCGCCACTGCAGATGTAGTGATTGCCACCTCAATTTGAAAGTAAACCCGCCAATGGTTCATCCCTGTACCGAAACTTCAGCTGGATTCACCCTTCTGGATTTGCTCTGAGGTCCATACAACATCCTTGAGGCTGTTTGAGAGGCTCTTGTAGAACTGCAAAAAAGAAGAAATTGAGTTAGTTAAAATGTTAAAGTCTTCATTAGGTTAGCTTTCTAGGCGTACATGACTTTTCTTCATTTTTTACATTATAAACAAAAGATGCTAATTGATAAAGTAGTGCAGACTGCAAAATGAGGCACAAGCTAGCAGTCAATGACGACAAGAGAGTTCCACGCAAATTAGAAGGAACAAAATTGAAAGTAAGATCATAGTGCAAACAAAAAAACTAACCTAACTTTTTAACAATACAACTGATAATTTGGGGAGATGTATTGATAATTTGGGGAGATGTATGTAAATTTTGTTCACAATCATACATAAATTTGCGACAATACTACGCAGAACATGGAAACCTATGAAATGGAAAGATGTTGAAGTTTTTTGTTTTGAATCTGAACAATAAATTAAACATACCTAAAGCGCCAAAATGATATAAGATTCATCATTCTTACAGCCTAAAGCTTTAGCAATGATATGACATAAGACTCAGGTTGACGCACGAAGACCAAAGAAAGGTATCAGAGAACTAAAATTACATACTTATCGAAAACAGTCTTGAGAATTATACTTCACTTAATTCTACATATCCGGTTGACCTTATTTTTTGTGTTAACCTAGATATTCGAGAATATTGAAAATAATCAGAATGACAAGCTAAAAGTTAGTGATTCGGGGACTTCTTACAATTGATGGCACTATTATTTTAGTGGTTATACATTCTTATAAAACATTGTGGAGAGTTATTGTTGAGTAGAGCCTAGGCATATTGTGTTAGTGAAGAATTATTGTTTAGAAAGAATTATAAAAAGAATTATAATAGAAAATAACTATTGTCTGGATGATTTCTAGTTAGGAAAGTGTTTAGGGTTTAGTAGGAGTCCTCTATATTCATATGCAACTACTAATTTTATTTTGGACATCAAAGGATAATAGAAACTTCGTTAATTAGTTTTTATCTTTTACTCATTTTATTTTGGACATCAAAGAATAATAGAATAACTTGGTTAATTAGTTTTTATCTTTTACTCATTTTATTTTGGACATCAAAGAGTAATAGAATAACTTGGTTAATTAGTTTTTACCTTTGTACAGCTGTCACCGAGTCACAAGTATTATATAATTGCTGCATCCAGACTACCGATGGGAGTCATAACAGTCATCTTCAAGATGTTTCATGAAGATTTTTGTGGATACTTGCTTTTTTCTAAGATGTATTAGTTTCATACTAATATTACATTCTCGAAGTTCTAATGAACAGTTTTTGTGATGATGTTGAATTAAAAGCCCTTGTTCACAAGTTACAATAAGAACTTGGATCATGCTGGGTTCAATTTGCAAAGGTTATTGCTGCTTAATCATCAAGTACACAGGACTTTTAACATTGTAAACAGAGAATGTTGTATCCCGTTTTAAAGTTTCGAACTGTGAGATTGAATGAATATACATTACCTTGTGAAACTCCAATGTATCACCTTTAGCTTTCCGAACCTCAACCATATGGAAGGATGGAGCCACTTGAAATATCTACAAAATATTCCAGCAAGTAATGCAGTATGTTACAAACCAAGGTTTTTTGTGCCGAGCCGAAGTTTTCGGTAAACTCAGATCCGGCACTGCCGACTGTGCCGAATGGTGTTCGTGTCGACCGTTGCCATATTATATTTATTTGTTATTTTTTTAAAAAATAAAAATAAAAATAAAAAATTAATCAAAAAAATTCAATAAGATTTTTTGACACATGCCATGCCGGTTCGTGCCGTGCTGACAACTGCTAGAACAGGCATGTGCCGCCCGGCACCGAAAACTATGTTACAAACATACAGGTGCTCAGATGTTTCATAATTTCTCAACTAACTTACCTCGGTAGCAATATTAAGATTGCCCTTCCTGCCTGCTTTAACATTCTCTAGCTTTATCTGAAAGAAGTTATAGGTGACATGATTTCTGAAGAGACATGAATTTAGATTCTGTTGCTAAAAAAATACAAGATACCTTGTAGTTTTGTTTCTGTACATCAAAACCAAGTGGTTTGGCAGCTTCTTCAATCTTGCTGACAATTTCATTTGCAGGGCACTTTGATGTGAACCTTGTTTCTCTCTTGAATTCCTGCCATAGACAAAGGAAAATCAAATATCCGAATGGCGTCTACCACTTATATCACTTGCTTTTGTGAACAACTAAATAAAATGATCAAAACAAAATTATAATAAGAAAAGATATGATGCTATTATGTTAGAAAAGGAAACAATATGACAAGCATAAGGTAATCAACAGCAACCGTACTTGCTCTGAATCAAACAAATTGCCGAGGTTCAGCCCCTTTGACATTTGAATTATTTCAAATGCATTCATTGGTGCTGGCTGTTCTTCCTTGCTCTCTGTTACATGACATTCCTGAAGCAGCATTATAGGGTTACACGATCAACAATCGAATACCAATAAAAACCATATGGATAGCGCCCACTAAAACTTCTCATACTTCTTTATCCTTGAAAACGGCATCAACATCATCCAAATTAGCGTCGTACTTCTCCTCAAAAACAGGGGGCTGATATCCTTTTTTGAACCATTCATCTTCCAGTATTTCAGGTATTGTTATCCGCTGTCATCAATCAAAAGAAAGTAAGAAACAGATAAAACCACATACAATTTAATTCAAATTCCTAACTGCGGGCGAAACACTCAGTTCCACATTTAAAAAGTATATGCTTGTTTGTTGTCACCCATCACCGTCTACGAAATCTATGTGATGATACAATCTGATGAATAAGAAAGCTATTTGTAAGGAAAGCAGAATGTATGTGAATTGGCAAATGTGACATCAGGAATCTGGAACAACTTCCTAAATAATTTAGAAAATGTGACCTAAGTATTAACATTTCACAAATGTATTACAAATAGTCATTTTCTACATAATTCACTAGAACCCTAATCCATTATTTTGAGACCCCAATATGAAAACAACTATAAAAACCCTTTTAAGTCACTCAAAACTCAAAAGATACGCACCGTCACAGGGTTTGGGTCTAAAATCCTTGATATCAGTCTCCTAGCACCAAATGAAAGCCATGATGGGCATGTGAAGTCAGCAGCTGAGATCTGCGTGTGTTACAGAAACACGTATTACATGACAGCCTGAATAAAGAAAGCAATGACCGAACGAGCAAAATATTGCTGACCTTTTTATACAGTGTCATAAGATTAGAATCTTCAAATGGTAAGTATCCTGCTAGTAATACAAACAAAATGACCCCACAAGACCATAGGTCTGCAGTTGCCCCATCATAACCTCTATCCTTGAGGACCTGAAAGAAAAATAAAGTTCAGTATACATGTCTGTCTGAAGAATCATCAGACGCGTTACAAGAGAACATATTTGCCTAATGCCTTCACCTCTGGAGCAACATAGTTTGGAGTCCCACAGCTCGTATGAAGCAAGCCATCATCCTGAGCAAGAATAATGAAATCCTTCCTGAGTTTAAAACACATCATAGATCTGATATATTGTGACCGTTGGTTCAAATGATGAGAATCAATCTGAGAAATATGGGTTTTGTAGTTTGCAGCAATATGTTCCATGGATGCTGTATTGCGCCTGTTACTTCGCCATATCCTAGGAAGAAGTAGAATGTCTAGCAGCAACATGCGGTGTAACGTACATACTAATTTTGAACTAGACAAATTAAACAAGGAAAAATCAGAATGCACACAGATGATCATCTGAGATTTTTTTTTTTTTTTTTTTTTTTTTTTTATAATTTGAAGGGGATAAGTAATCATTTATCATACACATCCTTAAACTGTATTCATTATGTTCTATCTTGCATCATTTAAGAATCATGCAACAGTAATAATCTAACAACAAAATAGTAGTAAATTTCTAGAATGTAACGGGAATGAATTTGCAATGGTTATCAATTACCCCAAACTTGTTGAGACAAGGCACTCAATCCAAAATCAGAAACTTTGAGATTTCCATAAGCATCAAGCAGCAAGTTCTCTGGCTGAGAAAACATAGCCCAATCAAACCGGATGAACCAGTTCAGCAAAAATCCACTAGACATGCAGATAAATGTGCTTACTTTCAAGTCCCTATGGTAAACGCCTCTGCTGTGGCAGTAGTCTATAGCATTAATTAACTGCTGAAAGTACCTCCTTGCTTCATCCTCCCTCATACGTCCAGTATTAACCTTCATGATCAGACAACAAATTTTATGGATCAGGAATGCGCTTATACATCAGCATGTCGTAGTACTAAAAGAAGAGGGTGTCATATACTTACTATCTTATCAAACAGCTCCCCACCTGTGACAAATTCTAGTACGATGAAAATCTTTGTTTTGCTGCCCATTACCTGAAAAGGGAAATCGATGTTTTCGATTACTGCTAATGCTTTAGTGTTTTTGAGAAAATATATTGCATTAAGCTCAAATGCTCAAGTCTTATTAGAAACGTATATCCTCTTATATGGAGTTACAGGGGTGTACAAGATAGAAAATAGCTATATTAGATGATATATACGGTAGTGACATTTCCTATATATCTGCATGCCCCTCTCACAATGTTAATGTTGGTTCTGAATGCCATTGGTCATTCGTCGGTGCCAGAAACTGATGAAAACTCGGCATTGTACTTTTCAAAGTTTAACCACCTTAAGTTTCTGGGGTGACATTTTGTAATATGTAATAATATTTGCAAGTATTATATTCAATATTATATAATTCTATTTTAATTAGATCTCTTGGGTTATTTATATGATGCCAGACCGTTGTAACTTTTGCGATTTGAGATTATTTTTCACTATTAAAATTTATCATGGTATCAAGACTTAGAGGCTCTCTGCAAGAAGTTTATTGATGAGCGTCATACTTAGAAGTCTTATAAACAGCATAAGATCTGAAGCATCGTACTTAGAAGTCTTATAAACAGCATAAGATCTGAAGCATCGTACTTAGAAGTCTTATAATACATTAACATGGTAGACAACTTGTCTATTATTCTTGACTACGATTTTAATTAGAACTTGAAATTTGTAATTAAGAACGCTATCAAGAAGCTACCTCATACAGACGGACAACATAAGGATGCTTTATCAATTTCATAGTGGCAATTTCCCGCTTAATCTGCAAATTACAAAGAAAATGCAAGTCATGCATAAGATACAATTAACTTCACAAGAAAACCGAATTACTAATTGCAGAGAACAATGAACACGGGAAAGATCTGGCAACAACCAATGTCATATAAGTGAACATCCAAAAGGAGGAACTGTTAATAGATGTGTGTGGAATCGGGTAGTTAGAGAAGACCAGGGGAAAATGAACTTCAAATACTGCGGTTAGAGATGTACATGGATGAGGAGTAGATGGGGGCTTCTGGGCCATTACCAGATGGCTCAATACGGTTAAAACTACAGTTTACACCATATATATATACACACACCAACTAAAAGTACAGTTAAAAGCTTTTAATTAATTCAATACCTGCTCAACTAGCTTGTGCTTGAGAACTTTTTCCTTATCTAGGATCTTGATAGCAACAGGATCCCCTGTCTCAGAGTTTCTTGCAAACCTCACTTTTGCAAATGTTCCTTCACCAATTGTCCGCCCGAGGTCATACTTCCCTACCCGCCGCTTTATTTTGGCTGTATTCATTCTAATCTTTACCCCTTCACTGCACCTTATGTTTAACTAAAAAAAATAAATAAGGCTTTACAAAAATTTGACTAAATCTGCCCCCTCTCATAGAGAATACATATAAAGTGGCCTACCTGAAATTAGAAATTATTTTGAATTCTCCCTGCAAAGAAAAAGAATGAACTTCCAATTGCCCATGCAGAAAACAGAAATAAAATGATAGATATCGTTGATGTTATAGCTAATTTTACAAATCCGTAGACCAGCTTAAACAGGACGACAAAAATAGACACAATGGTTAAGCATAACTTTTGAAGTTCAGAATCCGAATCTTGGATTGGCCAGTCAAAGTTTTTACACTCACATGAGCTTCATGGAGCGACCCTGCATCTTCTGGTATTGCATGCCATATAAAAAAAGTAACGATAACATTGACATTAAATATTGGGGGACATCCCAGCTTTGAAAAATGAAATAGGAAAATTACTATGATTAGGAGCTTCTGATATAAACTATCATAGTTCCGGTACCTGTTATGTTACACATGCTAAAATGTCATAATTCCAAAACAAATGTGATTCCAAGAACACGAATCAAGATGGGGAATATAAAACAACTGGGTTATTAAAGAAAAAAGATTCTCAGATTCTCTTAATGGAACATATGCTATTTCATACGCACACATACACACACACACGCGCGCAGAACCATTAGTAGCTTGGCAACCGCGTTAGACAAGGATTTTTCTTCATTTTTCCAAATTTTCCAGATGAAAAACGTATGAATCAACCCTTGAAAACCATCTTAAACTCCCAAAAAAAAGCTGCAGAGACCAACGTAAACAAGAGGTCGAATTGAGGATGATGTTCTACGCGAAATGCATGTAGGTTACTCCAGGAATTCCACAAAAGCTCCCAAGTATCAGGAAACTCTCCCCATACATACAACCAAACCACTACTAAGAAACCAATATTTTTCCAAACCAATTAAGAAGCAGAGAAGAAGAATCAAGCAGGTTGAACCAGAATTCTAGATGAAAAGAATAATAAAATAAAAATTAGGATCACTGGATAAACAAACCTCTCTGCGATCAGTCCCAGGTGTTGGCTTGGAAAGAACCAGAAAGAAACCAAAAATATCAGAAGCTTGATATTGTGTTCTTCAGCACCGCCTTCGTTTACCGAATATGTTATTGGAGATGGAGAGGGACCCAAGTGCTTGATATTCTAAAAGCAGAGGAATAGGAGGATAAGAAGAGAGAGGTGTGTGGGGATAAAAACGAAGAACTCATGTGATACAAAATATACATACAGAGACACACAGTGAGAGGTCGCTGGCTGGTATTATCAGTTACAGAGGTGTAGAGGTGGTGAGAAGGGCGAGGGAGAAGACAAAACTAGAAAATTATTTTACAATTAACTAAATTTATTTTAATATTTCTTCAGAAATTATTTTAAAATTATACTAAATTTATTTTATATTTAAATATGTTTTTGAATTAGTGTTTTATATTACTAAGTATGTTTAAAAAATTATAAAAAAAAAATTATTTTAGTGATATTTTTATTAAGAAAACTCTAAAATTAAAGAGACACCAAGGCCTTCAAAAGCTGGGGAAAAAGGACAAAACCCTCACAATCGTCGTTATGAGATGTGGATTATATGTACTGCAATCAATGTGCTATTGGAAGATCCACATGGCCGGCTGGGATTCTCTCTTTCTCTCTATTTTCTCAATCTTCACTGTTTATTCAAATTTTTCGAGAAGATTCCTGCAGGCTAAATCTTAAAACCACAAATTACACTGCCTTATATACTGTTACATTATAGTCATTATACTCTTAATAATTATTATTACACTTCAGTAATGCTCTAACTTTTATATTTGTGATATTTTTATCTACATATTTAAATACAAATAAGATATAATTAGAAATTTACTAAAACAATGCAGATGTAGCTTGCTAAATTTTAATTACTTTTGCAGTCATTAGTATATATATATATATATATATATATACTATAATATACTACTATATATAATATTATATATATACACACACACACACACACACACACATATAGTACAAGGCTATTGTATTTTTTTTAACAAAACTACTTATTTCCAAATTTTTTATTTATTTATTTATTTATTTTTTTTTGAAAAGTAATACATATACTGGACGATTCTATATTGACATGATTGTACAGGGTTGATTTGTACATCAAATTTTATGAGGAACTTATCTGTCACATACTTCTACTTGGGAGTTTGATTACTTTTTTTATTGGTTCGTAGCCGTTAAGTTCGATTTTTATTATATATTTTAATCGAAAATAAAATATATGATAAGTACCTTCCAACTCAAATATATTAAAATTCGAATCTCCAATCTATTTGTTATGAAAGATATACTATAATTTTCTTCGAAAATTCAGTTATGCTAACCGGCTGATCAATCATTGTCGGTGATTAATCATTATTTAATTGGTGGTCCATTGTCTTTTTCTGCAAGATTAGGCTACTTTATTGTTTGGAATGATGTTTTTGCCACTCAAATGTTAGTGTTCTGAAAAGGTAGGAACTTATCAAAACTCATCTGAATGCCTTTCTGAACGCCTCTAGATATCTCCTAATATTTATCCAATTTGGTAAAAATATTATAACATTTTTAAAATTTGAAGGAAATTCAGTCTTTCCAAACTATTAGAAAAAACGTAGCTTATAATTAAAATTGTTGTTAGTATACAATCTGCTATTTAAATTTATTTAATAAGTTGGAATTCAAACAAACGAAGAAGTTTAATCGTCCAAAAAAAAAAAAAAAACATTTAAGGGCTCGAACTCGACTAAAAGATTTATAAGGCGCCATATCGCAAAATCTGTGAAACAAATAAAAGGCGACATCAATTCATT
Source organism: Xerophyta viscosa (assembly GCA_002076135.1). Classification (NCBI taxonomy): domain Eukaryota; kingdom Viridiplantae; phylum Streptophyta; class Magnoliopsida; order Pandanales; family Velloziaceae; genus Xerophyta; species Xerophyta viscosa. Next base: position 3,785,084 of record MJHO01000012.1, on the reverse strand, counting down.
ATCTACTATCTCTCAAATCACATCACAACTTCACCAAACAATACTAATTACAGTTTCCTATCAACACAAATTTTCATTGCGCACTCGTAACACTGCCGCTAACTTAGATCATTTTGAATATTATCACTCAAAACTATACTATAAATCAAATATTAATGTTTCGATCAAAGTATCTATTTCTTCGAAGAATTTATAGTAAAAAAGATTCTATATTTTCCTTAAAAAATAAAAAGGAACATGGTTGCTAGCTAAATGTGATCAAGTTTTTGGTGTTTGTAGACTTGTAGTGAGGTTCTGGCGAAAAAAAACATTCCAGTATGTTTCCGACGGTTATTACGTTTGACGATTCAAACTAATTTATCGCGATATTAAAATAAAGCGCCAAAAAAAAAAAACAGCCCCAACTGATTGTCTAGGAACCTATATCTTTTTTGAGTTGATCAAATGTGATTATTCTAACAATTCTGTTAATCAGAAATCGGTTAAAAATGAGTCATTTTCCTTTACAGTGAAAGAATGAGACTATGTTTATCTCTTTATTACTATTATTATTATTATTTTGTATAGTTAGTTTCTGCGTGGTTATGAAGAAGCCTTCCATCTTGTATGGTTACGAAGAATATAGCAGTCAAATAAATTTGGAATTGTATATCAGTCCCCGGCGTTGCAACAATTTTGGAATATAGGACTAACATGTAATTTTCAAATAATTTTTTTTTAAACGTTCAAAATAAAAATTATAAATAATATCAAAATATATAATTTTTATATTAATTTTTTTTTAAAAAAAAAAAATATAAATTAGAATATATATTTCGGACATTAATGTAGCAAACGGGTGCAGGTGATGTAAGTTCACCTATCACTGAACTGTGTCGTTGTTAATGTTGAGCTTCTTGGCCTTCATTTTGGTACTTGTTTGGGCTCGGAACACGTGACTAGATTAGCCATGTCGCTCTGAACTGTACCTCTTCCAACTCGAACTCAGATCTGTCATCTAATTTGTATTCATAATCGAACGGCTAAAATTCATCCCCCTTTACCTCTAATAATAAAATTGCTCTTTGTATGGCTTTAGGTCTCCGACTTCTTCCTTCTCTTGTGTGCTCTTAATCCCCCAGCATACCGGTTGTTCTCCGGTGCCGGCTTGATTCCGGCCGATTGAGCTTTCTTCAAACGGTGATATCGCTCCCTTCGGCCTTCGATCACACCGCGGAGCGAGGTCTTTCCAGTGGGGTCAATTGAATTTGATCCCACTGGCTATAGAGTGGATCCGCCTATGCGAACAACAACCGTGATTTTAATCCTTCGATTTTGCTAAGGTGGAGTTTTATGGCTACCAGCGTAATCTCCTTTTTGTTAATTCATTGATCAGGATTAGTTAAGTAGTTTTCTATGTCATAAAATTTTAGTAAAAATGTGATATTTGGTTAGTTTATCGCTATAGACAACGTAAATAGCTTAAGTTTGCTAATAGGAAGTAAATTTGGAGAGTCCTGTGCACTCATTAGGTTTATAAGACGACTGTGTTTTACTGCTTGATTGTTGTTAAAGGTGGAATTTTTTGGCTACCATTGTCATGCATTTAAATTTTATTGATGAGAATAACCAAATTCCTATGAAATAAATTTGCATATATGGTGATTGATTTTGATTTGTTGCTGTTACAATAACCGTCCGGAACTGTTTTTAGTAACTTAATCATTTATATCATAATAGTGATAGTATAGTTACCTGACCCACAAATTGACTACTAAGCAAGTTAGACTGTATGGGTGTTTCTAAATGCAAATAGAGACCAAGCTGTCTGGTCTTGTAAACGCGAAATGCGAGTGCAATTCGAGGGCTCTTAGTTTTGTAAAGGTGGATTGCAATAGATTGACAGCTCTGGTAAGCAAATGATGTTTCACCCTTATGGTACCATGTTCTTCCAGAGTCCCAGACATAAGACAACTTCTATTCCCCCTCTCAATGTTGCATGATGTGAGAATCTTCATTCTGAAAATTTTGAAAAATTTAAATTAATGCTGTAATAAACAGCATCTTGCTTGTTAAATGGGAGTGATATGTTGACGTATGAGCCTATAACGAAGTGTGCCAATAAAACCAGCTAGTTCGTATCTCCGCTTTGTTAATTTAAATGTGTCCAAAGTTTGAAGAAACATACTGGTTACGTAACCTAATGCTGTCTTTGGCATTTCTAAATGGATTGGCACTTTTATCATAATATGGTATACAACACATCAACAGTGACAACTACTTTTACCTCATTAGTTGAAGTATACTACATGGATCATTAAATTGCTTCTATAAGGGTGCTCTTTCTTTTCATCCTTGCACGATCATTGGGAGGAGGCAGTGCATAGTAACGGGGGTTCAGAAGTAAGTTGGGAAGGAGATTAAGTGAGCAGTAAGGAATGGCAGATACGGTATTAACAATGTTGTTTAACTAAATGTGCCCATGGTCGACAAACTTGGAAATAACTGATCTTGTTTTTGCATGTCCGTAGGCAGTGGTCACATTCGTCATTATCCGATACATATGCATCAAGAATGACAACTACTATTTACCTCATTAGTTAAAGTATTCTTCATGAATTATTGAATTAGTTATTCTCTGTTTACAACACTATCTTCTGTCAGGGCACCCTTTTTTTTCATCATCCCTTGCAAGATCGATTGGGAGGAGGTGGAAAACCAATATAGCATAGGAATTGGAGATGCCAAAATCAAGTAGATAAGGGGTTAATGGTATGGCAGTCAATCTTAACAGTATTGGTGAAACATGGGGAATTTCATCATTATTTAGGGAACTTTAATGGTGATATTGCAACAAAGGGTAAATGAGAACTTTAATGGTGAGATGTCCTGGGTATGATGTTCCATATAATTGTTAGTTGTTTAATTATGTCTCTTCGTTGTTGTTTAGTTGCATTATGACACTATGAAAATATATAATATGGTGGTTGTAACATCATCCTCCACTTTGTCAGTGGATAAATTCCACGTTTGTCTTGTTAGCTGACGATATTTTAGCTTAGTTTGGTAGAGTTATATGTTACTGGACTTAGTTGTGTTAGCCATTAGCACTTATTAGTTGGCGATACTCGATGGATCAAAATGTTGGGCTGTCAAACACCAGTAGGCACATAAATAAAATGCGGCGGCAAAAATGGGGATACTATGATGGATGTATAAACACACGATTAAGGATCATATTAAAGTTTTGGTTAGAGAGAAAAATGGTTTGGAAAATTGTATGAATGGTTTGGACATGTGACATCGATGCCTGTATTAGAGCCGTGACGTTCATAGAGCTGACCTTATAAAGAGAGGCAGGGGATAGAGTATGCGGAAACTAGAAAGGAATGATGAAAGTTTCTAGAGTTGACGGATATATAGTTCCTAATATAGACAATGGCATACAAGGATCTGTAGCAACGCAAGTAGTGGAAAAAAGGTTTATTGTTCTTATTGCAATTGACTAGAAACTTCATACCTTTTTCCTGCCTGGTTGACTTTATGATCATCATAGCTTGAAAAGTGAATTTAAGAAACCTATATGCCTAACTATTTGTCTTCATTATTTGTTTTCTTGTTCGATATGTGTGCCATTTAGTATGTTTGGAACCGATATGAATCCTTAGTATACTTGGCATTAAGTCACATGAACCGAATGTTAAAAGTAGTTTAACTTATGGTTTGTCATATTGCCAAACAAGCATCTTAGTATCATGCAATATCCACATTGATTTACTTGTCCATTTGAAAGCTTGAGAGAACTAAACATGTTTTCAATATTTTGTTTCAGATTGTAAGTTGGAAAAGATGTCGGATGTCAAGTCTATACTTAGAAGATGGGACGACATGGAAACTGATGTGCTAGTAAAAATATTCCGAGAACTAAACATGGTCGAATTATCTCCTGTTTCACAAGTTTGCCGTTCTTGGCGTTTGGCCTGTTCGGATCCATTACTTTGGAGCACTCTTGATCTAGGTCTTTTGAAATCCAACTTCATTCAAACAAGAGCTTCCCCGTACATTTGGGTAGATGATAGGTCAGACAAGAGGCTTACAAAAGTTTTAAGGATTGCCATGGCCCTTAGCCGTGGAAATATTACTAGTTTGATATTCCATATCAATCTGTATATGAAGGATGACCACCTGGCTTATATTGCTGAAAGGTAATGGTTTCTCTGAGCTACGCCCTTTTTATCTCTTTATAAATGAAGTAAGGTCTGCATTTTGGGCTCTCTGGTCGTGTTTTCCATTTTTTAGGAAGTTTCCATTAATACGTGCAAAAACTTTGTCAGATTGGAAACAAAACGTCCTAATCTCCTGGTGTGCGTATTTAAGTTTGAATTCTCCCAAAGGATGCGAAGCCTATAATTTAGTTCTTTCTTATATGTTTTCTTTGAGATAGGCCTAAAAAGAGTTGGCAGGAAACCATCCGCCAAGATCTTACCTTCCTAGAACTAGGCTAAGACTCTGCTATCAATCGTGGAATGGTGGTGGTCTAGGTAACATAGAGGTTTTGTGTGTGCGTGCGCGCACGGTTCGTACTTGTTTTGGGCATGCTAGGTTTAATTTTCAGTTCTGCAAAATTTTGTGCTCGTATGCTCGTGTGTCTTGTTTTTGCTTTTCAATGCCGAGGGTCCTATGGAAATAGCCTTTTTTTTCGGTGTGGCTATGTATATTTTGCTCTCCCCGGATCCCGCCGTGACGAGAGTTTTCACTAAAATGTTATTGTTTTCTTATGGGTTATCATTTACTTTTAAGTTGGCTGTAATACTGTATTGATGTATATGCAGTTGACATGTTACTTCTATAATAGGTGCCCACACATCAAACATCTTGTTTTACCTCTTGGAATCGCATTACTAAATAAACATGTATATTTTGCTCTCCCTGGATCCGCCGTGACGAGAATTTCACTAAAATGTTATGTATTTTCTTATGGGTTTCATTTACTTTTAAGTTGGCTGTAATACTGTATTGATGTTATATGCAGGTTTGACATGTTTCGTTTCTAGTAGGTGCCCTCACATCAAACATCTTGTTTTACCTTCTTGGAATCGCATTTCCAGAAACGGAATTTGCCAAGCACTTCGTAGATGGCAAGCTCTAGAGTCAATGACAATGCCTAGCAATGGCCATCCCCTATACGTTATGGAGGAAATTAGTCGCAATTGCAAGAATTTCATGCAGTTGAAGATTATGGGTACATTTGACGTTCACTTTGCTACGGCCATTGCCGCCAATATGGTGAATGTTAGAGTTCTAAGCATTCGGTGCTCCTTGGTGACTAAGCAGGGCCTGCTTTTCGTTCTAGACTACTTGGAGAGCTTAGAAGTGCTTAATATCTCCCACAGCATAATCTTGGAAGGTCCTACCCCACCTAAACTAGTAATAAAGGAACTAGATCAAAGCATTTTCGAGAAGGCCTCACGTCTACGGGAATTTTTTCACTGCCAGAATGACTTATGCAGCACTTGCCGGAGGATGGTTAGAGATGAAGGCTACATGAGATGGTGGAAGTATGAGGAGTCATTTTGGCGTGATGACGAGGTAAGCTCTCTTAGGCTGGGTGATTATGGGAGGTTGTTCGACGAACGATGCATCAACCAAGGGTTTCGAGATTAAATTGTTGTTACAGCAAAAAAATCGAAGCCTATGCACTTTTCAACAAATTTTCTGGCAGATTCTAATTTTATATGTGTAAAATTGCGGTCAATAAGTTATTATCGTATGTAGAATATGAACGCATGGATTAGGAATCCGTGTATCATAACAGATCCATGCTAGAAATGTCTGTTATCATAAGTAGTGCTTATGTAGTGCAATTATAAATGTACAGAGCTATCCACTGTTATCTGGTGTGGTTTTGTTGGCTAGAAGCTGATAAGCAAGGATTCAAACTATTTGATTTTTGTTTCCCCTTTTGGTTTTTAATTTTCTCTGCTTCCATTATAGAAAACATTACTCATGCAAGAGAAGAACTGTACATGAAATATTGTCAAGCTTTACAATATCATCTTAGACATCAATCAAACAGGTCATTGACCCTTTGCACTCCGAGCACTGGCATGGGCTGTGCCGTGCCGTGTCGTGTGTCTAGTGGAGAACCGGACTTTCCCAGAAAGAGATGAAGACTAACGGACAAATTTGAAGCTGTTATTTAAGAAGCTCTATTCTGATGGGCTTATGATGTTAAGGGTGATTGTTTAATGGCTTTGCTATGTATCCCCAAAATCACACAATAAACCAGCTCATGCTGACGTGGCACAATCAGAGACTTATACATCACGATGGGTATATCTGTAAATGATTATTTTGTGCGAATCACGGAGAGTTGTGCGGCACGGAGATAATGTGTGGTGAGAGATTGATTTGTTGGGTAGTTTATTGGGGGTGAGTAGTATTTTCCATTTTTTATATCATGTCTGAATTTTATAGGCTCCACCTACAAAAACATGAAACTGTATATTCCGTGAGAGTAATTCTGACATACTCTCATTTGTTAAAGCATAAATTGGTTTTGTTATGTAAGTTAGGGTTCATATGATGAATGAGAAACTTGAACCAATTGCAATTGTTGGTTTTCACTTTTGGCTATAGAGTTGGGAATGTCTCAATTCTTGTACAGACTCTTTAGTTAAAAGTGAAATTTCAATTCTATGATCTGCTCTGTTGCTTTTAACATTTAAATTGCAATGTTTGAGATGGATATCACAATCAAATTTGCTATTTGTTTTGGAACTGAAACATTTGCTTCAATTACAAAAAAATATATATAATTGGCATTTATGCATCAAGTTTTTAGAATGTTTTGCCTTTCGACACTGATATATATCAGCAGTAAAACAAGTCATCCTAGATTGCCACTGCAAGCATGCTAACATATTCAAAACATGATTTATTCAAACATCTCCCATCTACAATTTCAACTTACTACAGTTCTATCTGATTCTAAAATGTTCCCTGAGACATTCGAAACGAATCAGACACAAAGTTGCAATGTACATAGCAAAGATGAAAATATCAGAAAAACTAAAGCCCTAAAGGTCAATGACGGGGAAGAGGATGGCGACATAATTAAACACAATATCATGTCTGATATTATCCCAAAACCACACGCTCGAAGGTGTAGACGGAATGGCAGCAGCCTTTCTAAAACCATGGTAAAGGAGCCGAAAAACTTCAAGTTTGAGGCCATGATGGCCAGAACTTCTGCATTCAGGAAATCAAAATTTATAAACAATGTACAGAATAAAACAAACGTATCCAAATTCTGATATTAGTAGCGTTAGTAGTTCTACAGATTCTGACAAATCCGAAACGGCAGTAATAGACATATGAAATAATAAAACAAACTCATTGGCAGCATGCTCCTGTAAAGCATCGATATATCTAAACCGACATGAAAACTAAACTCCTTAATGCGAAAAGGATGCGTCTTTAAATGATAGAAGACTAAATTGCACCAGCATGCATGCATATACAGATATAGTATAAAAATACAATATGTAGAATGCTAGAATATATATATTCGAGGCATACACACACAGGGGCAATGATTAAAATATTTGGCTTCGTTGTACGACAAATACAAATCTGTTCAAAGACTAAGACATGGTATCATGATACTAAATGCAATAATCACATCATTTGAACATAGTACTAAGTATTGACAAGAGGAACAAACATTCTCCTCGAGTTAGCTGCCTGGTTATACAATGAACGCGTCGATAACCCTTTAATTCTTTTCTTAGATAATGAAGTAAAAGTTCAATAAATCTGCTTTCATGTCTCAGACTGTTATTTACAATTATTCAGGTGTCCAATACACATACAAGCATCCATTGGGTCTGATTACGTAGTTTGACATGTGGTAAGTGTCCAATATTCAAGAAATGATTACAAGTCTAGCGTCACTGACATAAATAGCACAACATAAGAAGTTTTGCGTTCCCTAGGCATGACAACACTTGTGATCTCGTCCTATTTGTCAAACATGGATGGATCCATGTGGGGGTTTGTGGGGGCAATTGCCTACACTCAAATTGTGCAAAGTAATGAGGTTAAATGCATAACGCAACAACAAACCTGTATAACGCAATGAGTATAACAAAATTTGTTTGTTCACTATTGCACAATATAATTACCTTTTTCGTAGACATTTAAGAATTTTCTAAAATTCTTTAGGAGCTCTATGTGGTTGATTTCACCAACTTTCTTTCTAATCGTAAATATACATATTTTTATTTTGACTTTAAATACTATTAATTCATATTCGTAACTTAGGAAACTCATTAGCAGAAAAATGTTAAGTTCCTAAAAATTTATTATTGAAACGAAAAAGCATATTTTCACCTTCTTGGAAAGTTAGGTTTAGCATTGCCGTTTGCTAGTTAGTTTTAATAATGCCCTTTGCTCGTGCTATCATGGAGTCTTTTGTGCCCTTAATAACACAAGAATCATTCTCGCAATCGAACAGGAGATGGAATGGTCAATGATCGACCAAAAAAGGTTGCATGCATCAAAAAGAGATTTTTAGTACCATGAAAACGAGATAATATACAACACTTGAGATTACGAGAGCTCGTCAATAACAAATTGTAGAACCATTTATTTCATTTTTATTTATTAATTTTATTTGGATCATTGAATTTTATAATAATAATTTTGCTCCCACTGAATACATTCTGGATCAGTCCCCGCTGTTAAACATAGATGTCCTTTTTCACCTAACAAAGCCTTCTTCCAACAGTCACATACAGCCACACATGTAAAGGCAACATGCAAACTGCACCAATTGAGAGCTCCTTGTTACCAAATGCAGGAAATCTAGGACCAACAGCTTAGGCAGATTCTTCCATTTACGCAGGGTTGAGAAGGAGCTCACAGTTTGAGTTCTACACCAGTAATGCACAATAAATTTGGTTGTACTTCTTTGGCGGTTTTTAAAAATCTTGTATAATGTAACTTTTCTCTAGTTTATCATTCACGAGCATATATAATTGTATATGAACTTCTGTTCATTACATATGAGTTTGGAATTTAACTATTTCGGTCAGTCTGCATACAAAAGTCTCTCTATGCATCATGTATAAGCATAATCAAGCTGCCTATGCATCTTCAAGTTAAGAAACCATATAACTACAATTAACAAAAAGAACTCAGGCATAACATCAGAAAAAACAATGCATCTAGGCAGTCTTCCAGAAAAGAGGGGGAAAAGAAAAAAGAAAAATCATGATTGAGAAGCAAGCTTGCATGAAGGGGGAAAAACACTAGCAAATCAGATATTAACAGGCCATAAAGGAAAAACAACCTTTGACTGGAATGATTGAGTTAGTTGCTTGAAAAACAACAAAGCAAGTCAAGTTTATCTCCTCAATCAGTTCCTCTGGATGCATTACAATACCATTCTGGTGAATGGGGCTTATAATAGTCAGGTTAGGCATTAGTCAAAACTGTAACACAATCCAATGCAACCTACAAATCCTTTTCCGCCACTGGGTTGCCGTTATGCTTGCACCACTTCATCATAGTAGCATATATATTCTAGAAACTTTTGGACAATGAGAAAAAACTAATCTAGCCAATTTGTCATGTTTTAATGAGCTGCTATATCAACACCTCCAACCTATCTATCACTAAATCATCATAAAGGAAACACTAATGAGTAGCAGATTAACTATGAACGCGGCCAATGGTCACCAGTAACCAGAGCAAGGAACTTCAATACGGAAAAATAAATAAATAAATAAATAAAGAGGGAGAAGTTTTCAAGTGATGGTACCCTCTTGCTTGCCGATTGCATGTGGTAAAAGAATTCTAAGAATTGCATGTGGTAAAAGAATTCTAAGAACCACTATTTTGTCAATGAGCAATGAATATGCATAGCATGTTGCTATTATGTTTTCTAAAACATCTTAGGATCTCCTTTCTTCTAACCTTAATCAGATTTGAATCATTAATTTGGTAATTACTATTGTTTAAGCTCCTATAGGTTAATTCAACATGATTTTCTGCTCAGTGCATCATCATAGTTGTGCTCTTGGGAGATTTAGTTATAAAAAAAGCAAAAACATGAATACAATGGGACAACATAAGAATGCATCAAATTGATAACTTCAAGCCAAACTTCTAAAAGAAAGAGACTAAACAGTAATAGAAAAAGAACCAAAATGATGGCAAAGGCAGATAAACAGAAAGAATTGGATATATTAACTACCAAGACGTCCAATTAGCCTCTTACCTTGATGTAAAGGCAACAGCAGACTTGTAGACTAGCCCCTAAAAATATGTTTTCTAGTATCAGCCAAAAGTACCCCGGCACTTTGGTGATCCACAGAGACAATTCTTTGGTCTAAGAAAACCTGTGCAGCTCCCCATACCCTCAGTGGTTACACCATAATCATATGTCAGCTCAGTCATTGGTGGAATGTGTTTTAGAGCAAAGAACATAATATGAGGAAAGCTATCATCACTATGATCATGTTGGACTGCCTGCCAAAAGACATTAGGCGTGCAGCTATGGTTCATAAAGCGAGATATGTTTCCCATATTCTTTGCACTTATCGCTAGTGGTAACGGCTTAAAATCTTCCTCAGAGTTAACAGAACTTGGTTCCCCAAGCAATTCTGGTCCTTGATTCCATTTCATTGTCTTCTCATCAACATAATTTGGTCGCATAATGTACTCATTTTCTATACCATCTTCATCTCCTTTGACATTATCCATGACTTCGCCTGTGTACTCGCAAATAAAAGTGCCAGCCCGTATTGGATCCCAAGAACGAAGACCCCAACCCTTGTCTCTAGTCTTAAAAACCTCAAAATGAAGTCGGACACCCTTTTGAGTCAATCGATTCCTGCAATTAACTGAGCATTGACATGCAGCACCACACTCATATACAATATGCTTTCGGCTAACAAGAAAGCCACTCGAACTATACGGAAGATCACCTCCATTATGTTGGGCACATGAACAATTAGCATCACCGGGAAGGCATACACTAAGGCATCTACAACCCTGCGAAGGTCTTTCAGATCTAAGAGGTCTCAGATACTTGACACTAGTAACATACTGGAAAACACCTGGACCCTTCTCATTATCTACATCATTAATGAGACAAACAGGAAGGTTTTCTGCCCCTGATGATATATCAGGTAGAATAACCTGTCCCCTAGATGACGGATTTTCTACCCATTTCTGGGTTGCTTTCCATGTTGCAATTCCATCAGGCTGTCCCGGCTCTCTCAACAACTTATACTTAAAGACATTAAAACCTGTCTTTGCTTTCTCCACCCATGACTCAACGATTTTATAGAGACCATCGTAGATGTAAATTTTCCCATTAATGACGCTGAAATCTTTTGCACTACGGACGACCCTGATCTGGTTGCCACGATGCAAGCTCCTTTCCAAAGCAAGATTACCTCTCTCAAGTTTCTGGTCATCCGCTGGTTTTCTATCAAACTTGGACACTCCTCCTGAGCCGGTGTAAATTAGAACATCTGTATCCTCATCCTCATTGTCATATCCCCCAGCAGAAACAACGCTAATAGCCACAGTGTCCTGATCATTACCAAAATTCGTAACCATGTAATCAATGCCGGCCATACTTGGAGCATGCAGTCCAACCAAGCACAGTTCCATTCTGAAGTAGTACATATCACCGACCTCAACTCCAGGAACAGGTCCAATCCTCTTACCCATGTTTGCACGAAGGTCCTTGCTCATCATGATGGCAGAGGCCTTCAAGTCTGGGCGTTTACTGCCATCATTTGCCTCATCATGCTGCAAAAGCCACCTCCGGAGAGCATCGAAAGTCATAAGTACAACTTCTACCATTTCTCGGGGGTCCTGGGACAAATTATTTAGAATGACAAGATCATTGCCATGCATTTTCTTCGGCCGCTTGGGGGGGCGACCTCTTTTTGGGCCAGATCCGTCTGTGTCAGACCCCCTGACTTTGTAACCACTAAGGCTCCCAGGACGCTTAATCTTCCGACCAGAAGTAGAAGTTGCTGCAGGTGAGGAATTAATAGGTTTAGCATTTACCGGAACAGCGTTAACTGGCCTAGCATTCACCGGAGTAGCATTCAACGGTCCGTTAGTAGCAGCAGTGCCTCTCGACCGGTTAGTGTGCCCCATAGAGCTTCCATTAGGAGGCGTGACAGCTTCAGGTGCAGGTATATTTGCAAATGGTGAAGAGAAGCTATGTCCAGAATCAAAAGGTCGCACTTGGACCAAAGCCGGGCCATTCCCGGGAGGGCTGACCGCGGTGTAACCGTAAGGAGCAGGGAACATCGGCGAAAGGCTTCGCAGAGGCTTGACATCGAGCACTTCGGTATCCTTGTATGAGCCCGTGTTTGGATTGAAGTTGCTTTGCATATTTTGAAGAACAACAGAACTACCCTAGAGAGATCTGGATTCTGGATCACCACGAAATGGTCACACTAAATTTGCTTCGATTATCCAAATTTCCAAGCAAAAATAAGCACCCCAAAACAGATCAAACCTCCTAAAAAGAGAAACAACAACTGCGACAACAACATCAAAAGCAAGAACTAGAAGCAAACATAAGAAAAATTAATTGGAAGAGCAAAAACCAAGCACCTGTAGCTGCGCGAGAGAATCTAGGGTTTCTACTTGAAATCGATCAAATAGATTGGATTACTTCGGGAAATCGATCAAATCCAGTCTTCCCAGCAATAAGAGCTACTGCTTCGGAGGGGGGGCCTCGAGGCGTGCGTGAATTCTCCACTTTGGTTTGTTTATTCAAAAATTCACAATTAAGAAGATGCCGCATTGTCGTAATGAAAAATATTTGCATTTTGGGAATCCCAAATATTTTTTAACCGCTGCAAAACCAAAAACAAGTCGAGCTGCTCCTTATAAATAGTTCAAGGTTGAACTGAAGAATCTCCTTACTAGCTAGAAAAGTTCGAGCTCACATCCTGAGTTTAACTTATTTTTGAGTCAACATGAGTTTGAATAGGCAAATACTCGGTTCGATAGGTTCGGAGGCTCAAAATTTAGTGAGATCTTGCTCAAGTTTAGTTCTGTATCATTTATATTCTAACTTTTTTCTTGAAATCAAAGTAAACTTGAGTTAAATTCAAGTACAAACTTTTGTCAATCTAACCGACCTCGAGTTTAAGGAGCTCGATATAGAGCAATATAGTTAAGTGCTTGGCTGTACTTAATACGAGATTCTAATTTTCACACCTAACAGAAGTAGAACCCCACAAAAATTGAATTTGAAAGATCTTTTTATAAGGACACTGAAAAGTGGATGTCTGATATTGCCTAATAAAAGAAAAGGGAGTTTGATTTCGCAAAACAGATATTTCATGTCGTTGGCGGTTCATTAGCGTGGATTGCTTAATTCCGTAAAATCTGTGTCTCTGTAAAAAAACAAGTGCGCAGAGTGAAGCTCGACCGTCGCTTTGCCTCGAGATTCGTTCTTAAGCGTTGTCATGTCCCTTCGTCTTTTTCGGGCCGCGCATTTAGTGGGACGTTGTATAAAGACGCAAATGCCCTTCTGCAGTCATCACTTCCGAGCTGGAAAACCGTAGTAAGTCGTGAAGTGATCCGAAATTACATTACATCAACACTTACCAACAGCCAATCTAGTTTGCTGCTGCTGAGGTTGGCAAAGCAAACATTCAAAGGATACTTGTATTTCAGCCCCTGATTCAAAGTATTTACATTTTTAGATCTCCTAAAACGCAAAAAGGCGTCATATGGCGAAAGCAAACATTCAAAGAATACTTGCATTTCAACCTCCTGATTCAAAGTCCTCCGAAATACAAAAATGCGCCACGCAAGCGCCACCACGTAGCGTATTTTCACATTTTGGAGGCTAAAATGCTAGACCTTAGAAATAGAGGGATTGAAATGCAATTATCCTAACTTTGAAATAGGCTCAGTTCAGATAAGGCCCTTGTCTAGCAAAACCTTCCAAAGACAGCCCTGCTATTCACTCTCTTACAAATGAGCCCCTTGTTATGTATGTTAAAAATAAAATTATACGGTGCAGAAGTTGTTTCTTTTTGAGCTAAGCTTCTTAAATTTCACTAATGTGTAATTAATTCGAAAAAATAAAACTAATGTGCAAATTGATATATCTTTTTTAAAAAGACTAAATACATTAAAATAATTACTTTGTATTCATAATTTTTCAAAGGATGCACAGTAAGAAAGTCGAGATTGCTGGGCAATAGTTTGCTCATTTGATTAGTTTTTTATATCGATTCGATTGTTAGCAAGGGATTGGATGGACAGGGTGGATTGATGAGTTGGTATTTATTATATAAATTGGTCTAATTTTGTTAATTACTGTAATTGTTGGCAAATTTATTAGCAAATAGATATTTAGAAAATATACTTCGTCTCAAGAAAGCGTAATTGCATAGTTACAACTTGCGTTTAGTCCAAAGAGTGTGGTTGGAACTTTCGTCTCAAGAAAGCGGAGGTAGGATTGGAATCCACGGATATCGCTCGAATGACAGGAATTTATCTCTCTATACTCCGTGAAGGATAAAACAGATATTTGGATATGTACATATTGAAATATTATGACTCATCGGTTGATGAAATTTGAATAAGAGCCAACCATAAATTTATATATTATAAGGATCGTACAAAATAAGTTTATTATGGACAAAGTTTTATGATGTTAAATTACAAATTACGTTTGAGAATGTTCGAGTTTGCCCCTTTTATCTATCTCAAGTGAATCGATGAAATAGCACATATCATGGGGCGCGACTTTCCTGCTTTTCGCAGGAAGTAGGAAACCGACGCCCGGATAATCCGATCTGGGTCGTGCAATTTTTAAAATATTATATAAACTTTTATTGCTTTATTTGACATATTTCGGAGCATTTTTAAGAAAAAGTTTGAACTAAAAAGTTATAAATTTTGATGTGATTTACAAATTTTATAAAGTTGAAAGATTTTAGAAAAAATAGTAAGTACTATATCAAAATGATGATCTAAACTTTAATCATCATTTAACATAATATTCGATATTTTTTCGAAAATTTTTAACTATAAACTTATAGATCACATAAAAAACTATAACTTTTTATTCAAATTTTTCTTAAAAATACTTCAAAATTTGGTTAAATAATCGATAAAATTTTATATAATATATCGTGATCCGTACAAAATACGCTAGAGTAATCCGGGCTGTCTGCTTTCCTGCCGCAGGAAGCAGGCAAGCCCCATGTCATGGCTCAGTTGTTTCTTTCCACAGTACACCTGGATCAAACTAAAAGGCTATCCCTTGTGGATATATCACATTATCTGATAAAGACACCTGCAATAAACAACGAACTTAATTTGTTTTGTCGCAACATATTATGAGAAAGAAAAAGTTCACAAGAATTTTTTAAGTTCACAAGAATTTTTTCGCAGCATTTCTTCGTATCATGAAATCTTTTTATTCATAATTAATCTATTTGATACGACTATTATAATAAATAAATATATAAATAGTACCAAATCATATATATTTTCCAGCAAATTATAAATATATCTTATATTAATACCACCAAGCTATGCATATTTGCTACATACAAATCAAGGCTTATCAAGTTTTTTTTTCGTGTTGTGCCGAGTTTCGATAAATTACAAAATTTAAATAAGACTTGCAGAACGTATTATGCCAATCCGTAAAATTTTTGTATTTTAATTTTTTTAATAAATTATAAAGATAATAAAAATAAAAAATAAAATAAACTAAAAATAATAAGCAAATAAAGAAATAAAGGATCGCGCGCAACGATGCGACATTACAGATCGCAATACGCGACCACGCTTGCATACTACAACCTGTTAAACAGTACCCAACCCTAACCAGAAAAAAAAAAAAGAAAGAAAGAAAAAGTTATTTGGCCGGCATATGCTAGACGGCACCGCCCATAAAACCTTGATATTACAAATGCATTGCCAACAACGTTGGAGCAACTTACAGTCGGGAGCTAATTCTTCTAGAGCTCAATAATAAAAGTGTAGGTTCTTCAAACCAACAGTGGAGCAAATTTCGATCATGCCTGCCCATTGACCATTCATACGATAGCAGATTTCCTTTTAAAACTTTGAGCGAGCAACCATATTCAGTTAAACAATTGCTTCTGAAATACAAGTTCTTAAAGGAAACTGGAGGTCAGATCAATTTGACTGCTCTGTTCAGAAGATATGTCAAACGGTTTATCCAACCACACATTGAGCAAGAGCTATACATGCTTCGCTCTCCAATCGACCACAAAGTTTTCATCAGCATCGTCAGCGTCACTCGATGATTCGTCACTGGAATCCTGCTTCTCAAATGCAGGACGATGCTGCCCTCGAGCTCGTTGTGCCGCTTTTTTCTCCAGCAGTTTCTGTTTTATCATTTCTGCCTGCTCTCTGTATTCCCTGTAAAACTTTTCAAAGTAAACCAGCAAACTGAAGCAAAGGAATGAATATACATATGCCTTATATTTAAGAGAAATACTATTCTTAATGTCATTTTGACCCTGAAGAATGCGGTATTGTCCGCATTAACCGAAGATTTAATGAAATACTTTTGGAATGGATATTTCCCACTTCCCAAAGCTTTTGGAAGGAACACTTCTACTTTTCAAAACAATCACATAGAAAGTGGCCATTTCGTATTATTAATAAACCTTTTAAAAAAAAAAGTGAACTAATGTGAATAATGCTTCATCAGCTCCGAATTCTTTAGAGTCAAAATATCTCTGAAGAATTTCTCTATATTTTTTTTTTGGGTCGAAGAATTTCTCTATATTTAATTACATCAGTAACTCACTTTTGCTCCAGGGACTCAAACTCCTGCCTAATTTCAGCAGCATCAATCTGCAGAAAACAAGTAAGAATATTGGAAATTGGAAGATACATCACTGCTTTTTGGTTCCAACATATAACAAACAATATACCTCTTCTTCCTCTAGCCGGTCATCCACCTCCTGCAAATTTTCCATGATATCCTTCTCAAACTCTTTATATGCATCACTGCATCCAAGACGCAATGGTACCATTTAGTAATAATATTTTATATACTGGGAAGGGATAATGCTTGAAAAAGTACACCTTATCTAAAGCTGCTTGGCAGCATATCTGGATATTTAGGGCGTGAAATATCACCACCCTATAAGAAATATTAGTAGTAAACCCCAATAATTAACAAATTTACACACCTCTTACACTTTAACTGTTGACACAACCCCGGGTTGGAAATGCAAGTATTCTCCATGTTACACAGCATATATGGGGTATATTTACATAGTAAACGTAAAAGTAAGGGAGCTCAATCAATTTACACAAAGAGTGGTTTTATTCATTTCACATACCTCTAGTGAGATTTACAAAATTTGCATTGGTTGAACAGAAGTCCAGCAAAAGAAATGAATTGCTGCCAATAACATAATAACCCAGTTGACTTGTCAATGAATCCTTAGGTGGGCATGGAAGCTTGTCATGTATATACTACTGTGTAGATATTTAAATATATTGCAAATGTACTTAATACTCACATAACTTGCATTTGATGAAATGAATCCTTAGTCTAGACACCCTCTTTCTCCGGAAATGTAAACATTACTTACATAACCACTCATTGCTATCTGCAATCAGCATAGAACAATGCAGTGTACACGTCCATAAATGACGGTTTAGAGAGACTTAATATCATACTTTGAACATTCATAGGATGCTTATCTAACTCGCATGCATCAAATGTTATGTCTTATTTATGTAATAACAATACTACAGCAGATAGAGGCAGAAGTAAGAAAGACGCAACTAACAATTCAAAAGATCAAGAGCGTTCAGGTCCGCATAGCATAAATATAAGCGTTGCAACTTTGAGGTCCATGACATAACATTAGATTTGTCAAAATCCTACCAATTGGACTAATTTCAAAAAGTTAATATTAGTTTGAGGAAAGGCGATACCAACAAACTTGCAATTTTGGATTTGCATAATTACTAGAAATTAGTTTGCAATGACCTTGCTGTTACTTGCACCCAAATATGCCCTATTAAAGATACTTGGCATTTAAAAGTGTAATCCTTGAATGTTAACTGCAAATAATACCTGCTGACTATATGTCTACTTAATATCTTCATATTTTCCAACATAGGGTCATAACTAACCACTAACCAGTATATGATAGTATCCCAACTTATTAAATACAAAGAATCATGATTATACCTTTCATAATTCCATCACATGAAACAACATAAATACATTTGATGTACCAGAGTAGAAAACTCCACAAGAGTTGATCACAATTATCAATAAGAAGTCCCATAAGGAAATGTTGTCACTGTTTAAACAAAGGTCAATCACATTTTTTTATATCATAAAGAAATTGATAAACTCTACAGCATTGCAAATTGAAGTTCCCAAAAAATAGATTAAACAAATACGTACTTGATATCAACCTTGACAGGCTCTATGCCACGAGCACGGAGATCTGCCTCTTTGTTATCGAAAAAGCCTTCAGGTAATGCGCCCTTAGGTTGCTTCCCTTGCGAAACACCCGTCTTGCTTGGTGGCTGATTTTGGCTGGAACCGTCAGCTTGATTTCTTTCCATATTGTCAAAAAAACCATCGGGAAGAGTACCCTTAACATGCATGGCTTCTGAGCTAACTTGGTCTTTGGCTGGTATATTACTCTTACTGGAAGGCCGACTCGCACCGTTTTCCTTGTCAAAATTTTTTTCAGGAATAGAGCCCTTAGCTTGCTTCATTGCTATGCCCTTCTCCTCAGACTTGGAGGATATCAATTGGCTTGATTCCTTTGTAACTATTTGAGTATCTCTCAGTCCAGGTATGCTCTTAAAAGAATCTAATACGTCTAGGGAATGAAGCACAAAAACATCACTAGAGGCACTTGAATTATCAGACAAGCTGGAATTGCCAGATAGGATAAGTGGTTGAGTTATAGTTCCAGCTATAGTTTTAGATGCCATAAGGCACGTGCTGAATCCGTTAAGATCCGCCACAAAGACAAACGGCACGGCCATTATCCGGCCGTGCCGATCGATGTCCGTGCCGTCTGTACTGCCAAGCTCGGGCGGCATAGACTGGCACATTTCAATTTTTTATTTGTAAAGCTGCCCGTGAAGGGCAGCTTTTGACAGCCCTTAACAGGCGGTCTAAAAAACCAGCCCTTCACGGACTGGCTTTGATTTATCTGGCAGTCAAATCTGGATAACAAACTTTGATTGTCAGTTATTTGAATCTTGAGGGCTGGAAATATATTAAGCTAACAGAATGATATAGATATAACGTTCATCAATCATTATCAGATACAGCGAATTCTGAGCAAACTGATCAAAATATGTATTTCCACAATACTACCAAAACTAAGAAAGTCAACACAGAAGCAGTCAAACTCCTTCAGTTTTCAAATGGAATAAGAATAAAGCAAAATGAGAGGCGGAAATGAATATACAAGCAGCAATGAAGTCACCAAAAAGGTGTGCGGGTAAGAAAGAAAGCTAGTACCATCATTTGGGTTAGCAACAAGCATATCTATCGAATTAAAAAGATGTTTAGACCTTAGGTAGACAACAAAGTGCAATTTAGACATTGCGACGCAAAATGAGAAATTTCAATCCCTCGAGTAAACACAAGTTTATGAGTTGAACCTTCCTTCAGCAGAAGCAGCTAAGCCGTTAGTCAATCGACGTCTGGGTGGAGAAATTAATTGCACAATTGGTCCCTCAAGCATATGATGTGCAATTATACCACCTAATTAAAAAATTGATCCAATTAAGTCCCCCTCAAATGGACAAAAGTGACTACTATTAGTCCTTCCAACATAAAATATTTGTCGTTAGAAATCATAGTGATGTGGACTTTTTAAATTTCTGTAAAGATATGCGGTTGAACCTAGATTAATAAAGCGTTAGGGGATCTTGTCCTCGTTTCTTGCACCAAAAAAAGATATGCAGGTGATATACAAGAGATTTTTTTTCCTTTTTTTTCGTCAGGCAATTTGTTGAGCACCTAAGAGGCAACCACCGCAGTTGAACAGTAACACAATAGTTTAAATCACTATCACCTAGACAATTGTAGTAAAGTTTGGTATGACTTTGCCAGTTGTGGCGCTGTCAAGATTGTGATCTGTAGTGTGCTAAACGAGAGGTTCTCCAGGGCTTGAAAATTTTCAATAGTGGTCGCCATTAATAGTTGTTGTTGCCACCTTGTTTGCATTTGTGCGAACAAGGCTTCTAGCAAAGATTCCAATCGAATAGATGATAGAATAGATGTTGCTGGTGCCATGAATCGATCGACTCGTGATACCAATTGATAGGAAAATTAGGGTAGAGGATTAGATTAGATGGAGATAGAGATATAGAAAGAGGGGTAGAGATTATAGAGAATAGGGACTTGGAGGAGATAGAGACAGAAGAAATAGATAAAGGAGATACAGATTAGAGAGAATAGAGATTTGAAGGAGATAGAGACAAGAGAAATAGATAAAAGAGATACTTTCTTATTCCCTACCAAAACCTATTACAGTATCATGCTTAAACAGAGAAATGAAATCAATCATAATATCAATTTCCTAAAACTTCTTATTCTCTCCTAATTTGTCTACTCTTCAAATATAACTAGCTAGTACTAATATCTTTCCTATTTAAGAATTCTTTCATGTAAAGCAGTGTCATCAACGCTTGACTCCTCGCACCACGTTGGCTCATCATCGCTACGATATCATAGTGCCAGTCCTTCTAGTATAAATCTTTTTGGTATGATGTGGATGTTTTAATATCTTCAAATATATGTAGCTGATAACACTAATTCTTTTTCTCAAGATAATTAGTCTAAGCCTAAGTGCGGACAACCATGGTCCAAAAGGCTGTACAATTGAGAAAACCCATAATCAGTCAAACTACTATAATTATTTTGAGAAAGATGGTTATGTAGTTTTACCATCACATCAAGTGATGATTTTAGACAATCGTCTTGAGTTTCATTACGGTTACATTTTTGCCAGGTGTACTCTCTGTTGGACTATGGTGATCTTAGTCCGGCATTTCAAGAACTACACCAGAAGAAGAACAAGTTGCAACTTAGCAGCATAAACATGGTAAAAGTAACATCATCGCCCCATAGGATTAGGACTAACGATATACATTTTTATGTAGAAAGGGCTAATAGCAATTGATTTTGCTTAATAGATAACTTAGACCAATATTCACCTCAAAGGTACTATTGAACTTCACATGCAGTTGCTGGACGAATTCAACACTTATCCACGTGGATGCCACATCATTATGTAAATAACAACATAGTTGCTCCCCTAATGGAGAACCAAGCGTGCACTTCATCGTCCCCCTAAGGGACAAATTTTGCCCAATTGCACCTCATGAGCAAAAAATTGCACTTTGGCAGTTCCTTGAAGGACCACTTGAAATGCAACGCTTTTCCTACGTGTGTGCATGTGAAGTAGAGGTATTACTTAGTATAGTGACAAACAGTTTCCTGTTAAGTTCTTTTCTTTGATATGTTTTAATTTTGTAACCCTAAGAAGTATTTACAGAGCTTATAGTGCTACGTGGTATATCAAGATTTGAAGCATAGAAACGTGAGGAAGGGTTGGGAAGATTCTTGAGGTGTAACAGCTTCTCAAAAAATATACCCCTAAATGAGAGGACTGGAGTTAATCAATAGTTGGTTTTTTTTAGCACATAATGGCGACATGCACTTGCTTCAAATTTCTTCCACCCTGTTACCTTAGCAGTACACAGAAACGGCGTATCATGTCACATCAGCCCTTGCATTTTTACATAAGATGATGTTGGGACTCGTGAGGAATTACTTAAGCTCATTATCCACTACAAAAAAAGAACTTAAAAAATCCTAACAAACAATGCAATTGCAATATCAAACAAGAACAGGGAGTATGACAGCCCTAAGCTACGCATACCAGCCTTTTGCCTTTTTGAGTCTTGTTTGTCAAAAAAATCAGCAGGCAGCATTGATGACGAGTGCGCATTTTGCAATTCAGCAGGTGCTTCGGCTTTTGCCTCAGAGTGTTTTCGTGCAGCAGCGGTGGCCCTGAGATTCTCAATAGCCTGCCAGTGGAACAGCCTTTAGAAGTTAGTGGATGCTATTTCCATGGAGGAACCCATAGACATTCTTAGTAGATCCTTGACTACTAGTCAATGTTTTCCTTACCTTGCCAAATCAAGTTTCGATAAATTCAAAACTCGAGACATGCCGACTGAGCTAATCGTGTCGTGCCAATCCGTACAATTTTTAATATTAAAATATTAAAAGTATTAAATAAATAACAAAAAAGATTAATGAAATACTAAATACAAAAGTCTCAATTACATAGCAAATATATAGTATATAATTCATTGCCACATAGAGTATTGATGTGACTGATAGAATGAATTTGTAAAATCCTCGTAAAACCATGCTATATATATCGAAGTAAAATAGCGGCGATAGGTGTGGCTATGAATTGTCGTGTGGGACACGTGTATGAAACGGACACATCACCTTATGGAAAGTGTCCATGCTTAAACTCTTGTGGTAGACTGGTAGTAATACTTGGCAGTTAGCACCACGATTAGACATCACATAGTGACAAGAAACATAACCAGGAAGTTCTTTCTTGTCACATCCATTCACTTTGAACTTAAGGTTCATAGATGATAGTATTTGAAATATATGCAAACCTCAAGTTATTTCAATTGATTTGTAGAGCTAGTATACAGCTAACAAAAAAAATGTAGGAGATTGATATTACTAAGCAAAAGGCACCATAAGCTCACTTCTTACATGCTTGATTTGAAATGGTAATAGAACAATAATCCCAAACTTATTTGGAAGATCCTAAGTTTATGCAAACAGATATTTACTTACCTATGAAAAGGCTCAAAGAACAAATATAGCAAACTAGGAGTTTTCCTGCATTAACATCAAAAGAGCTTTTTACCTTACAAGAGGAAAGCCATGCATGTTAGGAATTGTTACACGCCGACAGCTCCTAAATGTGAAGAAGTAAAATCTATTCTATTATAACTCAAATGATTGCAATGACCTTCTATATATCTTCAATCTAGTTTAACAAGTCATACATGAAGTACAATTTGTGAAGGAACTCCAACATTCCAAAAGCTCATGAAAAATTTATACAAACTGAACTTATACCTCATGATGCTTTCGAGAAGCCTGGTGTGCAGGCCAATTTGTTTCAGATTTCAAAGTGATATTGCAAACTCTGCAGACAGGTTGATCATATTCATTGTACCTAAAGAAAGAGATGTTAGCTAATTCTTCATGAAAGCAAGCCATATTGTGTAACAGCAAAGTTCACATTCAAGCCTTTAACAGAAAACAGAACTGATCAATACTCAGTCTGTAATAACAGAAGGCTTCTCAGCTTTGAAAGTTAAGATGAAGATTTAAAAGCATAATAATAAAGACCAAGTGTTCCAACAGCCATGACAGAAGTAAATTGACTTGCTTGTCCACTCGTTAAAAAACATATCTTACATGTTTCAGATGCTTACATACTCTAGAAATTGAACCACAGATATTTCGGGATTAACCGTGGAACTCATTTTCCGAACAGAGACATGGATATTATGGGGTTAACTTCTGTCAAAATGCTTTCGGAATATTTGAACAATTTCCCTAGCAGGTCAATCCAAGGGCAAAGAAATTGACAGATAACAAAGAGCATCACCAGATAACTCGTCTAATGCCTCAACTTATTGCAATTTATTCAGCAATGTATAACTTTGTGAAACTGAACACGTGATCCAGCAACAATTTGAAATAACAAAATTTCGAAAATAAGCGAATTGTATTTGATTGGCATAACATGAAGGGGAAATTAATTCCACCAGAGTAACAGAAAATAAAGTAGATATATACCTGACAAGATCAGAATCGATGCGCTTGTCCTTCTTCTG
Organism: Xerophyta viscosa; assembly: GCA_002076135.1. Taxonomy (NCBI): domain Eukaryota; kingdom Viridiplantae; phylum Streptophyta; class Magnoliopsida; order Pandanales; family Velloziaceae; genus Xerophyta; species Xerophyta viscosa. The sequence continues at coordinate 3,761,111 of MJHO01000012.1, read as the reverse complement.
CGCGGATTCCCTCAGCTTGGTGCGGAAGAGAGCTTTCCTCTGCGCCTTTGCGTCCATGCCTGGCTGCTCCACTTTCGAATACCTCCCACGATCAGATCAAAGCAACTCCCCAGTATATCGATCAGTGATCCGCTGCTATTTTTTCGTGGAGTGGGGGGTAATCAGAGGATGCTCCAGCAATCGATTAAAAAGCTTTTTTCTCAAACTGAAAATAAACCAAAATATCCCTAAACACCAGCACGGGATTCTTCCCCCATGTTTGGAGCCATCGATCCGGTCCGGCTGAACAGCCTTGAATGCCAGAGCCAACATAAAACGAAGGGAGATTTTCGTAACAGTCCTATTAGATTTAAAATTAACAATAAATTTTTATTTTTATTTGTTAATATTGACATATAAAATATTTATTTAAAATTATTATATGAACAAATACTCAATATAAAATTTATAATTTTAATGAGATCTATAATTTTTATATTAAAATTTTTTAAAAAAAATTATTTCTAAATAAAAGTTTTGATACTCTAAAGTTTAGCAGGTTAATCAATTAATTTTAAAATTCATTAAGATTTTGAAGTCTCAAAATATACATTTAAAAATATTTTTTTTAAAAAAATATTAAATATGAAAGTTTTAGATCTAATCAAAATCTATAATTTTTATGTAGAGTTTTTTCAAAAAAAAATATCTATAAAACGGTCAAAATAGCTTCGGCACGATATCAAGAGATAAATTTTTTAAAAAATTGAAACCGTAACTAGAGAATCTATGGTTGAATTGAATGAGTAGGAAGAATTTATGAATTGATATAGTATTTGCCCTAAAATGAAAGCTTTTAATAAACCGATTAAATAGAAAAGGGAAAATCCCATTTCAGCTCCTATTTTTAGAGGCGTTTTTTAATTTTCAGGAGACTGATTTGGAACAAACGGGAAAATAAATGTTGATTTGGGAGTTCCCCAATTGAAAATGGAAATATTTTGACATATCATTTGGCATTTTTACGAAAAATGTTCAACTACTTCAAGATCTACAACTTTGTAGTTGAAAGTTTTTCCAAAATATACTTCAAAATAGGTCAAATAAGCGAACGAAAAATTTTATTTATAATTCTCGAGATATCGTCTTAATGCGATGACGGCGAAGATCGCCCGTTTCCTGCTTCCTACTTCGGATGAAGTAGGAGAGCCGCGCCCTGTGTTTGTCGCGCGCCTAACTTTTTCTGTTTGTTGGGTGACAGATTTAAACACAACCTTGTTTGGAAGAGGACAGATCCTCTGCAGTGAAAATGGAAAGACAAAAAAAATTCTATGCATCGTTGTCCATAAAAAAACTTGTAAAATATTTTTGTTTGTAAAAGGTTATGTGTTATAAAATCGTACTTAAAATTAATTCTAAATTTTTTGAGTTTAAAATTTTAGATAAATGACAGAAATAACTGTGTTAGGTAATGATAGAATACTTGCAGCTGATTAACCACCTGCAGGTTTGAAAGACGTAGATTGATCAAGTCATTCTCTTACATATGCTAAGGTGACGTTTGGTTGGTAAGTTAAAATCGAAATAGGTACCAAAATTGGAATGCAGTGGAATCGGATTGAAAATGACCATAAGTTGCATAACATTTGGTATATTAGGAATCAGAATCAAACCAGGTGGATTCTTTAATTCTATTTCGGTGCATGGAGACATCCAGTAACAACAGTAATCTAATTTTTATTCCAAACATTACAATTTTAATATTTTTTCAACCAAACACTTACAATCGAAATAGGTACTTACGATTCACATTCCACACAGTTAAAATACCAACCAAATACCTCATAAGAGTTTTAGCAATAAATGTAGAAATTGTAAAGCTATCTGCATACAAGCATAGCTTAGCAGCACTCGTTAATTTTAGGGATACTACCATATCAGCCCCTCTACTGTTTAAAACGTGCCGAATTAACCCCCCATTTTGAATTTGCGTTTCAGATCAGCCCTGCGTCACTGTTTGCAATTTTTCGGACGAAAATTTATTTCTACCCTTAAACACTTCGACACCGATATCATCCATTTAAAGCGACCCTAGAAAAAAACTTGAACATGAAGTTTTAGATCCGGAAATGAACTACAAACTTTCATGTGTTGGAAAATTTTATCCAAAAAAATACTTCAAAAGTTATGTTTTTGAGGGTCGGAGCATAAGGTCGACCCGACCCGACCCGATTGTTACAAATAGTCGGACATCGAATAATACCTACCTAGGAAGCATTTGTTTGGAAAATTTTTGAACATGAAAAGTTGTAGATCTCGGCGAGATCCTATAACGTTTCATGTCAACATTTTTCAAAAAAGTACTTCTAAGTAGAGTGATCTCGGTGTCGGCAATAAAAAGGACAGTTTTGTCCATAAAAAGGATAAACAGTAATTGGGGCTATTTGGCTGTTTGGAGGAAGAGGGCTTGATTAGGTATGGGAATTGAAAAGGGGGGCTGATTTGGTATTTGCCCTTAATTTTATCGAAAGCTAGTACGATAATTATTACACTCCTAGTGCATGCTCTGCCAGCTATACCTCGTCTAATTGAAGGTAACGACGGAATCTCACCGGTTTATGCCCGGAGATCCACTTCAAAGAGCCCTGCGAGAATTGTGGCACTGCTGCTGGCCACTTGTAAGGCTTTATGTTAACCCAAAAGCCATTTTCTTCTCGTTCATGGCCGAAACTGCAGCACCGTCGGTGTACAACTCACTGAACACCGGCCGGCGACTACTTGGGCCGAGTAAGTTGATGCTCGCATGTCCGACATTCATCCACTGTCTCGCGGAACTGACATAGGCTTGCTAGCGTTCAAGAAAAACCGAATTGAGGGTAGTTAAGGTCTGCTTCACTATAGCTTTATAGATTGCAGTGATTAGAGCGACCGCGAAGCAATGGCAGAAGACTTGGCGCTCGTGTAGGCTAACCGCAGAGTAGGAGTTGTACTCGTCTGTCGTGGTATCGTAGTACGAGCCCTGGACAGTGACCTTTGATGGGTTTTACGTTGGGCCGGCGCCATGTGTCAAATGTTGCAGGAAGGAGCGCTCAGTCGAGAATAAGCTCCCGGTCATGGGTCATAAAGTATCAGCAGTTGTCATTATCGCCACTTGACCATCGCTGGAAGAACCCAGTCGGATGCGCTGCCCTTAATAGGCGCCGCATATTCTGCCTAGGTGAGGTGCGACATGGATGTGCCGGATATGATGTTAAAGAAGCGTTAGAACTACCTGTAGCCATTGTCCACAGGGAACTGGCCAAACGGCCAGAACACTCACACCAGGACCGTAATATCTGGCTTCAGTATCCAGGGTTGCAAGCTCGGGCCCGTGATGGAGAACGAGGCAATCGTCGGCGCTGGCGATCCCAAGAATGGTTGCCCTTGAAGAGAATACAGCCTTGGGGTCTTGGTGGAGTTGATGTAGCTTTTATCTTCTATAGCGTCGACGAAAGGCTGCTGATTGATGCGGGAAAGGACGTGGGCGTCGCAGAGGATGGTGTAACCGCCGGTCTGCTGGTTCAAGAGTATCATCGCGCGGCCACCAGCCCGTCAGTACTTCCTTGCCCTTATCAATCTCGCAATGCCACCGCCACGTTCGCAAGCCTACCAAGCTTGCCCCTCACGGCGGCGCGGTTCAAGCGAACGTTGGCGCAAAGACCCATTGTGTTGTTCAGGCCAGCGATTCCCCGCCATAGACTAGGTGGGTTAATGATGACGAAAATTCTTGGGCTGTTAGATAGACTCACCGTTGGATCCTCGATACCGTTACCAGTTGTACCGTGGTACGTATTGGGGATCCGATGGTGCTTGCTGCAACGGTGAGGAGCCAAGGCGCTTCGTTGGACAAACTACTTTCAAAAGGACCCGCATTTGCAGCGGCCGTGCTGACAAAAATGCCTTTCGCCACCGCCGAAAACCCACCGACGGCGATGGGATCATTGAAAAATGTCACTAAAAATCCACCAAGAGATAGCGAGAGCACATCTACACCATCGGAAACAGCAGCATCCATTCCTGCTAGGATATCACTGTCAAAGCAGCCCACCGCACACACCCTGTACATAGCAAGGTGGGCCCTCGGCGCCATCCCAGTGGCTGTACCATAGGCCTGACCTAATACCTGAGCCCCCGGCACCATGGCACCAGCAGCGGTGGTCGAGGTGTGTGTGCCGTGTCCATCTTCATCAACCGGTGTTGCTCGGGATCCTGCATTGGACCCCTAGTTAGCCTCAGACCGCATGAGAAAGACCCTTTGCACCGATGAGGCTTGTTGTTCAATACTTTGCCAGAAATCACCGAGTGGTTACAGTTGCCCTTCCATTTGGAAGGTGGGCGGCGGAATGCCTTTGCCACTATATGAGGGGGACCAGGAGTGAGACCAGATCAAATCACACCTACTATCACTCCTTCGCCAAAATTTGGTAGGTGCCCCAAACCGCCTCCGGCCATGTTGAGCCCCAGAAACTGTGGCTTCTCGTGGTTCAGAAGAGACTTGGAGCGATCGGATAAGCGTGATAAAACCCTCTTTTCGCCATGGATTCTAGCTCCTCCATGGTAAGCCTTGCAGCAAAGCCGTTGAGCAATTCAGAGTAACAGTATACCATTCGAGTCGAGTCACCGGCGCTATCAGTTGCGGCAGGCAAGAAGGACTTGTAGTAGGACTGAAGATCGACTGCGGAGACCGACTCAATTCCTGCTTTTGCCGGCGGTGGTGCGACGTGGACGATGAATGTCTGTAGCTCGGATGCAGCACTCATGGTTGCCACGCATGCTAAGAGACATATGGTTAGATGTTGGAGGAGCTCCATGGCTAAGGTATTGTATGTGCTCCGTGCCTATTATTTGCACAAAAGTTGTATATTTGTAGTACGTAGCAAAAAGAAGTTGCCAAGATCAACAACGTTAGACTGTTCCAAGTTGCGGGCACAATGACTGCAACAGCTCTGTTCGGCAGATGAACGAAGGCCTCAATTAATTTATCTCCTACTTCTTGGTATGATTTAAATTATACTCTCAAAACCAAAATTCCGAGTTTTTTTTTTTTAATATTTTTTTTTATAATTAATAGAAGCCAGCGTCCACCAACCGTTGTGGGAGGATAGGCCAAACAGCGAAAGTTTAGCCTCCACCAACCATTGTGGTGGCAGGCAAGTAAAGAAAATCTACACCGCAAACCGGGTTGCATGTCAAACATTATGCAGAAAATACAGAGTTGAATTATTTTAGAATAGGGCACTATCACATAATCTGCGCAATCCAGGAGGACACTCACTCATAGCTGTCCTCATTCGACTCATCAGTCACACGTGACTTGTGGCAAAGAGTCAAAGTTGAAACAATAAACGTTCACCGTAGCTATAGATGAAAAAACATTAAGAAATAGTCGAATTTGCCTTCCAAAAGAAACAAATTGAACAAATTTTTAACAAATACTAAATATCCCTGATAACCTAAAATTGGGAAAATATGCCTAATAATTTAAAATAGTATTTTTATGCCACCGACTCTATCGAAAGATAGAAATATCTTCTTGATTGTATAAAACAACATAAATAAAATAGAATATTTGTGCGTATTTTTTAGAAAACTTTCTAACTAGAAAATTGTAAATTTTGATGAAATCTATAACTTTAATGTTTAACATTTTTCTAAAAATACTTGTAAATAGATATTATTAAGCTCCAAATTCTTAACGAGTTTTTTTACTATTCTTAAACACATATTAGAATCGTTTAAAAAAAAAAAGTTATATATATCATCAAAATCTACACTATATTGAAAGATTTTCAAAAAAATTTAGTAGATAATTTTGTATGTAATGCGTTCGTAAACCATACTTATCAAATTTCGTTAATTAAGGTTCTTTACAAGATTAACCTAGCCAATTTGGCTATTTAAAGGGGTATATTTTAATAAATTCGGATTATTGGAGGACATAAAAGACAAAATGCCCAATGTTAAACTATAATGTTGTTTTAGGAATATTATGTTTTGCTTCGAGCATGATTTGTTTTGGTAGTAAAGTTGGATGGACTATGTTCATGGGTAGGGCCACGCCCTATTTGACCTTAGCTAGCCGGTATCGACTCCAAAAATTTATAGCGACTTTTCGGCCATTCCATGATGCAGCCTAATGAGCAGACAATAACCGCTTTTTTAGTGTGTGTGTGTGTGTTTTTATTTATTTTTATTTATTTTTTTTTTTGTGTTACTAAATTCTGCAGATCTTACGAGGCCAATTCTTATGAGCCCATTCTGTTCACCTGCCTGAAAAATCCTCCATCCACAAAAGTGGACTTAAGGGTATGTTTAACAACAGCCAGTAGTTTGTACTCTAATATAATTTGTATAGTTTATATGTTTATCTAACTAATATTTCTAATATCTAACTGATTATATAACTTAACTGATCTTCTAAAAATATTTGGTTATAATTAATAGATATAAAATAACAGAAAAAAACATAAATAATATCTTACACGCATATATATAGGGCATTTTGCATTTTTATGTCCTGTAAATTGGATTTGGTGTTTTTATTTGTCCCTAATCAGTTTTGGCCGAAATTTACACATTTACCATGTAAATAACCAAAATGTTTTTTTTTTTTTTAAATTCTAAACAAAGCAAAATCAATATTACTGTAGCTATAATTTTTTTTTTAAACAACACAATTTTTTCTCTCTTCCTTCCATCTATCCCGTCAATTTCTTTTTCTATCTCTCTCTCCCATCTCTTTCTTTCCGCGCTATTCCTCGAGTTAGTCCATGCACTAGAGCTTGCCAGCGAGTTTGAGATAGAAAATGCCACACGACACTTACCTCAACGTCAGAACTTTCTTTAAAAAAAAAAACTCTGAAATAACGAATTTTTGTCCACCAAGTGTTTGTTATATTACCAAAAAGAACAACTAAGAGATTTTCATTCTTCAATAATTAAGAAAACATATATAACTTATCCCAAACATATCAGAACTCTATCGATATGTATAAGAACACATAGGGACACTTAGCAACACACAAGAGCACATAGGAACATCGGAGAACACATACAATCACCGAAAGTGCTTTCATGGACCTGTCGGTGCTATTATGTGCTCCAAGGTGTTCCTAAATGCTCGTATGTGTTCCATAAGTGTTCGTGGGTGTTCATATATATTGAAAAAATTTTATTGTATTTGGACAAAATTATATGGAGTTACATTCATTATCCAAGAAGAAAAATTCCTTAATAGCGTATTGGAACATCATATAATTTATCCCAAATACATTGGAACTTTTTCAGTATACATAAGAATACCTATGAACACACACGAACACCTAAGAACACCTTGGAACACATAGCACCAAAAGTACCTATTTGGAGCTTTCGGTGCTATTATGAGTTCCAAAATGTTCATAGGTGTTTATGTGTATTCCTAGGTGTTCTTAGATGCTACTATGTGGAGTAGCGAAGCGATAGCCACTCAAATAAAAGGAGAGCAGCGAAAGTTTTTTACCCACAGCTATTATGTAGAAACGGCCACTAAGAATGCGGTGGAGAAACCCCGAAAATCTAAGATCTTATTGTTCGGATATAATGTGGAAAAAATATAAAAAGAAATAATTTTATTTACATACAACGTGTATGACAATAGGATGGTATGGCCTCAATTTTTAAATGTACATATATAAACTAAAAAAAGCTAACATGCCTAGCAAGAAATTCGAATATTATCATATCAAATAAAATTTTAACTAAATAAATCTTCAACCAAACAAATCTCCTTGATATATATTTTTTGGTAAGTAGAGATCTAGAAATACTTTAAGTTCGTGCATTTGCAAAAGCAGGTCGGTGCTTATGCTCATGTTCTCGTCTGTTGGTGTGCTCCAACGATCCCCGACGAATTTCTAAATTCCCGTCATTCGTCGCGGTGAGGACAACTAAAAATTTGACAAACGGAGCCCCATTTAGGATATAGACTTTAACTAAAAAAATTTGAACAGATACATAGAGTTAATAATTATATCGTTAACATGTTTTTGTTACACTTGAGCTCGAAGGTAAGTCAGTTACTCAAGAACTCAGTTAAACTCCAGCTCTACATTCTGCTGCACTTCAGCTACATTGTTAAGAATACACGGCCATGTTTGGATTGGGGGTAGGGGTACGAATTACCCGGAATAATGATTACCACTTGGGTAGTGGTTTCATTACCCGGGTAATTGTACGGCGTTTGTAAGCATTATGCAATTGCAAGTGCTCTCGACATGCCATGTTTTTCAGGAGGGTGAGCTCATGTTTATCATGTCAATTGCAGTAAAAGAATATTTCCCATTCATGGAATGAAATATATAAATGTGAACGCACTGCAAAGAGATAATCGAAACTAAATCTTAGGATGTTTTAAACTTCTACTTCAAACTGAGATATTTTGAAAAATAAAAAAAAATTGCACATTCGCAACCAATAACATTATATAGTGGATTTTTCAAAATTCTGAAAATAAAAAAGAAAATATCGTTCAAAAGTTCTGAGTTAGTAATATAGATTAACTTTTTCATTTACAAATTCAACTGGAAGTGAAACTTCAGTATCAAATTCTTAAATTTTCTAGTTAACATTCAACAAAACACGTTTATACGCATATAATGCAATCAGATTTAATTAGACCTCAAACATATCAACGTTTAAAGCCAATACAAACATAATTTGAACTTTATGATCACTAACAATCCACCATGTGAGTTTTTTTATATGTATTAACCTCCAATAGATTTGCACTTGACATTAAACCATATATCAAATCTAACCTGTTGAGCTCGGATCTAATTTTAACGCATTTTCAGAGATGCAGATAGGCTTTTTGTGTCAATAGAAACAACTTAGGAATTGAAAGATAACAATGAACAAATTAAGAAAGAAAGCATGAAGAAGAAAACCAAGCTCACTTGAGCTCGAGTAATGGGGCCGCGAGTGGAAAATGGGCGGCGGCTAGCTGGTGGTGAGCTCAAGCAGTGGAGGTCTCCGACGGCAAATCGAGGCTGAGCCACCGCCGGATAGTAAGGATGGAGAGTAAATATGAATGAAGGGGAGGTCGGGAGAGGACGTGGAAGGTGGAGCCAGCAGGCGGAGGCGGCTTGAAGGTGGAAAAAGCCGGGGAAAAAGGGAGATCAAACGAGGAGAGGGTGCGGCCGGCAGTGAGATCGATGGCGAAAGATACGGGCCAGCGAGGGAGATGCTGCGTACGATTACCTCCATTGGGGGCAAATATTTTCGGCGTGTAATACTTACCCGTGAACCAAACGGGGGTAAAGTGGGTGGTATCATTACTCGATAACGATTACCACCCACTTACCTCCATACCAAACACGCCCTGAGTTGTTGAAGCATAGGCAAGCCCAGGGGCCTTCCCAGAGGGCGGAGTAGAAGATTGTTAAGAATATTCCTTTTTTCTTTTTCTTTTTCTTTTTAATTTATAGAAAACATAGTTGGAACCAATCCACCATAACGCTTAATTCAATATAATTGAAGATGCAAAGGCAGCTGATATTTTTTGAGATATCTTGGCGTGTTCTCAACCTTACTAGTGCCTGATATTCTCGGAAATGTTTGCTCATTCAGCAGCATCCATATATTTGTTTTCATTTTTTTTTGAAAAACAAAGGGTTAAATCTAGCAACATGATTAGCGAAGCCCTCACATTAAGTTTTTGTCATCACCATTGTCACGTCCCGACTGCCTCGGACCCCGTACTGTTCATACTCCGGCCACACTACACGACCAGACCTCTTTTCTAGCCCCAAAAGAATGGATCTACTTGAGAGATAATTGCTTAAGACCTTTCTGGTATATTAATCCAAACTGTCCTACCGCACGAGCGGTATGGGACAATCATTTTTAATCTCGTGTGCACAAGCTCAATACCAACCCAATCCATGCACCCTACGAGATTTTCGGTCAATCGAAGATTTAGTTTCGGTCAACCGAAATTTGCACTGATCACGCAAACCAGGACATCACAACCATTATATTGGCCATACCCACCCTTAGTAAGATCTGTACCAAGGAAAGGTCCCAAATTCAATTTTCACAAGAATACATTTTCTAATAAAATATAAGGGATTTTGACATTTCTTTTAAAAATATAAGGGGCTTTGACATTTCAGCCTTCTAAATGTAAGCTATTAACAAATCAGGTTATCTTTCAAATCAGCCTCTAAAATTATTGACGTGACAATCACACTAATTTGGAACTTATGGGGTGTTTGGTTGGTATTTAATCGCATTAAATGAGAATCGTAAACACCTATTTCGATTGTAGGTATTTGATTGAGAGAATGTTAGAATTGTAACAATCTGGAATAGAAATTTGATTCATGTTATTAAAGAAATTCTAATTATCTAATGTCTCCACTAGAATATAATTAAGAAATCTACCTACAATTTGATTCATATTCAATAATGTACCAAACGTTATATAACTTCAACTTGTGGTAATTCCCAATCCGATTCTACTGCATTCCGATTCTTATATCCATTCCGGTTCTAACTTACCAACCAAACATCACCTTAAGTTTTAGGAGAGCGCTATAATACACCATCCATATTTATTCGTTAGCGTCGTGCAATTGTTTCGGATTCACAACTGGGCCAAGCCAGCCTTTAAGCTCGTAGCCCACATAACGACACCCTGCCGGCTCGTTGGCAGTTACTCCAACAAATCATGGTGCTCCATATTCAGGCAACTCTCAATTTGGGTGTAGACGTAGTTTTGTGCAAGGGTCGTCGTCCGCCCTCCCATGTAACACCTATGTTGTGAGGAAAACTTCATCCATCATATTTTGTTATTAAACCAAGTGGGCCTTCTGCTCCTATGCGACAACATATTTTCCTAACTCCTGAAATTGGTAGTTTGAGATTTAAAACTAGGTTTTCATCGCACACACACACACACACACACACACACACACACAAAAAAAAAATGAGAGAGAGATTTAAAACTAGGACACACCGTTTTGGACCGTCTTATCTACCAGTCAAACAAGAGGCGTTCTTATTATTTGACCTTTTTGGACAGAAGACGATTAGATGATATTACGATTGCATTTGTCGTCACACCTTATTAGTATAATCTAATATACCAAATCTCAAGAGATTTTTCAAAGTTTGACAGATAATTATACGATATTAAGCCTGCATTTGTCGCCCGGCTAATTTTTTTCTATTTGTTGGGTGAAGGATTTACCATAACCTTGTTTTGGAAGAGAACAGATCCTTTTCTTTACGGTGAAAATGGAAAGGAAAAAGTCTATGTATTGTCCACACTTTATAGTCCACAGTTCTATATACTTGTCGAAAAAAAATTATATATTTTTTTGAAAAAATTTGATGTATTATAAAATTGTACTTCAAATTAATTCTAAATTTTCTGCGTTTAAAATTTTAGAAAAATGATAGAAATATATGTGTTAGGTATGATAGAAATCAATCTTGCAGCAAGATTACTGATTAACCACCTGCAGGTTTGAAAGACATAGACTGATCAAGTCGACGTGAAAGTTCTCTCACTTATAGTAAGAGTTTTAACAATAAATGGAAATTGTAAAGCTATCTGCATACAAGCATAGCTTCACAGCACTCGCTAATTTTATCGAAAGCTAGTACGATAATTATTACACTCCTAGTGCATGCTCCGCCAGCTCTACCTTGTCTAATTGAAGGTAACGACGATCGGAGATCTCACGGTTTTCATGCCGGAGATCCACTTCAAAGAGCCCTGCGAGAATTTGGCACTGCTGCTGCCACTTGTAAGCTTTATGTTAACCCAAAACATTTTCTTCTCGTTCATGGCCGAAAACTGCAGCACCGTCGGTGTAACACTCACTGAAACACCGGCCGGCGCTACTACTTGGGACGAGTAAGTTGAGCTCGCATGTCCGACATTCATCACTGTTCGCGGAACTACGACAGTAGGCTTGCTAGCGTTCAAGAAAACCGAGATTGAAGGGTAGTTAAGGTCTGCTTCACTGATAGCTTTTATAGAGTTGCAGTTGATAGAGCGACCGCGAGCAATGGCAGAGACTTGAGCGCTCGTGTAGCCTAAACCACAGAGGTAGGAGATGTACTCGTCTGTCGTGGTATCGTAGACGAGCCCTGGATCAGTGGCCTTTGTTGGGTTTACGTGGCCGGCGCCGGTGGCAAAGATGTTGGCAGGAAGGAGCCGCTCGTCGAGAATAAGCTCCCCGTCATGGTCATAAGTATCAGCAGTTGTCATTATCGCCGACTTGATCATAGCTGGAGACCAAGTCGGATGCGCTGCCTTTATAAGTGCCGCTATTCCCGCTAGGTGAGGTGTCGACATGGATGTGCCGGATATGATGTTAAAGAATGCGTTAGAACTATCAGTAGCCATTGGGCCGACGGGAAATGGCCAAGCGGCCAGAACACTCACACCAGGACCAGTAATATCTGGCTTCAGTATCCCAGGGCTTGCCAAGCTCGGGCCCCGTGATGAGAACGAGGCAATCGTCGGCGCTGGCGATGTCCCAAGAATGGTGCCCTTGAAGAGAATAGCAGCCTTGGGGGTCTTGGTGGAGTTGATGTAGCTTTTGATCTTTATAGCGTCGACGAAGCTGACTGATGATGCGGGAAGGACGTGGGCGTCGGCAAGGATGGTGTAACCGTCGGTCTGCTGGTTCAAGAGTATCATCGCAGCGCCACCAGCCCGTAGTACTTCCTTGCCCTTATCAATCCTCGCAATGCCACCGCCACGTTCGCAAGCTACCACTTTGCCCCTCACGGCGGCGCTGTCAAGCGAGCCGTTGGCGCAAAGACCCGTTGTGCTGTTCAGGCCAGCATTCCCCGCATAGACTAGTGGGTTATATGATGACGGAAAATTCTTGGGCTGGTAGATAGATTCACCGTTGATCTCGACACCGTTACCGAGTTGTACCGTGGTACGTATTTGGCGATCCATGGTGCTTGCTGCAACGGTGAGGAGCCAGGGCGCTTCGTTGGACAAACTACTTTCTAAAGGACCCGCGTTTGCAGCGGCGGCGCTGACAAAAACACCCTTTGCCACTGCCGAGAACCCACCGACGAGGACGGAATCATTGAAAAATGGCACAGAAAGTCCACCAAGAGAGATAGAGAGCACATCTACTCCATCAGAAACAGCAGCATCCATCCCCGCTAGGATATCGCTGTCAAAGCAGTCCTCCGCACACACCCTATACATAGCAACGTGGGCCCTGGGCGCCATCCCAGTAGCAGTACCATAGGCTTGCCCTAATACCTGAGCTCCAGGCACTATGGCACCAGCAGCGGTGGTCGAGGTGTGTGTGCCGTGTCCATCTTCATCAACCGGTGTTGCTGCGGGTCCTGCATGTGACCCCTTCGCAGCCTCAGACCCGCTGAGAAAAACTCTTGCACCGATGAGCTTGTTGTTACAATACTTTGCCAAATCACCGAGCTGGTTACAGTTGCCCTTCCATTTGGAAGGGGGCGGGGGAATGCCTTTGCCACTATATGAGGGGTGACCAGGAGTGAGACCAGTATCAATCACACCTACTATCACTCCTTCGCCAAAATTGGTAGTGTTGCCCCAAACGCCTCCGGCCATGTTGAGCCCCAGAAACTGTGGCGTTCTCGTGGTCAGAAGAGACTTGGAGCGATCGGGATAAGCGTGAATAAACCCGTCCTTCTTCGCCATGGATTCTAGCGCCTCCATGGTAACTGGTAAGCCTTGCAGCAAAGCCGTTGAGCAATTCGGAGTAAGAGTATACCATGCGAGTCGAGTCTTCGGAGCTCTCAGTTGCGGCAGGCAAGAAGGACTTGTAGTAGGACCGACGATCGACTTCGGAGGCCGACTCGATTCCTGCTTTCGCCGGCGGTGGTGCTACGTGGACGATGAATGTCTGTAGCTCGGATGCAGCACTCATGGTGGCCAAGCATGATAAGAGAGATATGGTCAGGAATTGGAGGAGCTCCATTGCTAAGGTATTGTATTTGCTCCGTGCCTATCATTTGCATGAAGTTGTGTCTATTTATACCAAGTAGCAAAAAGAAGTTGCCAAGATCAAGAACGTTAAAGTGTTCCAAATTGCCGGCAAAATGACTGCGAGATCTGTCCAGCAGATGAAACGAAGGCCTGCATTAATTTGTCTCCGACTTCCTGGCATGATTTAAATTTTAGTATCAAAGCCAAAATTCCGAGTATTTCTTTATTTAATTTTTATATTTTTTGTATAATTAATAGAAGCCAGCCTCCACCAACCATGGTGGAAGGATAGGCCAAACACAAAAATATCAAAAAGAGAGTCCTAAACTAGCATCTCTGCACTAATATCCCGAGATACCCAGATAATTTTCGAAGTTATGTAATGGTTGCAGGCAAGCAAAGAAAAATCTACTCCGCAGATTGAGTTGCTTTTAAAAATCTCAAGTTAATCTCTCGCATCCGGCTCTGTCCAGAAGAACACTTATTCATTGTTGCTCACATTCGACGCATCCATCACACATGAGCTGTGGCAAATAGTGGAAGTTGAAACAACAAAAAAGTTCATCCTAATTTTATATGATAGTTAACAGCAATTTTTATGGTAAAAAAGTTGACAGCACTTTTTGTTATTCAATTAAAAAAAAAATCTAAAGACTTCTAAGCTTTGCCTGTGGTGTGGTATCTGATAGTTGAATCTTAGAGATATGGGAGATGCTCGTGCTAGGGACCGCATTCATGGCGCGACTGCCGCCTCAAACGCATCTCTCTCCGAATTTCATTTAGTGGCCACTGGAAAGCGGAGACGAAGAGAAGTTTATATAGTCAGTGGAGATCGTGGCGTAGTGGAGTGGCGTTCTCGTGGGCGGATGTTATGAAAAATATATTTTTTGAGATGATCGTTGTGAAAGTCGTAATGCGAGCGTACGTTTCTGTAACAATTTTAAATTCATGAAAAACTTTCATATTTAGCTCCGATTGACACCTTAAAATTCGAGTACATATTTTATATAAACGGGAGCTCCTATCGCAGTATACAAGTGCAAAAAAATTTTAGAAAATTCAGTAAAAAATTTTACTCCACGTGGATTTGAATCTAGGTGGTGATACTTTTGAGGCGCCTCCTATGTCCTATCCAATTGAACTAGTCGCGGTCGGCGTTATGAAAAAATAATATAAAGAAATAAGTTTTACTAATAGAAAATGTACATAATAATAAATAAGCATGGTCTTAATCTATAGAAGTACGACTATAAACTTGTTAATTATAAAAAGCTAACCTGTCTAACAAAATTTTTTGATAATATCATATCAAATAAAATATTTTGAGTTCGTGCATTTGTAGAAGCAGATTGGTGCTTACGCTCGTACTCACATCTATTGGTGTACTCCAACGATCTCCGACGAATTTCTGCATTTCCATCGGTGGCAAAGACGTCTAAAAACTAAAAGTTTGACTAATGAAGCCCCATTTGAGATTTAGGAGGACTTCAACAAAAATAATTTCAACAGCTACGTAGAATTCGGCAATGGCGTTACTTTCGAAAAAAAACAGCTATGTAGAATTAACAATTATATCATTAATAAGATGGTTTTGTTACACTGGACCTACGTTGTTAAGAAGATGTAGAGTTGCGCCTGTCATATAATTAGAGATGTGGCCTTCCAACTATAAATAATAACATTATTTTGATGAATTTGTTAGATATAATTAATTATTTAATATATTTAATAATTGAAATCTAAAAAACTTACTAGAGACGTCAATTATATTTAGTTTCGCTCGTATATTCCTTAATTTATTTTAAATATTATTAGATAATTGTCTTTTAATAAATAATTGCTTTTAACCAATTTTACAGATAATTACGTATATTTATTATCATTTGTTTTGAGTAAATACTTATTCTGTAGCTAAATAATGCATATTGATGTCAACGTCTATATATGTACACTGTTTATTTTCATAGAAATTATTTGATCAATAGCTATTTAATTTTAATTTTTTGTACTATACAAATAACTGCATACGTTTTAAATTTTTATTAATAAATATAAATATCATGTAGTTTTATTAAAATAAAAGCAAATATTACATAATAAAATTATATTTGAAGTGACACATTCCGTCAAACGGCATTGATACTCCGTTATGAATGCAAATAGCATATTATCTCAACTACGAAACCATTAACAAAAAAGCCAACAACTATACATGTCTCGGTACAATTGGACCTTGACCGATCTTCCTAGTGTTGATTCGAAACAATAAATTGTATCTGATGAATGCAAATATGCAGAAATTAGGACCAGTTTTGTCATGCCTTTTATGCATTCACCGAAAAGAAAAAAAAAAAAAAAAAAAAAAAAGAGAAAAAAAAAACACCGAAATATTGAACTCTACAATTTACAGCTGCAGTAACTTCCTTTTTTTAATATTCTTTAAAAAACCATACTTTTATCAGTATAGCGTTCATTTACATTGCAGCACGAAGATACCTGGTTCGATTTACAATGCTGCACTTATTTTTATTCCCAAATTAGTTTGCTTTTAAGCCCAGAAGGGATAAGCTGGAGACCATTGAAGATAAGCTGGTCTTCGTGAAGGACCAAAAATGGGACCAAAGTGAAACATTAGATCCGTAGTAGTTCACCCGAACCGACTTTTTGGAACTGTCCCTGATAAATTCGATCTCTTTGGAAACTCCGGACTGAAAGGACTCTGGCTCTCCAAGGAGCGGCAACGTCGCAGAACCTTTAGTTTCTACGTTTTTTATCCATCCTCGTAGTAAGTAATTTACGACCTGTGGCAACAAAAAAATATACCATGTTTCAGTTATTTCTTATATATTTACGGTGCACAGCTACATATAAATTGACTTGGTTAGATCTATTACTTTAAAGAACCTTAGATGCAAAGAACTATAGCAGGTAATCTCGTTTATCACGTTAAAAATTCAGCCTTTTAATTGTCTCCCTTCGCAAGGGGTGTTTGTTATTCTATTCTTCTCCAAATCACTGTGCCGTACTCATTTGTTAGATGCATATTTACAACCACTATGAGCATAGTTAGTTGCTCCAAGTTGGTGAGTTGGATATCAACTGTACTAAAGTAATATCAGACAGATAGGTATTTAAGGAATAATGTCAAAAAAAAAAAAGTTGCTTTACAAAACTAGTACAAATCAATCCCTGTCTTTTCAACTTTTTTTGAAGCCTGGACGGAAACTCAAAAGTGTTCCAGACGGCTAGTTTAATGTTCTAGATGACTAGTGTAGTGATGCAAGCACTTGTACTATAGTGTTCGCACTGAAGTGCTCCGCGCGAGCTAAAAAAGTGTTCCGGAAAGCTAACTTAATGTTTTCATTTGAGAGTTTGATTTGTTCGAATTTTACAAAGCGAGAGTTTTTTTTTTTTTTTGAAAAAACCCTATATTTAACCATTATATCTGCAGAGTTTGAGGCAAACCAATTAACTAAGATAATACCGCAAAATATGGTTGTTTTTTTTTCCTTAACACACACAGACAAAACTAGAGGTAAAAGTAATAAAGGATCATAAGCATGCATAAAGGACCATGACAAAGTAGAGCACTTACCTCAGGAACTTCATCATGGGGACAGTGACCTGCAGGCGTGATCTCATAGTATGGTGCTTCAGGTATCTGGGTTTTGATTTTAAGACCCCAGATTGGACCAACCCAAGGATCCTCTTTGCCATACATAAGACAGATAGGAATATCTTGCATCTGACACCTATATAAGTGTATTTAAGTAGAATCTTCAGCTCATTTCCAAAGAAAATGAAATATTCAAGATTTTGAAGCGAAAGAATTACAAACTGCACATCTGGACTTAGATGAAGATACCTGGACAATGCTTCCTCAAAGGATAACTCTCCTCTAGGAGCTAGCATGATAGTTGCAAATGATGCAGCTGCAGCAGGGTGTTCTGTTATCTCCGTTATGCGAGAGAAGACTTTATCAACCTTCGTTGTGTGGTCGGCATAGACTTTCTTCAATATCTCCCTTAAGGTAATGGGATCACTAAATTTCTGCCATCTAAAGACATATTAAAATTCAGCACGACATAGACATAACTTTGTGAAGAATCCAACATACTGGCCTAATATCACAACTAGGAAACTAACAAAGAAGCAACAGTCACTGTCAACAAGATGATTTAACTATATTCCATAAAGAAATACCTATCAGTTGACTCTAAACATCAGGAAGCTGGGTTATGAAAATCAAGAATTTTAACCACACAAACCTTTTATAAAACTAAAATAGACAACACCCTAAGTAAGTCATGTATAAGCAAAGTAAAATGATAACCTAGAATCCTATACTTCCGGCTCCATCAAGAACATGAAAGAAAGACACTGAGAGCATTTGACATATACAGGCTATGATATGACTACATTAGATTATTAGACATTTATGACCAACAAAATGCACACATATCACCCCATGGTACCTGACAAATGAACAAAGCTATGCATGCAGTTGATATAGGAAAAGCATCTATTGATTTCTATCTGTCAAAGATTCATATACCTACATGAGCACCATAAACTTCCTGACTGCTGGAGGTAAAGGATATCTCCCAGCCCACGGGAATAGCTTGGCCAGCCTAGGAGATTTCACTGGGTTAGGAAGGAACCCCCAAAATGGGGATGCATTCAGCAAAGTAACTCCCTTTACTAGCTCAGGATTGGATGCAGCCACATTCATAGCCATAAATCCTCCCAGTGAGTTACCAACAATATAAACTGGTTCATCAATAACCTGCAAAATGAGATGAAAGATCAGAAGTAGACAATGTTAGTATACATCTAGTTACTTAAACAACAAATCTTGCAAATTTGGTGCAATGCAAGCCATCAATACATATTTGTCAACAAAGCTGACCACGATCGTCAGGCTTCGGGAATATCAATACACAGTTGTCAAAAGATGCAGGTATCTAATTCTTCAAAGACTAAAACAGAAATGACCCACCCAAACACCCATCCCAAGACCCCTAAATCAGGTCACATCCCTTGGATGGCCTTGGGAAGGGTACTCGGGGCATGTTTCACACCCTGCTTTGGTCACATTAGCAGTTCTTACGCTCCAAAAAACAAAGCTTCTCAAACTAAAAATGGCAAGGTATTGTACAAAGAAGCTGGAAAACATTGTGTCAAGCCTCTTGACAATGAGACAACTAACCAAATATTGGAAGAAAAAGAAATAAACATGCGGTAATATCATCCACGGTGTAGTTAAACAACACGTTTTGTTCCACCTGTCGTTTGAAATACATATTCAATTTTTTCATGGAGGATAATGAGGATGATATACTTAATTTACTCATGCAAGGAAACTGGTATATCGTGTGCACCTATTTCTATTTTCATAATACTGGTATTCTACTACTCTGTTCGTCCCGGATAATTCAGTGCTTCATGTTTTTGTTTACACATGCCTAGGCCGTCTTGATGCATCAACAATATAAAGGTAGCCGCCCAGGCAAGAACTATAATCTCCAAACTAGAGAAAAACTTCACGTTTGAGAAAGCAATAAGCAAAATTGACTAAATCAATAACATAGGAGGGTTACACCACAAATTGGCATAACTGAATATCATACCGTACCTGCTCGATAAAATGTTGAATTTGCTGTTGCCAAAGATCAGCAGAGAAAACGAGTTCCTTAGCCCATGGCGCAGGCTCCTTCCCGAAACCCCACAATCCACTGTTTTCAAGATCTTCTGAACTATTTGAGGGACACGGATCTTCAGACAGCAGCGACATGCCTTGCCCAGCAAAATCTATCGCCCAAACCCTATAATCGCGACCTAGATCTTTCAATTGCTTCTCATAATGGAAAGATCCTACACCAAAACCAGGAAGAAACAATAACGCGGGTGCATTAGTGTTCTCCATTCCGGCCTTTT
Organism: Xerophyta viscosa; assembly: GCA_002076135.1. Classification (NCBI taxonomy): domain Eukaryota; kingdom Viridiplantae; phylum Streptophyta; class Magnoliopsida; order Pandanales; family Velloziaceae; genus Xerophyta; species Xerophyta viscosa. Next base: position 3,741,169 of record MJHO01000012.1, on the reverse strand, counting down.
CGTAGTGCACAGACAATTTTGGCTTCCATTCCCAAACACAACTACTAATTGGAGCAGCTGGATTGCCATCAGATTCACCAGGAAGTTCCGGAATCCTAACTTTTGCTAACTCATCACTAGTCTTGGAGTAATCTCCCAAACCTACATCTGCATCAGTTGCAACATCTACAGCAGAATTGTTTGACATAGCCTTCACCTGGCTGAACAATTTTCTCCTACTCTTCCTATATGGATTTTCTGCATTGATCTCATTTCGGCAAGATAACACTGAGTTCGGAGAAAGATTTGGGATTGAACAAATAACCCCAGCCTTGCCGTGGAAAAATTGCTTGGATTCCTTCGGTTTAGGGCATGGAACTGATGGACGGGAAATGGAGAGCAATTCCATATCTTGTCAACAAGCTCTGTGAATCCAGTTTTATAACTAATAATCAGCACAAATACAAGGCATATGAAACGAACGACAAAAACAACAATTTTCTCGCTTACAAAAAATTGAATCAATTTTTAGTACTAGTAGCGCTGAAGTAGAAGAACACCAGAACAGGAAATCAATTACCAATCAACACGAAGATGAGAAATACCTCAAAAATTCACAGAAGACTGTTAGATAAACTCAAACTTAGAGAAATCAATCAGATCATAAGCTTGACGAAATTCCAATCATATTTTATTAGAAAATACGTAGCAAAATATTGTGATATCACAAGAGAAGGCTATGAAATTCTGGAAAAAGACGGCGTCAAAAGAAACGACATCATAGCAAACGATGTCATCAATCTTCCAAGGAATGAATCTAAGAGCTCTCACTTCTCCAGTCGATTTAAAAAAAAAACATTCATACTTCCAGCATTTAATAACGCATGCGAAATCGTATCAGATAGAACGAATTTATTCAAGAAAAAGAATTAATTCTCTACTTACCTTAAACGAATTAATTCAAGAAAAAAAACGCTCGTTGTCGTCGAAAGTGGTATTCTACGGCAGCACGCAAATACTCGGCATCTAAGTACGCCATTTAAATGAGTTTGCAGGAAATTGCTCGTCTCTAAAGATGACGTGGCAGGTTTATTTATTTTATTTTGTGGACTTTTTTAATGCAGCTGATTTTACACTACAGTGTCTGGAACTTCTCGCACGTAGCGTGAGCAGCGTCGCTGTGGACTTGGGGTTTGGATTTGTGTTTCGCTGTACTTTTGATTAGGCAACGTGGTTTTATCGTCCAAATAATCGTAACCGTCCGATGGTGGTCGTAGATTACACGTGGCGCGTGTTCGCCAAAGGACCCGCTCCGAAACCGATATGTGGCCCGTGTACGGGCGCGTAGTTTTTCTGGATTCGAATACACTGAGTATAGTGCCAAAATGGTCCAAGGACATATGTAGGCAAGGATTTGGGAGCTCTCGTTTCTGGTTAATTCTGCAACAAGTGTGATAGGTTAAATTTGGTGTATATCTCGCTCAGTCTTATGTGTGACGAGCATTATCCTCGCGCCAAACCATTCTGCCATCACTTTTGAGACGGATGCGTATTTGAACAGATTAACTTCCTGAATGCGTGTTTTGTTATATGTTTCTTTAAAAAATATTTTTTTTTTTATGTACTTATATTTCTTTATGGATTTTTAAAGTATACCATTTGGTTGACTGATTTTTTTAGTAAGCAAACTAAATACGTCATTAGTATTAAAACTAACTTGGTATCACCAAATGCTGGTATATACTTTCTAAGTCTTACCAAATATTATGAATATATAAATTTATTTCAGTTTGGCATTTTTTAAATAATTTCTTCCGTACTTATAATACTATCATATGTGAGAACGATTAGACTATATACTTGAACATGTATGGTTAAGTTTATCTTTTCATGATATGGAAATAATAATTACAAAGGTTAGTGTCATGCTTTTATTTAGATATTTGCAACGATTTACGTTTTTATTAGAGAATGAGCTTTTGAGTCATCAATAAGATAAAGGTAATAAGTAAATGAGTGATTGCCATTTGCTAAGGGTTACGATAGCAATTAGCTCATTTCTATTTATATTTGGTCGCTAATATTTTGTTATTTCTTGCCGTATAATGATACAATGTTAGCATTTTGTTATTTTTATTTATTATCAATCAATCCATATTACCTTCTAATTAACCAATATATTTACTTGCCCGAGTAATGATGCTTATTTGCAATACTGATTCATTTACTTCCGATCATTAGAGAGAACATAAAAGTTTATGCAATATAGGACGAGAAGTAGAGCTACTATTTGTAGATATTTGTATTTGATTTATGTATGTGCGACGCTAATCCTTTTTTTTTTTTTCTTTTGTCTTAGGTTTATATTTATTATGAAAGTAAGAGTTCATGCCAATCTATTATTAAGTATATTAACTAAATGTATACGATATGTATAAGCTCACATGTATTCAAAATTTTGGTTTCAAATTTGTCAATTAAATAATATATTCGTATATGGATGGTATTCTCATCAAATTTGTTCTTTGTCTTACCATACAAACAACAGTCGGAAAAAGATTATTAAACAAAACAAGCTTGAGATTTAAAAATAATAATAATGAAAATGTATTACGATATGTATAAATAATAAATAAATAATTATATATATATATATTATTTTTTAAAAATAATTTTATTATAAAAATATAGATTTTGTTGAGACTTACCAATTCAATATTAAATTTTCTTTTAAATAGTTTTAAATAGATAGTGTGTAGCTCTAAAATTTTAACGATTTTTTAAAAAAATAAAATTGTAAAAATTTATGAAATAGTACCGTTCATATTACTGTCCAGGCAACTGTTCCTTTTACAATTTATGGCAATATCGACAATTTATATAAAGTAGAATAAGTTGAAATAATGATATTGTAATAAGATAAAAGTATTAAAATATATCATATTATTATATACCGTTAAAAAATAGTATTAAATAATAATACTTATTATTAAAGATAGATCATAATATTGAAACTATAGTATCAAATAGTCCATTTAAAGATAGGACTAACACTAATGATAAGTATAACTTTTTAGGAATTGATCAGATGTAAAATATTTTTGACATCCATGTATACGAAATTGCCAAAACTTAAGGCACCAATCAACACATTTAAGAGTTTGAATTTCATCAAGCGTGATTTGGAAGGAACTTTTTGTACCATTTTATTTTCGAACAAAATATAAGATAGAAATCGAATTCGGCATCAACAAATACAAAAAACTTCTAAAATTTTACATAATTAGTCATTTTCCTTTTATTAACTAATTGTAATTCTTGTAAGAATAAATCTCTCATAAAATAATGAGATATTATCACTTATCACAAAATGGTATTGTTCTCTTGTCCCATTGTATTTATAGCATCCATTTTAAAACAATAGAAAATTATATTTTAATCGCCTAAAAATAATATTCATTCAGTTTAGTTATTGAAAACAAAAAAATGTGTCAATATAGTGCACAACGTACGTGACCACGTCAGTATAAAAATATATTTTCGAATACTGAAACGTAAAATATATGAACAGAATTGAAATACAAATCTCCCATAAAACAATCGCAGCATCCTCTTTTATCACATGTATTGTCCCATCCCATCTATCCTACAACATTGAAAGCTACGCGCTCACCGCTAGCTTATTTATCAGCCGTTCGATCACTCCATGTTAGATCTCGAGGACAAGCAAACGGCTCAGATAATAATGGTTATATAAATCGGACAACGAGCGCGCCTGCTTTATCCCCAACTCAAGCTTCGCTAGCTTGGGATAATGTTCAATCTTATCCTCCGGGATAAGCAGGCACTACATCAACATTTTTACGAACAATTTCAGGTAATTCTTCTCTTTTAAACTTTTCTTCTCATTCAAAATTTTAGATTCCTGAAGCATGGAGGTTTGATAAGTTAGGTTTTCTCTGTTAATCTTCTTCATCCTTCAATAGTTTATCTGAGAATCCAATTTTCAGCATTGTTTTTGAGATGCGTTCTTAAGTGGTAGGCATTTATCCAAGCGAAACCTATTTTTTTGCATGCACAATGGTATAGAAGTTTATGTAAGTATTCCTTTCCCCCTTTTGTTTTTTAATTTAATTTAATTTTATCTAAAGTTTAGTGTGTGTGATCGTTAGTCCTTAGAAAATTGGTATGCGAGCTGAGCTATATTAAAATTTCTGCTCGGAAATAATGATGATAATTGGCTTTTCAGATATCTACGTTGGGCGTAGATTTGATGGAAGCAGTCTTAGCATGTTATACCTTCATTCTAGTTCAATACATCTGTTTGAATTATCCAAGTTATATGCCTGATATGGCTGTTCGTTTAACATGTATCAAGCCATAGTATGTCCTGGTAATTTCTTCATTTTTGATGTGACTGCCTGCCATGTCTTGCTGAGAGTCTTTTGTTTCTTCAACTCTGCGAATGTTCTATTTACCAATTTTATACGCCTTACATTTGTCTAACAAGTCGTCATCTTTTAGCATCGGGTGAGCCCAACGCACCACAGCACTAATGCGGGTTCGAATCCTGCGGAAGGCATGATGGAAACATCCTAGGCTAGTAGTGGGCATGAGTGCAGACGGCGTAGTCGTTTTGACTGTCGTCTAGTTATGCACGTAACTATTTGCAGATTTCCTAATATGTCTTATGCCATAATAGGTCATTTTTTAATGGGTTTTGGTTGCATAGCTCCAAAGGGGAAAAAAAGAATGACCAAGTTTCTCTTGTTCTTTATTTCTCAATGAATAGTGTTTTCCCTATGAGTGCTTTGTGCTTATGAGGGTGTCATACTACTATTTATTTTGCAGCATCCTTGCTGATCATGGACAGGGCGTTCTAGGTTAAAGGCGCACCCTTGTGCAGGTGATTGATTTGAATTTATAAATTTTTGCATAGTTCGTTTAAGCTTGTTATTGTCCGTGTTTTTAGTGAACTTCTTGAAAAGCATTTGAATTAGGACTTCATATAATATTTGAAGATTTAGGTCATACTTTTAGCTGCAATACCTATTTTAGGTCAGAAAGATGGTTGAGAAATAGCAAGTAAATGCTATTGCATTGAGATTTGACTAAGTTTTGAGCAGTATAAAAAACAGGAACATGTACTTTATGCCTTATGGCTCTAGTCATGATTTGGCTCGAAAATCTTCAAAATGGAAGAAGGATATTTTTCCTTGCGATCATTCATCTTATTGAATGAGCTAGTTAATTGTCTATGCTAAATATAATGAAATAATATGCAAATATTTAATTTAGTTAACATAGTAAGTGCTGCTACAAAGCGAACTATTTGAAATCATGGTAACAAATATTAGTGAAATAATATTTGAAATCATTATAAATACTATTAGTGAAATAACTATAACAATAATATAAAATAATTAACAATTGATGTATAGTTCACTTATTAACTAACTATATAGACGTTGAGATTAAATAACATACAGGTATAGTTGTAATACTGGTAATCAAACTTATGCAAATGCAAGTTTCTTATAAAAAACGAATCTACTACTTAGCTCTTGTTTCGCAGTAGTATATGTAAATGACAATGGCAAAAGAAATGACATAAATCCCTTTTTGGTTATGAACCAATAAGTGTACTATACAGTGTTTTATTAGAAGAGGACCCTCTTAATGAACTAGCAGTAAGTTATCGAAATTAAACATCATCATATGACATAGCCTTTCTTAACAAACAATTCAAATATTGATATTTTACATGTTCTATTAGTTTAGCACATTATGCGTCTTTATTATCTAACACATGCAAATTCCTTGCATGTATAGCACACAGATTGGGAGCATTCCTTCCTGGACGTGGAAACTTTTAATATCTGTTTTACATTCTTTTATATCGTGTTAAAATTTGGAAATTTGGCGTAACCTATGGTGTACGCTTTCTTTTATTTGAATCTAATATGATCTGCCATGTTTAGTAGGTGAGATTCGTGAGAATTCCTACATGACTGTGAGAGCATAGCATGAGAAAACTAAGACTAAATTTAAGTAAAGTAAATAAAATAAATACTTAATTAAACTAAAATAAACAAAATAAACTTCTTCTCTGATGATCTCAAATAGAAGGTTACAAGTTTATTTAGACTCTTTTGTTTGTATCTAATATGATCTGCCATGGTTAGTAGGTGAGAATTCCTACATGACTGTGAGAACATAGCATGAGAAAACTAAGACTAAATTTAACTAAAGTAAATAAAATAAAGACTTCATTAAACTAAAATAAACAGAATAAACTTCTTTTCTGATGATTTCAAATAAAAGGTTAGAAGTTTATATAGACTTCTAATAAGATTATTTACATATGCTGACAACTCTCTAACACATGACTCCTTCCATAATTTGCTTAATGTCAAATCCTAACATATGTACTACTTTCCATTTACAGACTACTTCCTTGATTGACTTATAATTCCATACAAATTAATATTCCTTAGCTATCTTACACCAGCTCTAGACTTAGATGCTTAGTTGATTCCAACTAAATAATCCCAATGCTTATCAGATTAAACATATTATCGTACTATTTTCGATTTATTTTTGTTGAGTAACAACTAAGCAGAAACACCTTGAATTTTATTTCAACTCCTGATCATCTCTTATATTAGTCTTATCCTTCAACTCAACTTTTTTGACAGTTGCTCAAGTCCATACTATAACTGTTTCAATTTGTACGTGCTGTTTTTCCCATTTGATGAATTTAGGAGGTTTTACGTGGTTATATAATTCTTGATTATATATTTTAGATGTAAGTCTCATGGTCTAACATAGGTTGTTGCAGTTTTGAAATTGATGCCCTTTTATTGCAATTGCCACTTATGATAGTTTGATTTTTCTGGCTCCAATGTGGTTCAACTTGCAAAAGCTCTCATCTTTGTCAGGGAGGTCCTAAGTTTGAAATCCAGGTGGCCCTTGGGGGATGTACAGACTTGATGCTATTCGGAGCAATTCCTAAGCTTCCATGCTCGACATGGATTAGGAGCAAGGCTAGTCCACTCCATATTTGTTAGGTCGGCAAGCTCATAAAGTGGGTTTGGCTACCAAGATATCCCAGCTATCTCAAAAGAAGAAGAGAGATTTCATTTGGTAATTAAGAAGCTTTATTATCTGTAGACTAAATGTACTTTTTCCTGCTGGCAGATGCGGTCATTTGCAATGGATCTTCAGAAATCTATGCGGACACGCCGAAGTAGGATCACCTGGACATCATTTATGGACCAAATTCTAGTCGAGCTCTTGCTGGAGAATAAAGAAAGAGATGGGAAATCCGGTTTGTCGTACGATCCATCGAGGACACATGACTTGGTGGAACGATTCAGCACTAGGACCATGATGGACGTTGAAGAATATCAATTGCAAAATCGCATAAAATTCTACCGCAGGGAGTTCAAGATGGCAAGAGAACTTCAAAAACTGTCTGGATTTCGTTTAGACGAAAAGAAGCAGAGAATTATTGGTGACGATGCTAGTTGGAATCGGTACTTTCTGGTATAATTAACAAACATTCTCAAATTAGTAATTCTCAAATTAGTATTACTTCCATTGGCTGCTACCGGATCTTACTAATGATCAATTCGTCTCCAACTTGCAGAAGAAACCGCCACCAGTAAAATATTACAGATACAAAAACCTTGCCCCTTTCAAAGATCTAGAGGTCATTTTTGGTCCCATATATGGAATGCACAATTCTCCAAACTCTGCTCAGGATATAGAAAATGCTGCAGAAGATGTAATTGAGGGAGTTGATAGGAGTGAAGGAAGTGAAGAATCAAAGCAGTTTATGGAGTTTACAAGCATGCCAGATCGTTTAGCTCCCAATTTGCATAATAAGATGGCTGATTTTCTAAGTACCCAGTCTCCATCCGCCTCCACAACGAAACATGCTGCCAAGGAAAGGCTTTTTGGAGGAGGAGATGAACCTGCACATGCCTCCAATGTAAAGCACGCTGGCAAGAGAAGCCGGTGCAAGCGAGATGAGCCCGTGGTTTCAGTTGCAAGGGCTTCGGAAGATAAACACAGGACAAGTTTGGGCAGTGATGGGATCAAAAGCATAGAAGAATGCATGGTGGAGCTTAATGCCATGGAGGGCTTGGATGATGAAGTTTATGTGAAGGCATTATTTATCCTTAGGGATGAATATAACAGATGCGTGTTTCTCAACACAAGCGGGCACAGGCGATCGGCCTGGCTTCAAGCAGTTACTCGAAATGTGGATGTCTAGGTAAACTTTTTTGAGGTACTGATCTTTTGTTGCTTGGCCGTAAAGAGTTACTCCTAAGCCTTACCAATTAAAATTAGTTGATCTAAAGATCGACTTAGTTCATTTTGCTTCGATGTATTGGCACTCTAGGTTATATCTTGTACATAGAAAGGCCAATCCTACAGTTACTGGGAAGTTATCTGTGCAAATATGCAAATATATTTATAACTAATTTATGTTGTTGTGGATCCATTACCAATATGATTTATTGTTGGTGATATAATCTTATATTTGTTCCGGAGTTGTACAAAAAAAAAAGGAAAAAAGTTATGGAGACTATACTCCAAACAGAATGGTGAATTTTTTTTTAATGCTCGTTCTACTTGTATGCTGATCCTATTTGATGTGATATATCATCAGTAAAACAGAATTTGGCTTATCTTGTAAAAAAAGAATGATTTTCTTCCATTTCAAGAGATACAAATTGGAATATGATGCAAGAGATGATGAAGTGTTTTAGTAGCCCCTAGAAGAAGAGATCAAGGAGCGATTGGAGATTGGGGCTGCAGGAGATGATAAGAGAACGGAGAGACTGGAGGAGCCGAGCATCGCTACTCATTAGGAACCTCAATACGTATCAGGAACGCTTGTCCTTTTGATTAAGGGTACTTTGTAAATTTAAAATATAATGATTTAAGTAGTCTTCCATATATATATATATATATATATATATATATATACATCAGCTGACAACGCATCCGTGATATGTGTGCTAATAATAACAATAACAAAAAAACTAATTAAACACAAAAATTAAAATTTTGAACCTATATAAATATTTTTATTGAAAAAAAATAGAATGTTAACAGATTAAGAAGGAGAAAAAAAAGGTGAGGGGGAGAAAAAATAATCGATTTTCTAGCTTCCTACGGACAACATATTTTAAAAAAAAAAAGTTACTAGAATAGAAAATAAATTACCCTCTGACATAGTTAGATCCACTACATAGCCGTTGGGGTCGAGTCCACTAGAATACTTTTAAAGAAGAATTTGAATCAATAAATTGGAGACGAACTTATCATCACGGTGTGGCGCAAAGAACAAGAATAATATTTTTTGAAGCCGGAGAATGCAATTAACGGATGAACAGAGAGAGAGAGAGAGAGAGAGAGAGAGAGAGAGAGAGAAGTATCGCTGGTGGTTGAGGAAAAGAAATACAAATTGGTTATGATTTCTAATAATTTGTAAGAGGTTGGGAATATGGAGGAATGTTCATTTAATTTGAAATATTTAAATTTATATAATCACCGTCTTATCTCTAATATTAATCAAATAATGAATATGAGCACATAAGACACTACCATATGTTCATAGTATACATTTATAGCTGTTAATTTTATCTTCACACATATTTTTCTCTGTAGAGTTGCTATTACTCTTGAATAACACAGAATAAATTTTACGAACGTTAGCTACAGGCCTTTTAAAAAGCATAACAAAATGATCGGTACACCGAAACATTACTATGAACACTTTTTTCTACGGACGGAAATGTCGAAGTTGTCCCGGACGTCTAGAACTAATTTAGAAATCTATCATATTAGGCTCGAATTTTGCAAATGTTACTTGTTTTTTTGATAATATATGTATGCATGAAAATTTTAAAGTGTACAACATAGTAAAACAGAACAGTGTCAATGGTCAGACATCTTAGGATTTATATACATTCAACAAGTTTTTTTTTTTTATTATTATTGAGAGCCAATGCCGCAATGGTATAACTGTTTTTACAAATCAGACGTCTTTAAAGATAAATTTTTGACAAATCAACTCCTCTTCAAATATCTTTTAAATTATTGATATGGCAGCGCTATTACACTGGCAGGCGATCAAATTCATAAATTAATTTAGGACTTATTTTTTGGAAGATTAATTTATTAAATTTTTAAAAGGTGAGCTGATTTTTACTTATCCGTATAACTTATCAAGCAAAGGTGTTTGATTGTTGCACTAGTTGTTGAAGGCGGCCAACTACTCTCTCTCTCTCTCTCTCTCTCTCTCTCTCTCTCTCTCTCTCCATCAAAAGTAGCAATCAAACCAACAATGGAGGTGATGTCCTTTGCTTTCTCTGGCACGAGACTCGTGTGTTGCCCCATTTATATTTTCTCATTTACATAAGTTTTCTTTTACTTTTATATTTCAATAAGGTGTGTGTATATATATATTAAAATCATTTCGTTATATAAAATTTAAATAATTTTGATACAACATATGATATTTATTTTTATTCTAAAAAATATAATATTTATATTAATATACAGAAATTTAAAAGTTATCTAATTTATTTAAATAATATATATTAAATTTAATATGTAAAAATAAATATTTAATAAAAAATTTAAATAAATATATAAATATTAATATAAATAATTTATATATTATATAACAGTTATTTTTATAAAAAAATTATATATATATATTTATTTATTATCATTTTTCTATTATTTACCATAATAAATAGCTAACCAAAGTTATTGCACCCTCGTCGGCGTGCGCTGTCATCTACTTTATTTATTTATTTAATTTTGGTAATCAGTTCTGAGATGGTTAGTACGATCTCCATGACAGAGACACTAAACATCTAAGTTGATGCTTTTGATTATCGTTATTATCAATCCTTAAATCCAAATCCAATTCGTCTTTGCTCTCCATCATCGATCGATCCGCCATTTTCCAACAACCTTGCCGTCCCTGTCTCACATTTCTTGTAGAAATTCACTGTTTTTTTTGTGGAAATTGTTGGCTGGTGTATGTGAATTATTGACAAAATCATTCTTTCTGCCGAATTAGTTGGTAGAATTTAATACACGCTTCCCCATTTTCCACTCTATTTGTTCTACTGTTTAAGACGGATTTTCCAAAGTCTTTCTTAGGAAGTCTCAAGGCCTAATTTTTGGTGCTCTTTCAGCGCGTTAGGTAGGACACAGAATAGCTTTTCGCATCCAATTTGTTTGGTAGATTCCAAAACCTACCCAAATTTCTCTTATTTCTTTCAATTAGGTGCGGAAGATATGAACTTTATTCGCGTTGAGATTGCAGTTTTAACTATTTGAGAGAATTCATCAGAGAGAGAAACAGATAGAGAGCTAAGAGAGGTAATCTGATTGTTCGTAATTGTTTAATAATGGTGAGCAATACAGGTAGCCACTCCCATGCTAATGGCTACGCTAATGGCACTACAGCAGCAAAGTCAGCTGCAGAGGGGAAGCTCAATGAACTTCGAAGAATTATGGGCAAACCTGACGGTGATCTCCTCAAAATTGTGGGCGTCGGTGCGGGAGCTTGGGGCAGTGTCTTTGCGGCATTACTACAAGATGCGTATGGACAATTCCGCGATAAAGTTCAGATCCGAATTTGGCGCCGACCCGGTCGGTCCGTAGACCGAGCGACAGCTGAGCATCTTTTTGAAGTCATTAATTCCCGTGAAGACGTGCTCCGCCGCCTGATAAGGCGGTGCGCTTATCTTAAGTATGTTGAAGCACGGCTAGGAGACCGCACATTGTATGCCGATGAGATACTGAGAGATGGGTTCTGTCTTAACATGATCGATACACCGCTTTGCCCCCTTAAAGTGGTGACGAATTTGCAGGAGGCAGTATGGGATGCAGATATCGTCATTAATGGGTTGCCATCTACGGAGACGAGCGAGGTGTTTGAGGAGATTAGTAAGTATTGGAAGGAGAGGCTCACGGTGCCTGTTATTATATCTTTGGCTAAGGGAATTGAGGCAGCGCTTGATCCAGAGCCACGGATTGTTACTCCTACACAGATGATCAATCGCGCAAGTGAGATCACTATCCATGATCTAGTATTCTTTAACCATGCGTTAGACGAATTAATTTGCTTTTAGTATCTTTTTTAATTTTTTCATATCCATCCTGAGGGTTTTACCCCCTTTTTCTGCCCTTTTAAATAAGTAACACCATAATTGGTTTGTTAGCGTTTCATCGAATTCCATGAACGCTTTACTCATGAGAAGGTTTGAATATATTAAAGGTACAGCTAGTCCAGATTCTTCTTGTAAGAATGAGAGCGATTCATGAACCACTCATTTGATGTTCGTAAGATAATATATTTTATCTGATGTACTTAGCAAAATGGTGCTTCCAATGAGAAAATTAGTTGTTATGACAAGATCAATCTTATTGAAGAATTCTAGGAACTGCTTAATTAAACTAATCCCCTTTCGAAGACATTGAGAGAGTGCACCTTTCTTTTAGTTATTAAAATATTGTGATTTTTTTTTTAAAGAAGAAGAAATATTGTGAACATAAAATGAAGTGCTTAATTCTTTTGTTGGAGTTATTACTTCTTTTTTCATCTTGTCTTTGAATATCTTTCTATGGCTGACAAATTTGAATTTGTGGCTTGTAGCTGGTGTTCCTATGGAGAACATTCTTTACCTTGGGGGCCCAAACATAGCTTCCGAGATCTACAATAAGGAGTATGCTAATGCTCGTATTTGTGGTGCCGAGAAATGGAGAAAACCTCTAGCTGAGTTCTTGAGGCAGCCACACTTTATCGTATGGGACAATAGCGATCTTACTACACATGAAGTCATGGGTGGATTGAAGAATGTCTACGCTATAGGCGCCGGTAATTACAATAGCTTCTAACTATTACTGTTTAGAAGAATTAATTCTTCGATTAGGTTTGTCTTGAAAAAATGTTTCTAATTTTGTCTTTGAAAACAATACGCCAATATCTTCTCATACTATCTCTATAGAAATTTACCAACCTTGGGGTATCAACTTCAGCGCAACTTTTAAAGACAATACATATTTCTTTGTCTTCAGCTTATGTGCATGTAGATTAAATTTACCAACCTCGCAATATTAAAGTTTCTTAGGTGCTATTCTTTTGATTTACAGCTTTAAGTTGATTAATTAGTTGGACCTACAATATTTGCCGAAATGTTGAAGACCTTCAGGAAACTTGCTATTGCACTTTCCTGAAAGAATGCTAAATCGGAATGAATGCCATATTTGTTTTCCTAGTAAGCGAGGAGTTCAAGTAGTCATGCATAATGGACAAGTTGCTTGGATATGACTTAGCCAACAACAAGAACATGTTATTACTTAGTGATTTGACATGCAGAAATGTATTCAACTTTTCATGCTGATGTTTTGAATCATCTTGCACCTTCCAGATGTACTTGCTATGCAACTAACTGTATAGATGTAATTGTTGCTTGTGTTTGGCACTTAACATACCATTACAAATGTAGAGTTTGTACCTAGAAGATAACAATCATCAATGTAGTTTTTCTGGGTTCATATGGTAGATCTTACCCATTCTATTTACCAATCTGGATAATGTCCTATCACTAAATATCATAAATTTATTCTCTATATGATCTATGTAATAGAGCCACATCATTGTTTAAATGCTTTTAGTAGCAAGGTTTTCTGTGCCGAGCTGAGCCAAGTTTCTGTAAACTTAGATCCCGGCACGTGCCGACCGTGCCGATGGTGCCGTGCCGACAGTGCCGATATATATATTTATTTGTTATTTTTAAAAAAATTAAAATTAATTTAAAAATTCAAATACAAGATTTTTGACACGTGCCGTGTCGGTTAGTGCCGTGCCGACAACTGCCGGAATAGGCACGTGTCGTTAGGCACGGACTGTGCCGACCGGCACCTAAAACCATGTTTAGTAGAGGTTGGAGGAATCAGCTACAGCATCTTCATCTTTGGTATTTGAGGTTAAGTTTTCTTGACATCTGTTCTCGGAGTCAATAGCGAGCTAATGACTGGTTTTTTGTTCAGGTATGGTAGCAGCTTTAACTAATGAGAGCGCTACTAGTAAATCAGTATACTTTGCACACTGTACTTCAGAGATGATTTTTATTACTCACCTGTTGGCGGAGGAGCCTGAAAAGCTTGCTGGCCCCCTACTAGCTGATACTTATGTGACCCTTCTAAAAGGTAGGAATGCATGGTATGGCCAGATGTTGGCGAAGGGGCAGTTGAGTCTTGAAATGGGTGACAGCATCAAAGGAAAAGGAATGATTCAGGTCTGTTCCCGAATTTGCTTTAAAGATTATGGACTAGTGTTTAAAAAGCGATACAAATTGTAGATTGGATGTTTAATAGGAGAAATGTCTCCTCTATGCAGGGTGTCTCTGCGGTCGGTGCATTTTATGAGCTACTTAGTCAGTCTAGCATAAGCGTATTAGATCCCGAGGAAAACAAGCCTGTCGCTCCAGTTCAATTGTGCCCCATCCTCAAGACACTCTACAAGATTTTGATAAAAAGGTCAGATTTATTTGGTTACTTCTTAATTTTTGTTCTACTTGTTAAGTATGTGTAACTTGTTACTTCTTAATTTTTGTTCTACTTGTTAAGTCTGTGTAACTTGAAAGGTTTACCTATGCATGATCAATAATTTGATCTCTTCTCAAAAAGAAAAATACTTTGATACATGTTTTTAGTTATTTGATGTGAGGGCGTTGATACATTAAGCGTATTCATAGTTGAAAATAGGATAAAATAGACCGGCAGAACAAGAATAATTAAAAACCCTGATGAGAGTAGCTGATCAAGATGAAGGCACCTTCAAGACATCTTAACTTTTTAGGTGAACATTCATTCTCCATGGAACTACTTCTCAAGGGGGAAATGATGTTTCAAAATCCTACTTTTTTCTTAAATTTGCACTTCTGGGAAACTCAAACTTTCTGTCGTGGAGAAAGTGTCTTTCAGAAGACATCCCTAAGCCCACTCTAACACAGCACATGTGAAAATTGTCTCTTGTAAATACATTCTGATTTTAATAGATAAGTTCTTAATATTGAGAGATGAAACAGAGATAATGACCTTGTATCTGAATATCTTGCTTGATTCTGCAGGGAATGTTCAACAGAGGCCATTCTTCAGGCTTTACGAGATGAAACCATGAAAGACCCTCGGGAAAGAATTGAGATCGCACAGAGTCATGTTTTCTACAGGCCGTCACTTCTTGGTAAACCGTAGATAAGCTGAAAAAGATCAAACAAGAGGTGCTCGTTGTAAACTAAAAGATCAAACAAGAGGTGCTCGATGTAAATGTTAAACTGCTTGAATAGATAGTTGAATTGGTGGACGTAGATTTGGCGTCGTATTGTTTAGAGTAATGAATGTTTGTAGTAATATAAATATGAAATCTCTGGGGGGCATTAACTAACCGTACGTTCTAATTTGCAATACATCCATGTGCAGTTGCATCTTTTCTTCTAGGGAGTATATGACGCAGCTCAGGACTTCTCCCATTGTCTGAATATCGGAAGACGGCTACAACTTTTATCCTCTTTCGATGTAGAAGATATAACATTTTTCCTTGTGATATATTGCTAATGAATGCCAATACATGGACAGGATTACACGCGCATTGGAAACTTCTGCAAAAATCACAACAGTTATATCCTGCAATTGTTTCTAAAATTTATTTCATTACATTTAACCTTCCTATTACTATATTCTTCAATCCAGCAATTTATTATTATATTATAAGCCATATATGCAATATAGATACTTTATTGATCATTAAAAGATTTGCCACTGCAGGCACCTATATTGCTCACAGCCTTCTTAGATGCAAGCGGACGACATATCCGTTATGCTTGTACTAATAAAATTAAGAAATATTTTTATAATTTATAGTTAGTAAAATCTAAAACTTCTTTAATTTATAATTATAAAATAATTATTTTAATTATACCAATCTATTATATATTATATTTTTTTTGAAGATAATAAAAAATATTTTTAAAAAAAAAAATTAATCTAGAAACATAAATATATAAATAAAAAGGAATCTATTCCGAAAATCCTATAGAGGATATACATGAGAAAAAAATTGGTGGTTTTATACTGTTTAACTAAATATAAGTCACATAATATTTATAATAACTACTATAGATAATTTAAATTTATTTTAGCTGTTAGATAATAATAATATGATTTAAGATATGGTCAACCTAATTCTTATGCTTTGGTACTATAGATATTTCCATTCCCATCTCTCTTTAGGATCTGTTTCCACCATCCATGCACCCAGTAAAATTTACCCCAATATGATGAAAACTATGAATAGGAAATGTATAATTATAAAATGATTTAATAGAATTTTCTCTATACATTACTATAGTTAGAGACAAATGGGCCAACATTCAAGTATCACCAGGCTTTGAGCTTGACTTACATAGATGAAACATATTTAGAGATATGGGCAGCTGCTCTTAGTGTAAAAATGCACCGAATAAAGATAGGTGTAAAAATGCACCCTTTTTATGTTTCTAGTAAATTTATCCAGTTTATAGGAAATCCAAATTCTAAATCCATGTTTGGCAATATAAGTTTTACTTGTATTGGTGTAGAAGCCAACTGACTACGGTAACCAAACAATCTAGATGCAGTGATGCAGGCTTAGCCAGTCGGCCGCATACTAGACCGCAGCGTGGCCAAGGAGCAGGCCGTATAGCTGATGAATGACCCGTACGGTTGAGTTGTGCTGGTCAATCCATGATATTCAGTTCATGGCGGCTGCATGGACGAAATGCTGTGATCATCTCAATATGGCGTAGAGCTCCCCTTTTTTTTTTATCTCTATATTAAATATTCTAATTTAAAACCATTTCTATCTCTATATTAAATATTCAAACCAATAATTTATGTGCACTACAAATAAATTGAGTTCCCTATCATAAGCTCACTTTATGTTTAGTACAAGTCCAACGAGTCCAAAATAGTCGTTCATACTTTTGTTTTTTGGTTGAAATACTAGTACTAGTTCATCTATACTTCTGAAAGATTTTTTTCTACGGACAATTGCACTACAGTCATTTTATATTATTTCAACATCACTTAAGTCCTTAAATCTTTTTTTTTCTTTGCACTTTAACATTTGACGTATTTTAATACATTTATAATATCTTTTAATACGTTTATGACACCTCCGACATCTTGCATATTGATAATTTTTAGTAAATTTTAACACTATTGTATTAATTTTTTACACTCTTATATTAAAAAATAACATATTGATATTCTTCTAATAATTTTTAACACTTTCTTGATAATATTTGATATTTTCCGTAAAATAATATAAGTGTAATTTTTGTTTATAAATAGACTACAGTGTAAGATAAATTGTCACATTGAACTACAGTGTAAGTTTTCCTTTTTCCTACTCCTCTTCCCAAAAGAAAAAAAAATAGTTACATTTGTAAATAAAATTCATCAAATCCCGTTTGAATGGGTGAATTGACTTGATTCATATGAATGGGAATCATTTTGGTCCAAGTACAAACTTATTATGGCAGTTAGAGAAGTCGAACGGACCAACCCGACGGAGACAAATCCAAGCATAGATCCAATATTGTGCGTGCTGTGCAGCAACGGCACGGACCAAATCCGTGGTCACGCACATCGCCAGCTCCAGGCATGGTCTTACTATATATATTTGTTAGGTTAGGGGTAATTACCATACATTTATCCTGGCTATGCAACATGGGTTAATCCTGGCTAGATCTAAATCAGATACAATGTCGTGTCAATTTTGTGTCCTTAGCTTGGACACCAAACAAGGTCGTACAGAACTCAGTCCGAGCGGCCGACACCTGTGCAGGATGTTGCATTCGCAAATTCGCAATAATGCAGGATAGATATTGCTGCGGACTCAGTGGCTCGCTCACTGTCACTCTAGATTTATCCTTCGATCGGTCGATCGGTCGATCAATCGATCAATCATCCGAGAGAGAGGAACACAAATCGTGTGGCGATGGCAGCGGAGAAGCCGGCGGAGATGAGCCGCAACAAGATGTTCGGGGGATACAACCAGCGTTACAAGCACTTCAGCGCCACGCTCGGTTGCAATATGACCTTCACCATCTACTTCCCCCCTGCTCCCTCCCCCTCCCATCGATTCCCTGTAATTTGTTCCAAACAACTCTCTTCATTTTTTAATTCAATGTTTTTCTGCCTTGTATTATGATTCTTGTTAAGTTCTTTCTTTAAACGCTAGTGCCGAATTGGTTAATCTTAGTTTGGATCCCGAATGTTTATCATTCTTGATCGTGCATGTGTAGGAGTTGGTGTTTTTTGTGCTTTTATTTGTCAGATTGTTATAGTAGCCTTGGGATTCTACCTTTGTTCTCAGTGTGGGCTTGAATCTCCAGAATGTAATTTAGATAGGAAGAAGCATTTTGCGTTTTTCATACATTACCAGGTCGGTGCACTGCAGGGATGTTTGGAAGTTGAAGCTTAGGTAGATGAGAACTAACAGCTGTGATACTTGCAGAATAAATAAACTACGGCCTTTATATGATAAGAACAATGATGTACGATGTTTGAATGTTGCTACCAACTGTTTAAATACATATCTCTCCAGCTTATCGAAGTGTATGGCAGAAGTAATAGAGTGGCCGCAGAGAAATTTAAGAGTAACTTGTAATCACTTTGAATTATGTTGTATAGTATGGTACTGTTCTTATGGCTTCATAAGGACCACCGTTTTAGCAAACTTTTTCTGTAACTTTTTTATAGTAAACTTTTTCATCTATAAAACAAAGGTAGGGTGTTATAGATCTGATAATTATTGTAGTGAAGAGTAGAATTACAGAGTAAATTCAAATATAGAGCATATGAGAAAGTAGATTTGAGTATGTAGTGGTGAACATTTGAATTCAATATCAAGTAGATATCAGTAAGAGATCTGAGTTTTCAGTAAGAAAATAGTAAATCACAATTTTACCACTTCTCTATGAATATATGATAAACAAAATGAATATTGATCGATGGTTCACCATCTTTAACTTTCAGCACAAAAGCCACTCAAGATAAGAAGTTAATGCGCTAAATATCATGGAAAATAGTAATTAGAAGGATACAACGAGTCACAATGATGAATACCTTTGACATATATGACTATTTTAAAGGTGCATGAAGTCGAGTTAATGTGATTAAGGTAAGACCTAGATGGTTATGTATTCATCGCATAGTGTATTATTTTGCAGCAGGCTACATATTCATCTAAACAAGATAGATGTAGTAGCATGGGTGCTGAGATAAGTGTGTATCATGTCTTACAACACAAAGAAATTGCAATAAAATGGCTATAAGGCATGGTAATAATTAGTACACAAGTGAAAGAGTTAAATTGTCTATAATATGGGTGAACAATGGCTAATATATAATTACTTAACCATATTTAACCTTCAACACTAAATTTGTCATCAGTGTGAAGTAGTATATGAGTTGTAGATACAAAAAAAAGAAATGTTTAAGTAGCATTGATGAGACTATTTACATAGAAGAAGTTACACAATAAGGAAAGCCCTTAAATACATGATTGATCTTGAGGAAGTCATAAATCAAGCCCTCATAATTGGAAGGAAGCCTAAATGACTATGACTCTGCTCATCTCCCAACCAACAAAAACATGCCTGTGCTGTGTAATGTTTCGACTTGGATTTGGCTATGGGTTTGGATATGTCTAACGAGACTTGAGTCATCAGTTGACCTGTATGTATAATCAGAATAATAGTTATTTTGGGCAATGACATGGGACTTCACATGTATTGATTATTATTTGATGATTCTTTATATTGGAAGAAACAATAAATGTACATTAATTCAACAATTTTTGTTATTTTATCTATTTTTTTTTTTTTGGGACTGTAAATCTCGAGTACTTATGACATTTAATGCTATATATATGTTTTGGTAATTCAAAATGGTGCTGTTTACTTGATGCTTAAATAATATGCTTCTTGCATTTGGTCAAAGACAAATTAATCTGCCCGAGACAATAGATGTACTGTTAGAGTGCATAGTTTTGATGATCTGTTTGTGCGAGTCATTGATAATATGTTATTCTGAAATTTCGATGGTTCATGTTGCAAGAGATTGTTCAAAATCGAATTACAGCTTGGTGTATTGGTAATTCTTTTTGGTCCAACCAATGGTTTTCGTCTTTGATTGTGATAATGCATGAGCACTTCTGGGGGAAATTACGAACCTCTGTTTTCTAAAATAAAAAAGTCCAAAATCTCAGGTGCTAGTCTAGCAAAAAAAAAGTTGGTTAATTTAGCTATAAGAACTTTGTACTTCATGACTTCTGCAAGACTTGCCTTAAATTCATAAAGATTGCACTTCACTTTTAATTTATATGTTTAAGGTTGCTGTTTTGTCATTTAGAGATTACGCTTTCTTTATCCAGTGTTTGTGCTTTCTGAAATTACTTTTAAACTTTCAAATATGCTGTTTACTTTGTACTTTCAGGTTTTATATTGGTTATCTGGCCTCTCATGCAATGACGAAAACTTTATCATCAAATCTGGAGCCCAACGGCTTGCATCTAGTGAGGGAATCGCCCTTGTTGCTCCAGACACATCCCCAAGTAAACTATATTTTAATTGCAGGCACCAATAATTGGCACTTTAATTACTGAGGATGTGTAATATTATGGACTCATATTTGGATGATATATTAATTGGTTAGTTGCCTCTAAAGTTGGAGTACTCTATTTTTTTTAAACTTATTGTGAAGATAGGTTCCAACTCAAACACAATCACATATATAGATCCACATGCTGAATGCAAGTGGTGAGAATGGCTTGGTTGATACTTTTGCTTCCATATCATCTGTTTCGCTTGTTCACGAAGAGTTCCTTGCATTTCTTAGTAGTTGCAATACAATCTTACATGTTGCACTAGTATGGTCATCAAGTGCAGAACGTTTTCACACCAAATTTATGTTATAGAATTAGTGTATATTCTATGATGCTCTAATTCGTATAAACTACTGAAATTCTTGTTGATAGGAGTTGCTATATGTCAAGATTGGTGATTGCCTTAATGTTTGTGCTATTTAGAACATACTATTTTTTTGATGGTTTCTTAGAGTGCTACCTATTCTACTTTATGTAGGAGGCCTTAATGTAGAGGGGGAGGCAGACAGCTGGGACTTTGGTTTAAGTAAGTTCTTACTGCTGTGATACCATTGTTTCAGATAATTGAAACTTCTTTAATCTTTGGACTTTCATGTGCTTCTATTTACCTGATGTTTCATCTGATTGCAATTATTTTCCAATTGCGACCTACCCAATATATAAGTTTGTTTTTGCTGCCTAAACTGGTGCTACTTGAAAGTTGGGAAATGATGAAGCAGATTAGATGTATTTTCGCATCTTTACTAGACGTGAATATGTCACCAGTGAGTACTGTAGATGATTTTACAACCAGGCAGGGAGATCCTGTAGTTATAAAGAGGAACAAACTCACCAATGCAAGAATCCTTTACTTCTAGAGCTTTACATACTGACTTATCCTACATCCCGTATGATTGCATTGAGAATATCCTTCTGCAATGTTTGATGTCCTGACATTGCTGAAGAGTTATTAGTTTCCATGAGCTAAAGCCATCATAGGAATGGTATCCATTACTAGGAAGCAAATCCTAAATGCTTGCTTCTATTATGGAGTTCTCCATTTGAGTGCTTTGTTTCATTTTGTTTTTTCATCCAGGTGCTGGGTTTTATTTAAATGCTACACAGCAGAAATGGAGAAATTGGCGCATGTACGACTATGTTGTCTTGGAATTACCAAAGCTTTTGGCTGAAAATTTTGAGCAGCTTGACACTTCAAAAGCGTCAATCTCTGGGCATTCCATGGGTGGTCATGGGGCCTTGATCATCTATCTAAAGAATCCTGACAAGTATAAGGTACCTTATTCATTGATGATCATTTACTTGTATATGTGGACTGCAATCCTTGCTTATGAGAGCACGCCATTATTTGTCTCTTTCTTCAGTCAGTTTCAGCTTTTTCGCCAATCACTAATCCCATCAACTGTCCATGGGGCCAGAAAGCATTTTCAAACTATCTCGGTGAGAGTAAATCTCACTGGGAGGTAAGCTTCTACTCTTGAAGCATACATGATATTGAACCCTCTTACTGATTTTTTTAATTTCCTTTTTATTATCTGTGTTGATTTTTTTTTTTTTTAAATTTCTTTTTATTATGTGTTTGTTTCTAATGATTATAGGAATATGATGCCACCTGTCTCGTTGAGAAGTGCAAGAATATTTCAGCTACTATTCTTATTGACCAGGTAAATGATTCATTTTATGGTATTTCATTTTTAGTATATCGTAATGGCGTACTGCATTGTATTTGCTTTTTGATGCACCGTGGACCTTCTGGTGTCTGATGTTCGTTTTAATAGCTTTTAGCTTTCAATCTGAGAACCATCAATCTGATTATTGGTAGAATATATGGAACCTTGACAATTTATGTATTTTTCACAAGCAGATTGCTATAGTTAAAAGATATACTAGAATACCTTGTCATCCATAATACCGGAATTGTTAGCGACTTCAGAGTGAAAAGAGAATTGCAGTTCCTTTGTTATCGTACTCTTTCTAGATGCTCATGAGGCTGAATATTTTGAAGAGGTGCAGAGGACTTAGGCAATCCAACAACCTGTGCCCTTCTTGAAAAGATAATCTTGCCATGTATACTCTTGCTTCTCTGATTAAACTGAAGATTCTTATGAAAGTTTACCATGATAGAAATTCCACAATTTTTTCAGTAGTGATGGAATAGTATCAAGGTGTTGAACACTTTTTTTAAGTTTCAAGAGGAAGGTGTCTCATGTTTCAGATGCCATGTTTGGATTGTTGCCAAAAGGGTTATAAAGCAAGGTTTGCAGTATTGATATCAATATCGATATCAACCTTTCAAAAAATAAGGTATGATTGGAATACGTATCAGTGGATCGACGTTGGCCAACATAATTTTTATTCGAAACTTAGAATCATACTTAATAATAAATACTAAATTAAATAATTATTTTAAATTTGTATCGGCATGTATCGGTCGGTTGGCTGATACTAGTCATATCAGCTGATACTACGTATCAGCCGATATGTATCAGTACTGCCAATATCGTGAACCATGATTTAGATTGTACGGATCCAACTTCCTGTCCCTTTTGATTGGGAAAAGATATGTACAAGTTTTTATTTAATAGGTAAATACATAATGTTCACCTTTTGGGACTAAAGCATGTTGTTAAGGGTAAAAGGTTACATGGGTAACCATTATCATCATAAATTTAAAGATTGTATTTGTACCCGGTTGTGACAAATGTTGGTTGCTATCATGCTATGTAACTTCTATCGATGAATTTGACGGCCTACGCTAGTTTTTACTGGACTTCGTGATTTTTTTCCTTTTCCTATCGATGCATGCCTTACAGAAGCGACTGATTGTTATTATATTGAAACAGGGAGACGGTGACAAGTTTTTGCACGATCAGCTGATGCCGTACAACTTTGAGAAGGCATGTAAACGCTCAAGTGTACCCTTAGTGCTTCGCATGCAACCTGGCTATGATCATTCATACTTCTTTATATCCACTTTCATTGATGACCACATTCGTCATCATGCACAAGCCCTCAAATCTTAATCTGTATGAGTTGACGAGTCATGAAGCTTTCTGTGTTTGGACTTAGGGTTTGTCAAATAAGTCCTTATGTATCCGTGTTGTCCATGTAAGTACATTTCTTCCTATCTCACCGCTTTTGAAGAATCTTTTAGTCTTGTATAAGATTTTTCATTCTAGAAGTACCAAGGCAAACATCGGACGCCATAAGCAAGGTTTTTTACGTGCCGGAGCGGCACGCGCGAGCTCGCCGCACCGGCACGGTGCCGAGCCGGCCGGCTCCGGCACTCGTCTCTCTCTCTCTCTCTCTCTCGCTCGCTCCCTCCCTCCCTCCGGAGTCCCTTCCTCTCTCTCTCTCTCTTATATCTTCTGTTTTTTTTTTTTTTTTTTTTTTGGGGTTAATTCATCCGTCTTCCTCGCGTGCGGGCGACGATTTTTCTTTTTTTTTTTTATACACGCGCAGGTGTGCCGCCTGCGCACGCCTGCGCGTGTTTAGGTTTTTTTTTTTTTTCCCTTATTAAAATTAAATATAATAATAGTTAAAAATTATTTTTTATTTTATCGCATGTTAACACATCCCTATATTCAACAAAATTCGCACAAAATAAATTATAATATCTATTTATTTATATATTAATTAGATTTTTATATTTATTTTAGTATTTATTAATATTTTTTTTTTATTTAAATAATATTAAAATTTAAAAATTGTACGGGTCATCGGCACGGTCGGCACGTGCCCAATTTCGGAGTTACCGATACTCGGCACGGCACGGAAAACCTTGGCCATAAGAGAATAATTTGTGGGAACTATTCATACTTCATGTTTCATATTTTCGAGTTGTTTGTTCTATTTCTCAAAGAAAAAAACAGCATGCTTAAATATCATTCTTAGATTATCAAGTTTGAGTCCTACTTTAATATTAAACCATCTTACTGTTCCTTTGTGTCCTGTAATAGACTGGGTTGGTGAGCAAGCTATGTATATTAACCCATTACCTTCAAATGTTCCAATCGAAAGGTGTGTTTGTTTGCTGGTAAGGTAGAACAGTGTATCTCTTCCAAAAATGCTATCAATGATCAAATTTTATCTCTAAATCTATTAAATTAGTTTAGTTTGTGTGATGATGATAGATTAAATTAATAGATGGTGGATAGATAGATGGTTAGATGGGTTTAAATATAAATTGAGAGATAAATTTTATAGTATAATATTATTTCTTCCCTTTCAGAAGCAGACATGGAAAATATAACTGATAAAACACACACAAGTACACAACTCAAGTCTTCACGCATGCTTCGAATGTTCAAAGTCACAAAAATCATATTTTGGTTTCGTGCCCAAAAAGTGAGGCAGAAAGTTGTACTAAAGTTGTCACAAAATTTTTTCTGCGTATAGTGTATGACACTAATATTTCGCGGATATGTCTATGCACGTGTTAGAAATATCAAAAAAGTATCTAAAAATGAAAAAATAGGATATGTCTATGCATGTGTTAGAAATATCAGAAAAGTATCTAAAAATGAAAAAAATAATAATATTTGGGATATGCATGTCAGACACGTCAAGTTGGAGTGTCTTATCTACATGTCTGTATTTATTTATTTTATTTTTTTTTTAGAGAAATTATTTTATAAAAAATAAAATATTATATAATACTAACAGTACATAATAAAATACAGTTATTTCTCCAAAATTATTTTTTATTATTTTATATAAAATTAATTTTTTATTATTTATAGTTATCTTAAGAACGTAAAATATCATATTACACATAAATTTTATTATTGAATATTATTGTATTTTTAGATAATCAAATATTTAATGTATGTTATTTTTTAAATTATTTATATTTTTATTATCATGTCTGAATCGTACCCATGTTTTATTTTTCAAAAAAAATTTATGTTCCATATCGTGTCATCGTATTCATGACCGACTAGCATAGAGGCTTGGCTATTTAACTTTGCAGTAGTGTAGTAGTGCAACATTATTGTTATTCTATTGTCCATATGTAATAATTGGTTGTGTATTTGTTGTTTAAGGTGTTGTTATAGAGTGCTTAGCGTGAATGATAGAACTTCCACTTTACAAAGTGAAGATTGAATTTCGAAAGCGCCGTCCAAAAATGTGGAGGATTTGTTCACATTTTATATCCTAAAGGAAAATATGGATCTTTGTTTGTCGAAATTGAAAAAATATGATAAAATATGATTAGTACCATCGTAGATTTATCTGTTATGACGATAATATTAAAAATGAATTAATTAGAGACATAATTTTTTTCACAAGAATTTTAAAATATAAAAAATAAAAATTCTTTAGTGGTTGAACCTTTGAGTTGCTGCTTGGAAAATCTGTAAGTAAACAATTTGGCGTTATGACCCTATTTGATTGTAATCCAAAATGGTTAGCTCCGTTTGATATGCCAACCTGGTACAGTCATGATTCACCGTTTCTATATTAGAACAAGAAATTGCCTATCAGCTCTCTATTTTCAGGAGCCGATACGAACCAGCTACTGAAAACGAAAAAATACGTGACAACGTTTCGCGCGCTGCCACGTCGGAAGTTTTTCTCATTTCCGATGGCTGAATTGTACAAGATTTGGACATGGGGACTGATATACAATTTTTTTTTATTTTTGGAGACTAATTTGTATAAAGTTTGGATACGGGAGATGATATGCAATTTTCCCATATTAAAATCCTTCGTAAGGTAGCCAGTCACTGCATCATGATTCATCAATAGGTCTTAAATGAGGCCACGCTTCTGGTCTTCGACGATGACACCAAGGAGAGATACATCGCTGCATTCCTTGACGCCAAGAAGGTGAGGAAAAATCTTGATTTTGGTTAAAGGCGCTTTATATAAACCTCCGCACTGCAAAAAGCTTTTGCAGGAGATCCAGTAACCAGAAGAACCCTTCGGATCTCTCACAGGCAACGATTACTCCTTCCTTCCATAGAAGAATAATATATTAGAAGGATCAGTTAGTCAAGTTTTCTCATTATTTTCATTGGTGAAGGTCACTCAGTTGGCTAAGCCCTTGCCCTTTGACAGCATAATGATGCACTTTTCAAATAGAATTTCTAATTTTGCAACAGCAAAACGCTCCTGTATATGAATTTTGTGATCCACCATGTATTTAGATTGCCAATACCTCATTAGACATGTGCAGTACAGAGTTGACTTTGAATAAGTTGCTTATCAAGGGCAAATGGTTGACTTCTAGTTCCATGTATGTGCTAAGATGCAGTGCAGTCGCTTGATCATGCTTTATTAATTTTTAGTATTGGTTGAATTATTTACAGTAGCATGCAATTACAGGCCCCTATTTGAATTATTTGGAAGTAGAAGCTCGAATTTCATGGTTTTTAATGATCGGAGGAAAGTCTACGTCATGGCCAACTTTGCATGGAGAAAATGATTATTTTTGCTCTTTCGTTGAATCTAATTTCTCATCTACACCATATGTGATGACTTAAAGTTATTTTTTTTTAGATGGTACCACTATATTAGCGCCTTCCTAGAGAATGTAGAGATCAAATTATCAAAATTATATTCCTGAGATATTAACAATATCATGCTTCTTTTCTTATAATTTTCGATAAAAAATGTCAAATTTTTTTAATTTTCTATAAAAGCATGAGAAATAAGTCGATTCTTATTTCAGATTTTTTTTTTTTCATTTTTTAGATTTTTATCACTTTGGAGATTTTTTTTTTTAAAATAAAAAATCAATTCAATTCATGTATTTTGTTTGTACATATATTATTGGGTGCTAGATCAGTCGAATTGACGCTTCTGAATATTTTTTTAGATGGTGTTCCATATTAGTAATAATGAAAAACTTTCGAAGTAGGAATAGATCCATTGTTGATATTTTGAAATATGATTGTTAACTAGTTTTTTTTTAGTGGACTTTAAACTGTCTATGGAAAACATCTAAAATGTGTTTTTCTTCTGTAATTATAATTTTTTTTTCTTGAAATAATCTAGTCTCTAGGGGATACAATAGGGGGAGGTTGTTCAATTGGTGAGCATAGCATGATTATACATGCCGAACGGCATGTTTGATGTCATTTGGCATGTCGGTACTTTATATGATAGTAAATTATATACTTTATATTTTTACTATATATTACGAATTTTATATTTAGTATTTTATTAAATTTTTATTATTATTTAAATATTTTTAATATTTAAAAATAAAAAATTATACGGATCGTTATAGTCAGCACGGTATGATTGGCACGGTCGGCACGATTCCAATTTTAAATTTATCGAAATTCGATTCGGTACGGCATGGAAAACTATAGAGCAAACTCGATATATTTACGATTGATCAAAAGGGTTTCTGATGATGAACAATAAAAACAGCAATGGACATCAAGGCAATTCGATTCAGCATTTTCGTTTAATAAAATGCAGATATTTGTTTCTGTAAACTTTATCTAATTGTCTTCACTTCATTACCAAATACCAACTCCCGCCACGTTCCTCTTCTATTCCATTCCGCCCTTTACGACGTCAGACGAAACTGCAGCCTCCCGTGCCACATGTGCACGCGGTATGCCCGTCATTAGATTCTATTTAGTATTTAGCATCCCACTTACGACAGCTACTTCACGCGGCTGATAGAAATTTGCCATATGGTGCCCCTAAAATAATTTTTGGTTACAGAGTGGCTCCCTTATATAATTTACCTCTTCTTATTCTTTTTCTTTTAATCTTTATCGTCAAATTAAATTTAATCTTACATTTTTATTAGATGCTGAATAAGAAATGATAGATCATTTTAATTAAATATTACTAAAATTTGACTCTCCACTTATCTTTCACGCAAGATAGACCATAGTCTCTTTCTAATATTCAGCTTTACTATCTAACTATACGAACATTGGTTAGTATATAGTTTACCTTTTTAGTGTCTTTACACCATGTGATATAAATATCTTCCATCTTTTTTTTTGAAAGAATAACTTTCTAAACTTTGTTCAAAATAATCCAAATTTTTTTTTTCTAATAATCACTAAATAATATATATATATATATGTTAAAAAAATTTCAAATATTAAAAAATATATTTTTTAATATACTTTATAACTTCTATATCGTAAAATATTTTGAAATAGATATTTTAAGAATCTGAAGTTTTTGTTAGTATAAAAATTTTGAAATCTCAAAACATATATTAAAAAAATATCTTTTAAAAAAATATTAGATTATTTAATTTTTAAAAAATTAGGTATATGTATATATTTTGAAATAATTTTAAAAGTTGTTCGCGAGATAATACATTATTAGTAAAAGCAAGGACATTAAAGCACTAAAATAAATTATATATTATTCTATGACTAAATTTTATTTTAGGGCACTCTTTAGTAAATTGTTAAAGTTCTTGGATTGGTGGAGTTTACTTTGACAGTGATTATATGAAATGGAAACGTTTATCACGATAACTTAAAAAACGACCTCGACGCGGCGTCACCATCTATATTTACAAGGCTTCCCAGCACCGAGGCACCGAGGACCTGCTGCTTCTCTCTCTCCTTCGCACTGACTTCACTCATCGATCAAAAGCATCATGACGGGATACCCGTCGGGCTCCTCCTCCGACTACCCTCCTTACGGCGCTCCGCCGACGGCTAACCCCTATGGCGCTCCGCCCGCCGCCAACCCCTACGGAGCTCCGCCAGCCGTCAACCCCTACGGTGCTCCACGTCCGTACGGACAGGGCTACGGAGCTGCACCTCCCTCGGCGCCGAGCGGCGTAAAGCCACCGAAGAATAGCGGCGCCGGCGGAGCTCCTCCGGCGGGAGGTTTCGCTTCTCCCGGTGGATACGCTCCATCGGGGCCTGGAGGGTACCCTCCGGCGGTGGTAAATCTGTTCGCGGCGCTGATGCCGTCGCAATTCCCTCCGGGAACGGATCCGACAGTGGTGGCGTGCTTCCAGGCGGCGGATGCGGATGGGAGCGGTCTCATCGATGATAAGGAGCTCCAACGGGCGCTCTCTACCTACAATCAGAGCTTCAGCATGCGCACTGTCCATCTCCTCATGTATTTGTTCACCAACTCCAACGTCCGCAAGATCGGTAACTCTCTCTCTCTCTCTCTCTCTCTCTCTCTCTCTCTCTCTCTCTCTCTCTCTCTCTCTCTCTGTGTGTGTGTGTGTGCGCGCGCGCGCGCGCGCGCTCGTGATGGAGGTGCAGAGGTGCGCCGTAACACGATAGCTGAGCCGCAGTCCAGGTGCCCGGCCCACATGTAAAGATGACATCTAATGTATCTATCGAAGATCATTGCAGAATGATCGATCCCGTGTATATGCATATTGAATTTGCTAAATGATTCTTCACAGTAGCCACGCAACCATTGAGATCATGTGTATTCCTGCAAATGTAAGGTTGACTCGTCGTGACTTCTTTGCCTGTTGTAATGCTTGGCTATAAACTTTTATTGGCTTTTTCCCATCCATCATCTGACGCTCCTGATACTTCTCTTTGCAGGGCCAAAGGAGTTCACTTCCGTATTTTACTGCCTTCAAAACTGGAGGGTAAGCAGTCGCTAGTAATTTAGAAAAATTCATTAAAAAGTTAGTCGATGAATATGAGATAGTCTTCTCAAAACAAGCACTATGTTATTTCTCGAGTTTCAGGCCATCTTTGAAAGGTTCGACCGTGACCGGAGTGGCAAGATAGATACAGCTGAGTTACGAGATGCACTTCTCAGCCTGGGTTTTTCAGTATCTCCTGTAGTGCTGGATCTGCTTGTCTCCAAATTTGACAAGTCTGGAGGGAAGAACAAGGCTATTGAGTATGACAATTTCATTGAGTAAGATCTCCTTCACATTTTTGCTTATCATATTGTGATGCCTTCTCTTAACTTCTGCTTACCAATCTCTCTCTCCCCTTTGCAATTGTTTGCAGGTGCTGCCTTACTGTCAAGGTAATGTTGAGACTCTTCTCTCGCTTTTACTTACCACAAATTCCAATTTGTGCTGATTATTCTAGACTTGAAGTGAAGAGATGTGAAAGAGATCTCAATGTTATAAAAAAATAAAGAAGGTGTTTTGTCGTAACAGTCCGTTGTCTATCATTTTTTCTCAAATTAACCTCTCAAAATGACAACACTAATTAGTCCTCCAAAACACTAACATCACTAAGAATAACACAAACTTAAATTCGCAATGCTATCATAACTTATATTTAACACTAACATAGCTCGTCCGAAGCACTCTACTCCAAACACTTGAACACTGCTAGCAATATTAGACCAGCAGTGTGGAACACTACACTAGCCGTCTGGAATATTTAGGAGTTTCAGACCAGGAGCTGATTTCAACAATTTTCTTTTTTTTTTTTTTTTTTAAAAAATCGGGGGTTGATTTGGAAAGACGGGCTGATTTGAAATCATCCAATTATAGGAATCCCTACGTTCAACATTGTGCAGCTATGAATGGAATTTATTATCTGACATACAGCGTTTCATTGAATAATTGTGCAGGGATTAACTGAGAAGTTCAAGGAGAAGGATACTGCGTATTCTGGATCTGCAACCTTCACCTACGAGGCCTTCATGCTAACTGTTCTACCTTTCCTCATTGCCTAAGCGTTGTATTTACTTACTGCTGTATCTGAGTGGCGTTCGGGTAGGGACGTGAACACCGCCGCTTGCTTGATTAGAATGTAATAGTGTTGTACGCTTTAAATTGCTGCTTTGGAATAAGTTTGGTGTTCTTTGAGTTTGAGATCTATGTATGCAGTTTTATTAGTTTTCTGGGAAATTCATTGGGTTCTGTTTAGATCTGTCTGTTCAATATGTTGATCCTAAAGCGTGGTTAGATTCGAATTTGGACTAGCTAACCGATTTCAGAAGAACAGGAGCCATTTTATATTCTCGGAATTATGGGAAATTGTTAATAATTGCATTCGTTAACAATTTTACATCTAACTGGATTAGCAACTTAGAACATACTGAGCCATGTATTAGTGATTCATCATCATTGTAGCTGGTAATGTCTTATCCCAAAGGTTAGGTATAAAACTTTCCTTTTTACAATATGCTAAAAATAAATTAGTTTCTTTTTTAGGTCGAAAAAATAAATTAAACTTCTACGTATAAAGGATTAGGCGGCAATGTTATGATATGAGCTTACACTTTGAAGTATAGCAGCTTAGCTTTCAGTTTACCAGTTAGGTTACTTGGAAGAAAAAACAAGGGAAATCACTCCTCGATAGGGTAGTACTAGTATGACTAGCATTCATGGTTTGTTTATAAATTATCACTACCGAATCCGAGTTCTATCCCGGAATAGGATTTTTTTGTTTTTTTTTTAGTTTCAAATTTTTTTGAGGATTTTATGTGGAATGTACCTATACTTAACGGCGTGACAGAATGATATACACCTGAATTTTATTCCTACAGTTAAGGTACTATGTCCCTTGAATAATATAGTAAAATATTATTTAAAAAAAAAACATTTCATTTCCTGATGTCAAAAAAATTCACTGGGAGGCCATGGTTGGACTTCCTAGTGTAAGGATGTCCCTGAAATGTTTGGTTTTTAAGATTAGGTCCCTATAAAATCACAATGTAATATGGAGCACGTATAATAAGATTTGCATTTTGAAAGAGTACTTCCTAATCTGAAAAGTATACTGTAACTTAAACATACTTACCAGGGAACACGGTTAAAGACATAAAATTAAAACCTGATTCCCCAGGATGCAGATCAATGCCAGCATATTCACCTCACAGCGTTTGCCGAAATTGGATCCCTGTGTTTAACGCTGTGATCGGATCCCTTGTGGTAAAAACCACAGGAGATCGTCTGTGGTGAAGATTCTGGTCACATATCAAGTATCGTACGAATTACAAGATTTTATTTGACATATTTTTAAATTTTTTATAAAAAAATTTACACTATAAAGTTGTAGATTTTAATGTGATCTAAAAATTTATTTGAAAGTTTTTCAAAGCAATGCCAAATAATATGTCAAAATGATAATAAAATTTTTTATTATTATTTTAATATACTATTTGGTATTTTTTTATATCAGCGTGTTTTTATTTTAAAAATTAATTATATATTTTTGAAAAATAGAAGGCTAATTTGTGCTATAATTAATTTATATGCAATTTCTCCTTATTTAAATAGAGCCAAACTAAGAAGTGGCAGTAGGATCTATCATCTGTGCAAGGATCATGTGCTATAAGCCTATCTTTTGTAGGATGAAGACAAGAATTTGACTTTATTAAATATATAGAAAATTTTAATAATTTATTGTGTAATAAAAAGTGATACTCATACATCCTTAAAAGCACCAAAACATTTATGAAAAAGATGAAAGAGCTTTACCTGAGCGAAAAAAAGATAAGCTTTTTTTGGAAAGAAAAGGTTAAAGAAAGATTTATGTATTTAAGCGTTTATCAATGTGTTGTTTGATAAAAAAAATTATACGCAGTTTTAATTACTTTATCTAAATTTATGTATTAATAAATCGAAATAGTAAAATTATTTGTTATGGGTAAAATAATTTAATAAATGATGATTTGAGAGATAATAATAACTTGAAGACAAATGTCAGAGAGGTAGATACATCAAGTTCTCCCATGTTTCGGCCTGTATCAAGGCCTCCGAATGAAGCCCTCAACCACGCTACTGTAGCACCGAAGACATAGATAGATTGATCCGGCACTTCGAAATCGATGTCGTTCGATTGATGATCCTCTGGATATCTTCTCCTTCCTAGCTCCTAAGATTTTCTATAATTCTTATGTCCCATTCCCTTGCTTGGAGATAGTAGTTAATTTGCAGATCGGATTCAAAATTGGTAATCAGTAGGCTGAGATTCATAGCTATTTTTTTAGTGGGAAAAATGAGCCAGAGCTCGCCAAGATCGCCGCAGCAGCGGCGGCAGCAGCAAGACTGGTTTCAGCCTTCGAACAGTTCCCAACCGCCGTCACCAGCAGGTAATATTCATTTTTCCTTTTATCATGCGCTAGATTTGCTGTTCTTAACTAGGCAAATTTGATCAGTAATCTTCGTATGTATTATACCGATTTTCACGATCTGGGACAGACACATTGCTAGTTTCTCAATTGTTGCGAATTTGGCTTTCCATTGCTGACGATGTTTGTTTGATCAATGCAAATTCCACACCAAGAAAGTGCTGCTTGTAGAGGCTTTTTTTTGGTTTAAAATTTGATTTATTTTAGATTTGGTTGTGCAATGTATCGGTTTGATGAACCTGTGTTCTCTGCTTAGTTGAAAAATCAAAGAAATATATCATACTTGAGTAAATTTTGCCGAGTTGAGCTAGCTTTTCTGTTATTTTTCTCTTTCAAATCTTGCCGATAGATTTTTTCTGAATTTCAAGAAGAGTTTTAAGATATTATTAATTCTATTAATGTGATTTACGGCGACTCTTTTACTTACATGTTTTGCATGTTGTCTGAAATTCGATTTTCAAAATATGTATGTGTATATATAGAGAGAGAGAAATTGTGGAGACCAATTTCATATAAGACGAAATGCATATAAGACAAAACCTTTTCTAAGAGCAAGTGCAGTTGCCTTATTAGTCCCACATTAGATAAAATGTGGGAACCAATTAAGATGTATGTATGGGCTATCCATGCGGATGTAGAAATTCCTATTTGGGCTATCCATGCGGATCTTGGATACATATGGTCAAAAGATGGCGCCGGGTTTTTTATAATTTTTCGATTGCATTTTGAATTTCTAGAACATTCTAAAGGTTTTAAAAATTCTGTTTGAAATTTAAAATTGAATTCAAATGGATGATATGAACAGAAGCAACTGTTCGTCAGTGTGAACAGTTACAACTATTCGGTAGTCAAATATCTCTTAATTTCCTTTACAACTATTCGTAGTCAAGTATCTCTTAATTTCATATGAATATCCAATCTTAAGTTTTCAGAAAATCACATCGACAAAATCTCATTTCCTTTCCAATACTTAGAATCTAAAGTTCCCCTCTTTCTTTTAGAATTAGATAATTATCAAATTACGGGCATGTTCATTGGTTTGGTGATGTTAGTACAAAACACTACCGAACGCGGCTTTATTGCATGTTATAGGCTACAAAAATATCATTGTTGTATTATAATATGTGGGGGAATAAAGTTTTAAGGATAGTGGCACTTCAACATGCCCTGAAGCTGTTTTCATTACTTGTTCGAGACCACTATTGCAAATTTTCTTATACTAAATTTCTTCTCATGTTCTTTTGCATGTTTTATACAGATATTTTTCTACTAATTTCTATGTAGCTGCTTGCATCTTCTAAACCTATACAAACATGTAGTTGTTTATATCCTCTCATTGTTTTTTTCTTTGTCTATCCTGATTTTGTGATTTGCAGACCTTTCATCTATGCCTTACTGGGAAAGGAAATTTTGCACCAGTGTATGCCGTATTCCATGGAGGAGGTTTTGCGAGTGCAAGAAGATGATAGGCTCGTATGTGCATAGGAACGTGATGCAATGGGATGATTCGGGTGCAAGAGAGGCTTTTGATAATGCAAAAGCTCGATTTTGGGCTGAAATTAATGGTCTCCACTGTGATATTTCACTACCAGACCCTAATCTTTTCATCGATAACATTGATTACAATGCTCATATTGATCCTGAACTCGTAGCAGATTTGGATAAACAAGTCCCATCCTTTATTGTCGATTGCAAAGATGAAATCAGTGCTTCGGCTTCCGCTCGAACACGTACAAAAGCCCGCAGATGGGATAGAGGAGAAGCTCCTCAAGTTGAACGTGCCAATATCGTACCTACCGGATGGGATGATTTAGACGATCGAGCCCTTACGGGGAAGGATAATTCTCTGAGTGCTTGGAACAATGGTTCTTGGGAACTAAATGACAGCAATAGCAACATATGGAAGGGCAGTGCTGATTGGGGTGCTGGAAATTGGCAGGCCTAGTCTTGGAACACATCAAGGGATAACTCATGGAATAATCCAGAATAAGTTCATGGATTGATAGAAGATAGGATGCATGGAATAGTGGATCCAATAATTTCTGGAGGAATCAAGATAACATGAATGATGAGAAAGCGAGGAAACATGGCCAAGAAGAGAGATTGAGGAGGCAGCCTTGACTCCGGATCTACAAAATCAAGATACCAAATTCATGATCGACAACCAAATCACACCTGTGCACAAATCAAGGAAGGCTTGATCATATTGTTTTATGAGCCAGATAGCTGAAAGAGCCTCTGCCTGTTAAGCAATTAAGCAAAAACAATTTAGGTTTGGCATTTTGCTCATGATCGATAACCAGATGATACTAGGAAATGAGGGTATGGTTATGCTTTTAAGCAGGGCAACTTAAGGAGGAAAAATTCTACAATAATAACGTTTACGCATCGTCAGTATATATATCTCTCGTGTTTCAATTAACAATATTTTTTTTTGAATTTTTTTTAAAATAAAACTTATAGATTTTGATAAGATCTATAATTTTTATATTCAAAAAATTTTCAAATAATATTTCTAAAAATAAATGTTTTGGGACTCCAAAATTTAACGGGTTCAATGAATTTTAAAATAGTTTTTAAATTCGTTTTAAACCCGTAAACTGCGGAGTCCTAAAATATATTTAAGAAGTATTTTTTGAAAAATATTTAAACATGAAAATTATAAATTTTGTCAAAATCAACTATTTTGATATAAGAAAATTTTTAAAAAATATTTTTAAATAGATTTTTTTTTTACTGTTATATAGAGTGACATGGTGTAACCGTTATACCTAAAAATCTCTTTTTAAAGAGATATCCCTTGTGCAGAAAAAGAATGAAAGCGACGCTTGTTCTTAGGATCCTATGCTAGTTGCTGACAAAAGTGGATCTGCTGATGGATGGTCCTCGATGTTATTAGTCACAAAGTCCACATCGGTATTTCCTCATAAAGTTCAACCAGAGGACTTGTCCAATTACTGTTACATTGAAAGCCACCCGCACATTCGGCAGAATAGAAAGTGATCCATGACCGGATCCGGTATCTTTAAAGCGAGTGGCCGAACCTCATTGGTATTTTCTATTTAACCACTCTCTCAGCATCAACCAAGAAGCTGTTCCCTTGGGAGGTATAACCGTATAAGATATTAGATTCGCCTCCCTTAGGAGTCTATCAATATTGTCTGCCGAAACCATTTTCATCGTGCAATAACATGCGAGTTATTTCCAAAAAGGAAACTTACGTAATCGCCTCTGGCTTGTTTCTTGTGTTACAAACAATTTTCATTTTCTCGTTTACAATTCGTTACTTTTTATATTATAAAATATATACTTAGAAATATTTTTTAAGAAATTTTGAATACAACAATTGTAGATGTTTTGAGGTTTTAATAGATATTTTGAGATTTTAAAGTCGTAGTGAGCTAACGAATTAATTTCTAATCACTAAAATTTTAAAGCATTAAAATATATATATTTAGAAGTTTTTTTTAATAGTAAAATGTGTGTCATACTTACGAGGTTTGTAAACATTTTAAATCTAACAATTTTTTTTAGTCAGTTCTTATGCAATTTTTCCTTTCCAGAAAGGAATTTATCCGTGGAATGTCACTTCTACCATCCTAATTATGGTGCTTAGGCCTTATGTGACAGGAGTGCAAAGATCTATCAGAAGTTTAGTATAATTATATATATTTCTTTTTTCATGCAAGAGAAACTCTGAATTCAACACGCGTCTGCGGCCTTTTCAAGAGAGATTATATGAGCTTGCTGCCCGTGACCGGCTGGTTTTATTGATTCAGAAATGTCATTATTCAGATTCTGATCCTAATCTATTTATGATCTTGTATGTATTAGTAGCAAAATTTGTGTCTAATGATATATGTCGTTTCTAACAGTTGTTGGTACCGTACGAACTAATATGGTATATTTAATATTTTTAAATAAATTTAATAAATTTTTTAAATAAATTTTTTAATTTTTAAATAAATTTTTTTTTATTTATGTTTTAAAATAACATATAATTTAATACTGGAATATCAGAACTATATTAAAAGCACTACTTACATAATTTATTTACTCGGCTTGATTCATCATTAAAATTACGAATTGACCAGAAGTATGCAAATGGCACACATCTTAATTCACTGCGTATATAATTCTGTTAGAAGTTACGTTGAACAACAGTGCTCTAATTCAGCTGTTTGGCCTACCAGCTGTAGTCCAGCGGAAAAAAACAAAAAAAGTGAACTTGCCTGCCGCTGCGACGCGACACTAACGAGGTCTCCGTCAACGTCTTCTCTCTCGGCACGATCATCGGCTGGCGCCATTTTTTTGCGGTGCCAGCCGTAATTCCAAAAATATATATATATATATATATAATATATATATATATATATAGAATACAATACGAGAGAGAGAGAGAGAGAGAGAGAGAGAGAGAGAGAGAGAGCTTACCTGCCGCCGCCACGTGCCACCAAGAAGTTCTTGCCCGCCTCACCGTGTCTTCTCCTCTCGCTCTGTCAGTCTTTTTCCTTCTTTGGGCTTTGATGAGGCGAAGACGACGTCCGACTTGAAAAGGTCACAAGGTTTCGATTTGATTTTTTTTTTTTTTTTTTTTAAATTTACATTTTTTCTTTTATTTTTTTTTAAATAACGGCACCGATTTCTCTAAACTTGATAAAGAAATGTTGACAGTTTTAACAAGACCACTCGAGCAATTCATTCCCAAAAGAATCAAAATAAACTTCGTCATAAATGTTAAAATTTCAACAACTATTTAATGACATCGTAAAGAACTCCACCCCTAGGTGTTCGAATGTAAAGATAAACTACTTGCTAATCTACAAGACTACAAACACAGGAAAAAGTTTATACCTTTGACTCTCGTTTGTGCCATAATTCTAATCTTCGAGGCCCACGTGTTTCAACGTTTAGCGTGATGACAAGTGTAGATGCAGGTTCTATCATGCCTACGAACTAAATTCTTGAACTGTATCAAAGCTAAAAAAATTAGTTAAAAAAAACGTCATCATACTAAAAAAAAGGGGCATTTTTCATCGATGCTGTTGATGTATATGTGTAACGTAGCATATTCCGTCTTCATTATTGTCAACATATACTGTTTCCTTTCATTAAGTAGAACAATTAAAAAGAAAACATCCCGCTTTACTGCTGTATGAAAGCCAAAATACAAAAAAAAAAAGCACTTGATATGGGATGTTTCTTAAAAAAAAAAAAAAAGTTTTTTTTTTTTTCTTTTTGTTGTCATCAACTATCAAAACTGCTCCAACAAATATACAATAGTTACATGAAAATTCCACCAAAACTGCTTGGCTTGGTTAGGGCAATATGTATCATCATGCACTTTTTAATGCTGACAAAGCTTCCTTTGTCGTGGCGGATATTACCGCATCGGAAGCATTTGGCAAGTAATAGTATTTTCCTGCAAAAAACAAAATTCTCATTATAATCCGATTTGAACACCCAAATAAGAAAGCTTGAAAATTACCTTGTGCTACTCTTGCAATCTCTTTAGCAAACCCAGTGGAGACAAACTTGTTTTCAGTGTCTATGACCAGAAGCGACATCCCTGCCTTGTATATCTTCCCAGCTACATCTAGAATCTCATCCTTGATGAATGAAAAAGCATCAGAAGCTATATAGGAATACTGAAAACAGAGAGTAATTTACTTATGACGATAATTTTATCAAATCATATCAGAGGAAGCACTTTGTGCCTACCCATCATATAGGCTATTATTTTTTTTTTCCTAAAAAAAAATTGAAGAAAGAGGTATAAATTTGAAGAGACAGTTTCTTTTGCTTAGCAGGAACCAACTCTATAAACCAACAGATAAGATACAAGCTGAATCCATCACATACCACATAAAGTAAAACGTGTATATCATGTTCATGCTTTACTAGATGAAAATCAGAATTCAAGTTGAATATTTGATTCATCTAAGCCAGAACAACTTTGTCAAGCAAATGTAGCGCAGTAATTGTACCTTCAATTCTTGTGCTGAAGGCTTAGGAGCATCAGCAGAAGCAGCAGCTTCAGGGTCGGTGGACCTCTTCAGTGATATATTTGCCCTTCCATCAGTAATAGCGACAATCATGATACGTCCAACGTCACCACTTTTGTCAGCATTAAGTCCAACCCTAACAGCCTAAGCAGAAGATAACACGAACCATGTAAGGTAAGACGCCAAATTATTAGCAAAATGGAGACAACTGCTAAACCTACAGATGTTACACCACTGAAACATATACAATCGTTAGTTGAAATAGACTTTTGCTCTTTACCGTGCTAAGCCCATGAGCTAAGGGAGAACCACCGCCACAAGGAAGTCTCTCAAGACGTTTCCTGGCCATCGCAATAGACCTTGAAGGAGGGAGCAGAACTTCCGCATAGTCTCCACGGAATGGTATGATGCATACCTGAAAGGAAGGCAACCATGTTACCTTGTAACTTTATATTATGTACACGAAGAAGCAATAACATTTTGAGAAGATAAACACATGTAATTCCCTTATGCATGTAAACTAATGGAACAAGAAACATATACTAGGAAATATAGCTTCAGCAGTTCCTAGTAGATAGGTTATGCAAAATTTATATTAAAAACCTTCTAGAGTCTTCCTTATCTCATAAATCCTATGATGTGTTCGCCTAGCATCGTACTTTCAACCACTTTGCTTTCAATTTCACTTCAGTGGACAACATCTCAATGGACGAGACACTTAGTTACCAACTGCCCGCTTCTTTTTAGCATTAATATAACATTTCTGTTGCTCAGGTTGTGTCACCAAGCAAAAGAGAGTAGATTCCTTTATCTAAATGACACCAAGCTTCATTTACTATCTATTGGAATTTTGAGTACTTGGTCCATTTCCATGAATGTCTATAAGCCAGTTTGAAGTTTGAACAAGCTGGCAACCTAAATCACCCTTATGACAATTTTCTCCAGCAACAGCCTAAAATCATGGTGTTTGGAAAATTGATTCCACCTCGGCAATAAGCATGCATCCTCGTCAGGGAGCAAATGATGGGCCGGGATTTTCCATACTTCTCCATTCCATAACCTAATATGGTTTCCTTCCCAGGTTAATCATCATCGCATACAACTATGACATCCTATGTTTGCGGCTAGTTTTGAGTACAAAACAAAAAATCGTTGTAATTTAGATTAATGTTGAGTCTGCTAAGCTTCAAAATGTGTTTCTCTTGATGATTTTCAGCTTTCATTTCTTTTTTTTTTTATTTAACTTTCATTTGTAGTCCTCCTTGTTCCAATCTTATTAAACAAATGCAGAGTCTGCTCAGCTTCCAAATGTGTTTCACTTGATGATTTCATTTTTCCTTTTTTGGGATTTAGCTTTCATTTTGAGTCCTCTTCCTGGATGTTATTCATCTAGACGCACTTCATAGATATATGACTGGTGGTTACGAATTTCACCTGATCTCTGCTTGTATAACTTTCAGCCAATAGTTGTAGTGCTGCACCTTTTGCATTCTGCATTCGGTTCAATGCCATACTTCCACTAGCATCAACCAGAAAGATCACCTGTCAAAGAATAAATTTTTTGATTTATAAATGTCAAAGAAAGATGTTGTAAAAATTAATTACTCATAATGTCAAAGGAAGAATATCGACAGTTTCCACGTCTACATACATGTACCACCATATTAATCTTACACAGAAATAAGGTGAA
The DNA here is from genome assembly GCA_002076135.1 of Xerophyta viscosa. Lineage (NCBI taxonomy): Eukaryota > Viridiplantae > Streptophyta > Magnoliopsida > Pandanales > Velloziaceae > Xerophyta > Xerophyta viscosa. Next base: position 3,699,732 of record MJHO01000012.1, on the reverse strand, counting down.
ATGGGGAAACCTTGTATGGAAGAAATAAGGTGGAATAAGGTTGAAATATATACATGTTTCCACGTCTATATACATGTACCACTATGTCAAAAGGATTTAGTGTCCAGGATGCTTATAAATTCCTCAAAGGTGCAAGAAATAAGGTGAAATGGGGAAACCTCGTGTGGAATAGATACATACAACCTAGACATAGATTTATCTTATGGCTAGTATGTACGAATAAACTTCAAACAAAAGATACGTTGATCAGGAAAGGTGTTAGGGTGGATCCTAAATGCCACCTGTGTGGGGAATATGAGAATCTAGAGCATACTCTATTCATCTGTAAATGATCATGTGAGGTCTGGGAGGATACTCTTCATCGGCTGGGAATTGGAGTTATCCCCAGGTCTTGGCATGAATTATGCATATGGGCTTGGTTTAAGATTAACGAAAAATCTGCCTCAGTTATATTGAAGAGGAATACTTATACTGCTACAATTTATCACATTTGGAGCAGCAGGAATATGGAAATTTTTCAGAATGTTAGACACAGTGTTGATCAGATAAAGAGAAAAATCAAAGATGATGTGTGTAGTAGGCTGGTACATTTTGATGCTGTTGCAAAAAAGGGATGGTTTAAACAGCTTAATAACTAATGGCTATGGTTAGTGGAAGGTTGATGACCAAAATGCAGCTTTCTGGAGCTATGTTCCTAACTGCTCTGGGATTAATGAAAGCTCAGGTTTGATCCTACTGATGCTATGCCTTGGCCTGCTTGGTTGTTAGCAACCATGCATATGCATAAGGATACTCTAGCTCAGGCAGTGAGGTATAATGTTTGATATATTCTACTGAGGTAATTTTTGCCAATGATGGGATTGCTTGCTGGCTTTAATTCAATTCAGTATTGGATGCTCTATGTGCGTATAGAGTTGACAAATGAGTTCCTCGGATGGATGGGATTAGTATTGCTGGGTCACTCCTACTAGTTGCTGTCATGATTCCTTACCAGAGTTATGCAGATGATTCCTTACCCAGCTTTAATGACTGATTTTGGTGATAGTTAATAGTTTGGTGTGGAATAGATGGTTCGGTTCAACATTGAAGAGTACTTCCAAGATGAGTTGTGGATAGACATTTGCATAGATTAGTTAAATTGAGTCTCTGTCTTCTTTTGTAATAATGTCGTCACTGTATTTGGTCGGAATATCTCTTTAGTGTCGTGATGTATGCAATTCACAGCATTAGAGGTTCAAATTGACCTGGGGATCCTCAACCTGTGGGGTTTGGGGCCAGGTTCGTTTGACTTTTGATGAATGATTTTGATTTTTTAAAATTTTTTAAAAAAAAAAATTTCTTTCCCCAAAAAAAAAAAAAAAAAAAAAAAAAAGATTCTTATACGGAATAAGCAAGTTTTCAAAAGCTATTGGAATATATAAAAAGCACCTACCAATGCGCCCGCTTTGCGAGCCATTCTTTTCGCTCTCATATCAGCTTTCTCCACATAGACTTTTTTAGCACCCTTGATGTCCTTTGCTCTCCGCAACTTCTGGTATGGTGCTGCCGCCCTTAGTGTTGCATCAACAGCCAGTCTCCTTACAGGACCCTTTATAGCAGCATTCGAAACAATTAGATAGCAAACAATCTAATTCCATGGTAATCAGAACAGAAATACAACCATGATTATATTCACATTTATATTGTGAATCGCTTGCTATAAAAATGTTCAAAATTTAGAAAAAAAAGAGTGATTTCCGGTGAGTGAATCATATTGATATGATTTCCAACCTTTGGTAGCATAGGCTTTATATATCGACCCCTATCCTCCGAGAATATAACATTTTTGGCTCTCCCTGCTTTTCCCTTACGCCTTTGAGCTTGTTGTGCAAAGAACAAGAGCTTGTCATCTACTACACCACCTTCAGCATCAAAGATAAATTCATCTGGTATTTGCTGTTCTTGTTCATTTTCTTGGTCATTATCCTCCTGCATGCACATAGATAACATGTGTACCAAATACATACCATGACAAAAATGGAAGTTCTACGACAGAAATAAAGAAAGTGCCAATCCACAACGGAAAAGTAAGTGCCAAATATATTCCACAATGGCATTATCTAAAAGAAAACTCAGGTACATGGAACCACACCTCTTCATTTTCTTCCTCATTCTGATCTTCATCTGAATTGTCTTGATTTTGTGGAGGAGGTGGTGGAGGTGGAGGTGGCTGATTTTGCTGTTCTTGTGGATTCTCATTCACTATAGATCGGGGCAGTATGACCAACTCCACCTGCAATTTCAATTCAACGATGCAGAACAAGTCATTAGAAAGAATAGTATGTGGTATTTGAAGATATCTTCATTGAAATCCATACAATGGGATCTCGACAAATGAAATGCAGACATAATGGCTTAGCAAGTTTAATATTAAAACGTCGATGAGAACGGGAAAAGAAGCATATACACGGTGCGTTTTCCACGGTCTTCAGCTTGAGAGACTGTTAATGTAAATAACCTAACCGAAGTTAGCAACCACATGTCATCTACAATCGAAGGCGAGCTCAAGATCGCTCCATGAAGTTCAACGAGAACAAGGACGTAGTTCTGTGGTAAGCTTTGAAGCTCTTAAAAAGTCGATGTGTGTCGCCTCTCTAATGGTTAGAAAACTTGGAGAGGTAGATGGAGCTGAGGATGATGCACTCGAAATGTGTATAAGGCGATCCAAGCATGGATGCCGCCATTAACGGTCGTAAAGAAGCTTGCAGGTGCAAGCTTGAAAACAATGAAGAGGAGATAGAAAGAGAGAGAATGAAGGAAGACAATGCTAATAGCTTGTGGCATAAATTGAATTGCTTGATTTGGAATTGTATAGATAAAGTAATTACACATGGTAAAATAACGATTCTAGCCAAAACAACATATATCAACTAGTAAAAACCTAGTTCTTACTTCTTACATGAGGTGCGTGGCCTCACAAGTACCTAACACGATGAATCCTACGAAAATTGCTAGAAAACTTCATATGGATAAGATTCTAATTAATTGCATCATGACTAAGCATAAATGGAACAAAATGACTATTCAGTCCAAACGGAGAGAACTCAGAATGATGCACATATCCGAGGTCCCATCACAAAGTCGAGACTATGTGATGGGTTACACGAGCATGGCTATCTTGCTTCACCATGTTGCATTTAATGCAAAAAAAAGCATGCATGCTTTGCCATGCAAAACAAATGTGTTGCAACAAGCTTCAATTCATGCATTGAACCTAATAGCAAGGTTTTAAATACCGTTTCGTGCCGACTTTCGGTAAATTCCAAACTCGAGACGTGCACGATCGTTCGTGCCGACCGTCGCCAATTAATAAAATAATTATTTTTTTATTTTATTACATATGTTTATATTTTTATTATAAAAAAAAATGAATAATAAAATAAAAAATAAGATAATAGCTTTATCTTCTCATCCTCCCCCACTTCCTCCTCTTTTTTTTTTTTTTCTGTTTCAAAAAAAAAAAAAAAAAAACAATTCGGCGGCACGGCACGAAAATGAGCCGTTGACCGCTCAAAACGGAGCTTCGGTCGGCGCACGGTCGGAAGAATGGCCGCCCGCCGTTGCCGGTGCCGGATCCTCTCGGATCCGGCACGTTCCGGGCGGCCCACACCAGGCGTTGTTCGCCCGAATTTGAAACCTGCTAATAGCACCAGGGTCCACGGGCATCCTCAAATAAGATTGGCCAACGCGAGCATGAGTTGTACCACCTAGCCATTGCTCCAAGCTAGAGCTTGGCCGATGAAGAGGGGGACGCAGCTGTTCTAGTTCCCATGCATCCATACAAACAGCCATAGTAGAAGTGAAGCTTGACTAGGTACATGCTTGAATCTGTCCCAAATCAGCATGGTTATTCCATAACTAAATTGTGCCTTTTGCACTACTAGCTAATCCTCTCAAAAAGTAAACTATCACATCCTTCTCTCCTGCCTAACTCATTCGGCTTTCCACTTCGCCTCCCAGCAACACTCTCTAAACATCAGGAATTGGTAAAGAATGGCTTGGTGATAACATCTCATAAAGAATGACGACACATTAACAGATCCACTTATATCCTATTGATCTATGCCTGGGTGAGCTTTTAGGGTATGTAGAATCCGTGTTAGGAAAAGGAAGAAGAAGAATCAACCTATGAAGATACAAAAGTGGTTAATGTAGTTTACATACGTTCCTCAACACAAGGAATGAGATAAGCTATTTAAAGTATTAGTCATATTAACCCATTTCATGAACATAAAACACAGAGAGGTCAATGCTTTAGTAAGTTAGAGAGAACATGGAATAACGTACCTATTGTTAAGCGCTAATTTTTGTCATAGTTTTGGAACTACTCATAGTCGTCTAACAACAGATTTCCCTAAAGACATTCTACTAATTACCAGACACGAAACTTCACCTATTAAATGTAAATCTGCGACAAAAGAACAGGACAATACTACAACTGTAGAAATGAGATGAAACATTTACATGGACGCTGGAGTTTAACAATCTATCCAAAAAGCTTTTAGACTTGTCCTGGGTTTCTATGAAATTAAAGAATGTTTGACCTTTTCACACCAACTAAGAAAACAGACCGTCATTGTTTATTATATCAATAGAAATTTGGAGTATGAGAAAACAGATACTCAACTGCTTTCTTGAGGTCATCCACATTAACTTTTTCACGTCCTTCCAAAGCAGCCAGACATTTTGCCACTCGAACAGCATATATCTCTGCTCTATGCCCCTGGAGGAGCATAACATCGCTTATGAAAAATTGCAAAAACAATTAGAGTAAAAATGTTCAAAAAGGGGAAACCAATTAAGTTGTAAGTTAAAGAAAAGTTAAGCTCCTAGACAAACTCGTATATTTCAAATAAGCGCATGTAATATTTGGTGATGTAAAGACATTGAGACAGCATAGCATCTGGATGTGCAAAACCGAAATCACCAGCCGGAGGAGTCTGGATATGCTAGGAGATCTTACTAATATTTTGTAGGAGTTGATATTAGTTACTCCTGGACGTGATGTTACTATGGCAGTTCTACCATATAAAATTCTCGAATGGCGCTATTATCAAATAGAAGTGTAACAAGTTCACTAATGCATATACGTAGTGCCTCTCTTGTCTTGACGCATAGATAGTTACTTGTGAGCAATGACACAAATGCATGACAGAGAGTGCAAAACATACACATTAAGAACAGCATCATCAGGCAAGTATATCAACAAATTTGTGGAATAGTTGTTCCTTTTGATAGCTTTCCAATTAATTTGCTGTTTATAAGTGTAATCCATCTAATGTCTGGTAATTGTTGTCCTCCTATCTTTTCAACAAAGTTGAGTGTATGAGCGTTATCCATCAGAATTGTCAGAAGGGACTTTCTCTCATACAATGGTTCCTCTAAAGAGAACAATCCAAAGGCAAAAATTGAAACATAAATATAGTTTCCAAGCTGTTGACTCCATTCAGAATTTCACATCCACGTTCGAAATTTGGGTGGTGGAGACAAGCACGCATCCACCTTAGAAGGATGATGGCAGTCTTTTCACCTTTACCTTTCTCTGTTTCTCTCCACCATCTCGGTCTCATTTCTACATGAAATTTCTCCAATTTTCATGTTTTACGCTATATTTATGAAAATGGATGCCAATACATGTGATATTTTCTGCTTCAATGGAGGCGTTATGTTTTATTTAATTTAAACATGGATTATCTTCCTGTATTTTTCAGAATTCGAAGTAGAAGTTAGAGACTTTAGAATTCCATCGGTAGGATAAAAAATAAACATGCAATCTGCCGATTATAATGAATTATTAGTATCATATTTCATAGAATGAGAACTATATTCCTCAGGTGGAATCAGTTATCTTAACGTAGATGTGTAACTTTAAAGATCAAAATCTATAACCAACAGAGGAAGCATAAAGCTACTAAATCTAACAACAATATAGAAGTCTAATGGGAGAAAACAAAAAAGAGGAGGTAAGAGATCCCAAAGATGAACCTGACAAGCACCTCGTAGTGCCTCCATAACGAGATACTTAAGCTGGTCTCTGCTAATTGTGACATCCTTTAAATATTCCCGGGCCAAAATAATCTGCAAAGGCATTGTTTAAAAAAATTTATGGTTCCACATAAAGTTGACAGAAATAAATATTTAACAGCACTGTTGCCAAACCTTGTCGGTAAACTTTTCCAACAAATTAGCTAGCAAAGGCAGCTTACATGTAAAGGTAAGCTTTATCTTATTAAAGACATTGAGACAAAGAAGATCACAAAATTTCCAGACAAGGCCAATAATACTTCTACGCTAGAGGGATACAATGAGGAAACTGTTGCAGGGCTGATAATCTACTCAGGTAATATGGTTTAAACTTTAAAGACAAATTAGTTGGACATAAAGACTCTTTCATTGTATTCATCACCAAAAAGTCATAAAGATGCAGACATGTCTTGCTAACAATATGTGGACAAAAGGCGAAAATCAAGCACTGGTTTAACAGCTACATTGTTGGTCCAACTATGAAAGTCTAGAGGAAGAATATCACTGTAAAGCAAGTTAAACTTGCCTATAAAGGCTATCTGATAGTAAAAAGTTCATAACTCATACCGAATAGTGCCAGCCAGGCAACAGTAAGAAGAGAGATTTTCAAGCCAACTTGATCTTACAAATTAAGAGATGCCATATTTTTTTGGGTAAAATCCAGGAATATAACCATACCTGTGTTTTTGCAAATTCAGTTTCCTCTTCTACCATTTTAAAGACATCCCTGCTGGCTTCTTGAAACTGTGTAGCGATGCTAACAGCTGATACCCGATCATCAAAACTCATGGGAAGATCTGCACTGTAGAGGGCATGATATTTAAGTAAATACAATGAAGTCGTAAATTCACTTGTAGAATGCACAATCTATTTGGAAGTAATTGCTAAGGATTTTAGCAAATTATATGGCTCTAAGAGTAGACTGATTACCTTAGATTAATTGCAACTCGATCAAGCAAGTGCTCTCGTACAGAACCTTCCTCGGGATTATATGTTGCAATTAGAAGTGGCTTGCATGGATGTTGAAAACTTATTCCTTCTCTTTCAACAGTATTAACGCCATCCGTCAGAACATTCAGAAGAAGATTGCTGATCCCGTCATCTAGAAGGTTTATCTCATCAATATAGAGAACACCTCTATGGGCTTCAGCAAGCAAACCTGGTTGGAACACTGTCGTGCCTGACTTTACAGACTCCTCAACATCGACAGACCCTATAAGTCTATCTTCTGTGACACCAAGTGGAATCTGTAATATAATCAGAAGTTAATTGAGACAGGCCAGGGTAAGTTAGTAATTACGAAAAACTACAATTTCTTGAATGACAATACCTGCACAAATGGTGTCTTCACTATTTCACTTTTCACATTTCCGTCTGCATCATATTCTACTCGATCAGCTAACCCATTCTCCCACCTGTTAATAGCCACAATTTAGACCAACATACTTCAAGAATATAGCTGTTATTGGAACCTTGCCGCTGATATCGTAAAATGGTAACAAGCTAATTTTATGTTTCTTTAGTAATAACAATCGGTAGTCTTAGCATCAAAGATTACAATGTCGATTCAAAAATATGATCATTACGAGCATCTTGAGTATTGCAAAAGAAAAAAGATGGCCTTACTCTGCAGGACAATTGGGATCGGCATTTGCGATTGAACCCACAACTACCTCGATAGGTGGAAGCATGGCATGCAATCCACGTGCCATTACAGTCTTTGCAGTTCCACGCTTACCAGAGATAGCAATTCCTCCAATCTCACGATCAATAGCACCAAGAAGCAAAGCTGTTTTAATAGCATCCTGTATTTCATTAAAAAAAAACTCTGATTGCATATTAAATGACATTATTCATTACGGTTAAATATTCTGCAGATTTAGTTTGAATTGAAATTCAGGCTAAGCTTGTTGACTTTCTTAAGAAAATCGCTGACCTTTTCTTGTCATGTATTCCCAATATTAACTAACAAAGGGGATTAGCAGCAGTAAACAACAAAAAGCTTGGATACCCTCTCACACAAACTTGTGCAAAATATGAAATAGAATAGGGTAGCTGAGAGCCAACCTGGCCAACGACGGCAGCTAAGGGGAAGAACTGTCTTCCATACTGCGTGGAATCGTCGAGGGGCTGCTTCGTGACCGCGCCATTAGTAGACTCGATGGCGGTGGCAGCAGCTGCCGGCGGGCGGGGACTGGAAGCGGCGGCACGAATGGCGGAGTATTCGAGCTTCTTGGAAGGAGAGAGAAGGCGAGGGCGAGGATTTGGAGAAGAGAGAGTAAGGAGTTGGAGCGCTTGGAGACATGCTGCCGCCATCGGACTTGAGCTTCGCAGCAGCTAAAGATAAAATACGAACAAGTCTTATCTTCTTCTTCACCACCTTCAATTTCAGCATTTATAGGTCAGTTAATTACTCTGTTAAAACATATATATAATGCCATGGAGAAGAAATCTTAATCCAAAATAAAAAATCCTTGGTGAGCCAATACATTGGTGACACATGAGATAGTGATGCGGAACCTATTAGTGCCTTGCAACGATAAACGTTGCTAGACTAGCTGCCCCCAATATGGGCGTTCTGAAATTAGGCTAATAATTTTAGCACTCTAAATATAATAGCAGTCTATTTTTTGTCTTTTAACATTTGTATCACCAATATCATTTTGCCAGGCCATGAATCCTAACGAAGACAACTTCAAAAAAAAATATGACTATGTATATTTTATTCTTATTAGATTATTTTTATCTCGCCAACGTTATTGGGTTTTGAATTAACAGTATTAATTTTGAACTAATTTGTTCTTTGCGGTCAACCCAAAAAAGTAAACAAATTCTAATCAACGATCTCTTTGGAATCTAAGTCTACGCATTACTAACGTTTTGAGAACCTTTGAAACTTTTGCTTATTTTAATCTCTTGCATACCTGCAATTAACTTTTCTTGATAATTACATTGCCTCTCACTAGGGGTGGTAATTGCTCATGTCAATATTCCAAAACTTATAAATGAGCCAATCAGATCCCAATCCTGAAAACGTATCTAAACGCCAAACCGAATCTGTACTTGGATTGACCGGATCTGACTAATCTGATCATGTGTGGCCTTTGTTTCTTCATAGTTCATACTTGTTTTTGGGTTTGCAAGAGCCAAACTGAAGTTGGTTCGGCTTGTAAGAGAAATAAATGAGCTCGAACACAAATCTTTCCAGCCCAAACTTACCTAGTTTAGTCAATGGAGCTTTAGAAAAAGAAAAGATCATCAAAGACTTGTCAAGCTGCAAGAAATGATGCCTTAAGCAGTTTCTTACGATGTTATGGCAAACGAATTGGTCTTTACTCTTAACAATATTATCAATTTGATAGGTTAATCACTGTTCCCCTATTACTTCCAAAGGCATGGGCGATGGAAGGGAAGGGCTCGCATTTTCCTTGCGGCGGCCCCGGAATCTGCAAAGGAAGGAGAACAAGTATGATAAATCTGTAACACCACCATCAGTTTCTTATAACTTTCATGAAATTTCTGCGAAACCAGCATCATTTCTTACACATTTAGCACAGCAAGTTATGCAAGAAAAATCAGACTCATAAACATGTATCTTAAAAATGACATTGCAGCGCCATAACATGACTGAACCACATGTCAAACAAGTGTAAATTAGCCTACGAAAACCCAACACATAAGAGAGCAAACGTACGGGACAGTAAATCCATGCATCAAGGTTTTATTTAAAGCACGCAAAGCAAAGCAAATGGTGCATAAACTTCTGAAGATAAACACAAAATACAACTCCCAAGGAATTGTCCCACTTATTTACGTAGATAATATGTGGGGTGTTGGAGCAGAGGTAAAGGCCAAGTAGGTATTATTCACTCATCATCATATTTGTGTCGGCGGTGGTGGTGGCGCCGCTTCTTCTCCTCCTCATCATCATCAGAGTCATTACCATCCTTTCCCTGAGACCAGTCCAATTACAAATCAGTTAGCCACAAGAAAAATCATTGATATTGGAACCAAGATGATTATGATAATAGGGGAACAATGAAACAAACAGCTTGTTCAAGCATATACCGCTATAATTAATTGAGTTCTCATAGATAGAAAGCCCCCACTCTTTTTATCCCTCACTGAGAAATATGCATGCACCCAAATGGAAAGTACATAACCTCTTGTTCTACAAATTTAAGTACTTGTTAATGTAGCTATAAATTCAGCTTTGAAAGGTAATTTATAAACCGAGATGTAGTAGCCCTTTCAAAATATTTACGAAACATTGCCTATAATGTCTTGTTGGAAAGAGAAGTAAGAAATGCATCGTAACAACTTTATAGTAGTTGTCTTATGCCTTCTCTAAAACTGAAACAGGATAGAGTTAAAGAACAAGAAGGCCTTCCTGGTGCTCTTTTATCTACAGAAGCTTCATTGATAAGCATCCTAGGAGTAGAGATCCAACAGAGCGCCTAATTCTTTTTCACATTTGTCAACACTAAATAAAGAGAGTTTTTTGGGTGTAATGGTTACACCACGTCACTGCGTGTAACGGTCCAAAAACCCTAGAAGTATTTTTCGAAAAAAAATTCAACATCAATGTTGTAGATTTTGACGAAATCTACAACTTTCATGTTCATAATGTTTTCCAAAAATGCTTCTAAAAATGTCTTTTGGGGTGCTAAAGTTTAATAGATTTGAAAAAGGTTTCAAACTATTTTAAAACACGTTAAATTTTGGAGTCCCAAAATATCTAATTAGAAGTATTTTTTGGAAAACTTTTGAATATTAAAGTTATAGCTCTCATCAAAATCTACAAATTTCAATTAGGAAGTTTTTCCAAAATATAATTGTAATTTTTTTTAATTTAAACACGAGGGGGATATATGCTGACGTGGCGTAAACGTTTCATTGTAGAATATTTCCTAAATAAATATGCTAGTTATCGGAGGATTTAATTGAGGCCCCTTTGCAAGAGTATCTTCGCCGCCCAGGTAAGGTCTCAATAGCCAAGAAGCATGTATGACAAATAAGGATCAGTGAGGCATTGTGCCATTGATGTAACAGAATATTCTCCTTGGACATGGCGAACAATTCATCTCTCTCTCCACTCTGTAATCCCCACAGCAAAACAAACAACCCTACTCAGCAAACGCCCTCTAGAAACTCATTGACATTTTGTCATGCATCACTAATGCATAGAATACTAATATCGAACATTCAACAATTTGAAAATGAATTACTGCATAGCAAGATAAGAAGATGCCTAACTACAAAATTACTAATGCATCAAAATTATTAGATCCAGTCCTTCCTATACTTCAAGACAGTCCTATATCCAAGTCCAAACTGTCCTAGTTTAGCTCCAGATGTTACGCAATTTAGTAGAACAACACAATTGTCAATTAAATCTGAAGTTTAGTAAAAGAGAACAGAATGCAACCACGAAGAAATAAGAAATTAGGATCACGTACAGATCCACAACACAGAATGGGACCTTGTTTCACCTTTCATATAAAACAATGAACTGCAGCATCAAGGAAGATATACTTACATATTTGGGACGAGCATAACCTTCACCTGGGTCTGCATCATGATAGCTGGATCTCTCGTAGCCTGCCTTCCCATCATAACCACTACCATATTCTTCGCTCCTCATATATTCACCACCAGCACCACCACCACATCCTTGTTCTTCGCTCCTCCCGAACTCACCACCGTAACCCTGCCCCTCTTTCCTACTGTACCGACTCCCGAAATCACCTCCGCCGTATCCCTGCTCTTCGTTCCTCTTGTAACCACCACCAGCACTACCACCGTAGCCGACCTCACCACCGTAGCCCTGCCCCTCGTTTCTCCTGTACTGATCCCCTACATCACCTCCTCCGTATTCCTGCTCTTCGTTCCTCCTGTAACCACCACCAGCACCACCACCGTAGCCGACTTCACCACCGTAACCCTGCCCTTCGTTTCTCCTGTACTGATCCCCTACATCACCTGCTCCGTATCCCTGCTCTTCGTCCTTCCTGTAACCACCTCCACTGCCATACCCTCCACCGCCGTGACTTAGCTTCTCGTCGCTCCTTCCATAGTCTCCTCCACCGCCATAACGTTTCTCTTCGCTCCCTCCAAAGTGGAGTCCGCCACCGTCACCAAATCGCTGATCTTCTCCTTCGTTCTTCCCCCTCCTGTACTCGTCGCCGCCATATCCATAGCTGCCACCTCCGGCGTCGTAGCCTTCATCTCCACCAGGGCCACCACCGTAACCATGAGAGCCAAACCGCTCCTTCTCATGGCTCTGGGGTCTTCCCCCGAAACCATAAGAAGGAGGCTGCTCCTCCACTTGTTGCTGGCGACCGTATCCATAACCATCGGTAGGCTTTGCATCCTCCATATTAGGCTCAGGCTTAGGCCTCCCTCCTCCGACGTAGGACGAGGCAACAGCAGGGCGGCCGTAGCGTTCGCCGAAGTCGTACTCGGTGTCGTACGCTGAGGTCTGGGAACCGGAGGAGTAATTGGGCCTCTGGTAGTCGACATGGCCGGAGGAGAGGGGGGAGTTGATCGGGTAGCAGGTATCATTGGAGGGGCTGATGGGGCGGCCGTAGGTGAGGTATAGATCGTAGCCGCCGCCATAAGGCGTTGGATCGTACTCCTCGAAGTCGTCGACATTATCATCGCCCTCGCCGCGGCCGGACCTCCAGAAACTGCCATTGTCTATCTCCGTACGATTCAATCGTTGCCGTTCTCCGATGCGTTTTGCAGAAATGAATTCGCAGATCTGCGGAGCCCTTGTGATCGAACGACATTTACTGGGACGCGTGTATGTCGTCTCAAGTAGGGTACAAGTGTCAACAGACCTTAATTTATGGAGCGATCATTCTTTTAATAATAAATTTATATATTCAAAAAAATAAAATAAAATCTAAAAATGAAAAATATCCGATCAGCCACCAGACCGAACTTGTATTGCCGAATAATCCCCTCCCACCATATTCCTTTCTAATCAGCCTCTTGTCCAAAAAAATTAAATTTTTTGGACAATAATATTACTGTTTTCATTTACACTTATTAGCACCAAAAATATTTTTTTTGAAAAAAAAATAATATTAAAATTGTAGATTTTGATTAAATATATAATTTTATGTTAAAAATTTTTTAAAAAATATTTCTAAATAAATATTTCAGAGATTTTTCTGTTTCAGCCAATATTAGAAAACCCAGTCTCACACCGTTAAGACTTTCGAATTCTAAAATATTTATTTAGAAGTGTTTTTGAGAAAAAATTTTAAAAATTAAAGTTGTAAATCACATCTAAATTTAAAATTTTTATATTTATAATTTTTTTAAAAAATATTTTTAAATAAATTTTTAAAAATATCAAAATAATAAAATATATATAGAAATATTTTTGTCATACCGAAAAGTTTAGGGGCAAGGGGGGGGGAGGGTGCGTTGAAAGAGCAAAACGTTGGTCTGCTTCTATGCTTTACCTTATTCCATGTTAGTCCTTCTTTGATTTTTTTTATCATACCGTTTTAACCATTTTATTAGTATTTTTTAAAAAAATATATAAAATTATAAATTTTAATGAGATTTATAACTTTCATATTCATTTTAAAAAAATATTTCTAAATAAGTGTTTCGATACATCAACATTTCAGCGGGTTAATAGGTCGGATCTAAAATTCGTTAACACTTCGGAGCTCTAAAACATCTACTTAGAATTATTTTAAAAAAAAAATATTGTACATAAAAATTATAAATTTTATAAAAATTTAAAATTTAATGTTAATTTTTTTTAAAAAAATACTAATATAATAGTTAAAACGATATGGCACAAAGAAAACGAAATAGGAGCTAAAAAAAGATCAAAGTTGGGGCTGAATGCGATGAACTTTAAAAATCAAGGCTTGCCGATTATTTTTCTAAATGAAATTGTATAAACTTTAGCTTAAACAAGCTTTTTGTGTCTGCGCGTTGTCGCGAAAATTTGTAGCTGTAACAGAAAATTTTGATACTTACACTATAGCCACCAATAAATTTTGTGGCAGAATCTAAAACAACAATAAATTTTGTGGCAGAATGTAAAACAAGATCTGCTCCAAAAAAGTTAAAAGGACTTTTGACACTTTACCCCTAGCTGTCACAAATACACGTGTCCCGGTAATCTCGTTGGATCTCAAGAACTCAGCAAATCCAATCTGCAACTTCATTTCTGGACAGCCATCGGAATTGGAGACCCAGCGATTGATCGTCAGAGATAGACAATGTCGAGTTTCTGGAGGTCCGGCCGCGGCGAGAGCGGCGATGATAATGTCGACGACTTCGAGCGAGTACGATCACAACGCCTAGGCGGCGGCTACGATCTTATACTCACCTACGGCCGCCCCATCAAAACCCTCCAACGATACCTGCTACCCAATCAACTCCCCTTCCTCCTGCCGGCCATGTCGAACTACCAGAGGCCCAATACTCTCCGGTTCCCAGACCTCAGCGTACGACACCGAGTACGACTGTGGACGCAACGCTATACGGGCCGCCCTGCTGTTGCCTGTCCTACGTCGGAGGAGGAGGCCTAAGCCTGAGCCTAATATGGAGATGCCAAAGCTACCGATGGTATGCGATACGGTCGCCAGCCAAACATAGTGGAGGAGCAGCCTCCTTCTTATGGTTCGGGCGGGGGTAAGAAAACCCCAGAGCCATGAGAAGCGAGCGTTTGCTCTATCGGTTACGGTGGTGCCCGGGGGCGAGATGAAGGCTACGACGCCGGAGTGGCCCAGCTATGGAATATGGCGGCGACGAGTACAGGAGGGGAAGAACGAAGGAGAAGATCAGCGATTTGGTGACGTGGCGCGACTCCGACTCGAGGGAGCGAAAGAGAAACGTCTATGGCGGTGGAGCGAGACTTGGAAGAGCGACGAGAAGCTAAGTTCACGGCGGTGGAGCGGTTTTATCTGCGTAGTGGAGTTTACAGGAAGGACGAAGAGCCGAGGGATACGGAGCAGTGATGTAGGATCAGTACAGGAGAACGAAGGGCAGAGGTTACAAGGTGGTGAAGTCGGCTCACGTGGTTGGTGCATGGTGTCGGTTATACAGGAGAACGAGAGCAGGAAACGAGGATGATGTAGGGATCAGTACAGGAAAACGTGGCAGACCTGGGCTACGGGTGCTGAGGCGTACCGGTTGTAGTGCTGGTCTGGTTACAAAAGCGAACGAAGAGCAGGGATATGGCGGAAGAGGTGATTTCGGGAGTCCGACAGCTAGGAAAGAGGGGCAGGGTACGGTGGATTCGGGAGGAGCTCGAAGAACAAGATGTGGTGGTGTGCTGCGTGGGCTGAATTATATGAGGAGGAAGAATATGCTAGGGTTATGATGGAAGGCAGGCTACGAGAAAATCCAGCCATCATGATGCAGACCCAGGTGAAGTATGCTCGTCCAAATATGTAAGTATATCTTCCTGGATGCTGCAGTTCATTGTTTTTATGAAAGGTGAAACAAGGCTCCTTCTGTGTTGTGGATCTGTACGTGATCCTAATCTTATATCTCGTGGGTGCATTCTTTCTTACTAAAGTTCAATTCTATTTAACAATTGTGTTGTTTACTAAAGCGTAACATCTGGAGCTAAACATAGCGACAGTTTGGACTTGGATTATAGGAGCTGTCTTGAAGTATATGGAAGGACTGCGATCAATAATTGATACATTAGTAATTTGACTTACATTAGTAAATTTTGTACTTAGGCATCTTCTTATCTTGCTATGCAGTAATTCATTTTCAAATTGTTGTATGTTCGATATTTGTATTCTAAGCATTAGTGATGCATGACAAAATGTCAATGAATTTCTAGAGGGAGTTTGCTGAGTAGGGTAGTTTGTTTTGCTGTGGGGATAACAGAGTGGAGAGAGAGATGAATTGTTGTCCAGGAAGAATATTCTGTACATGAATGGCACAATGCCTCACTGATCCTTGTTTGTCATACATGCTTCTTGGCCATTGAGACCTTACCTGGGCAGCGAAGATACTCCTGCAAATGGGCTTCAATTAAATCCTCCGATAATTAGCATATTTATTTAGAAAAAATTCTACAATGGAACGTTTACGTCACGTTAGCATATATTCCCCTCATGTTTAAAAAAAAAAAAAATTACGATCATTTTTTGGAAAAACTTGTAGATTTTTATGAGATCTACAACTTTCATATTTTAAAAGTTTTTCAAAAAAATGCTTTTAAATAGATATTTTGGGAATCCAAAGTTTAACGGGTTTAACAGATTTTAAAATAGTTTTTAAATCTGCTTTAAACCTGTTAAATTTTAGAGCTCTAAAAGACATTTTTAGAAGCATTTTGGGAAAAACTTTAGAGCCCTACAACTTTGATGTTGAAATTTTTTCCAAAAAATAATTTTAGAATTTTTTTTGGACCGTTACACGGAGTGACGTGGTGTAATCGTTAGCCCGTTACACCCAAGAAACTCTCTTTATTTAGTGTTGACAAATGTGAAAGATAGTTAGGCGCTCTCTGCGATCTCTACTCCTAGGATGCTTATCAATGAGGCTTCTGTAGATAAAAGAGCACCAGGAAGGCCTTCTGTTAATCTATCCTGTTTCATTAGAGAAGGCATAAGACAACTACTGCTAAAGTTGTTACGATTGATTTCTTACCTTATCTTTCCAACAAGAACATTATACGCTATGTTTCGTAAAATTTTGAAAGCCTACTACCATCTCGGTTTATAAATTACTATCAGAAGCTGAATTTATAGCTACATAAGAAGTTACTTAAATTGTAGAACA
Organism: Xerophyta viscosa; assembly: GCA_002076135.1. Classification (NCBI taxonomy): domain Eukaryota; kingdom Viridiplantae; phylum Streptophyta; class Magnoliopsida; order Pandanales; family Velloziaceae; genus Xerophyta; species Xerophyta viscosa. The sequence goes on along the minus strand of MJHO01000012.1, from coordinate 3,682,890 downwards.
AGAGGTTATGTACTTTCCATTTGGTGCTGCAATATTTCTCATATATATATATATGTGGGGCTTAAGATCTATGGAGCAACTCAATAAGTAAGCTTATATGCTTGAACCAAGTTCTGTTTGTTTTCATTGTTCCCCTCATTATCATAATCATCGTTGCGTTTCAAATCAATGGTTTTTTTCTATTCCTAACTGATTCCGTAATTGGACTGATCACAGTTTCGGTAACGTTATCGTAAACGACTCTGATGATGGGATGAGTGAGATATATAGCGAGCAATTCCCGCTGTACACCCACCGACGACACAAATATGATGATGAGTGAATCAGCACCTACTTGCCCTTTATCTGTGCTCCAACAACCCACATATTATTTACTTAAATAAGTGGGACAATTCCTTGGAGTTGTATTTTGTGTTTATCTTCAGAAGTTTATGTACCCTTTGCTTTGCTTTGCGTGCTTTAAATAAAACCTTGATGCATGAATTTACTGTCCAGTACGTTTGCTGTCTTATATTTGGGCTTTCTTAGGCTAATTTACACCTGGTTGACACGTGGCTCAGCCATATTATGGCGTTGCAATGTCATTTTCTGGGGTTCCACCCTCGACCGAAGTATTCCAACTGCCCAGAGTCTGCGGTTATAGCCCCAAGAAATAATCGCTTGTCAAGGTAGTATATAACCTCCTGCTCAACTCTAGCTAATCGAATTTCTACATATATATTGTTTGATTTCCAGAGTGCTGCTCAGCAGTAGAGTGCCTGCAAAAATTCATAAACCGATAAATTTCAATTTCTTTCCTTAAACAAAAAATGTAGCTTCAAATTGTCTTGGATCTCAGCAAGCTCCTCCGACGACCTGCACTGCAATTTATGAACAACAATGATGAGAGTTGTATACATGATAAGACGGGGGGAAAGAGTTGATGCTTGGAGGATGTCGGCATGGGGTTACACCGGAGAGGCATCACCAGCTTTGTGCTGCCTTTGCAACTGTTTTAAATAAATCCATAATTTGAAACCAAAATTTATAAAATTAGTTTAGAGGACTTATGTATTAATATTTTAAAAAAAAATTTATACAAGAAAATATTTGAAAATTTTTTAGAAAGAACTTTAAGTATTCTTAGTCTCTAATTTTTTTACCATTAAATATTTGAAAACCTCAAAATATTATTTAAAATAATTTTAAACTTTTTGAATATAAAAATAATTTGTGTACATTCAAATTTTTTAAAATACTTATAGATGTTTGTTTTGTACTAGCATAGTAATTACAAAAAAAGAACATGAATTTAGTTTGAATAATGGTACAAAAAATGGCTGATATATAATTATCCCTAATAATAATCAATAACTTTTGAAGAAACAAAAAGGATTTAATCATGTACATTATTTAAAAAGTTGGAAAAGATTAAAATAATCCAAATAAAACTGTCTAAATAGGCAGCAAATACTAACAAATAAGTAAAAAGACGAAAATATAATGCCAACAAATACTAACAATAATTACAATGATAATAACAAAATAACGTTATTATTGATCTTTTTTCTCCTTTCAGATGCACGCAGAATGTCCACTTGTATGATGCTATGTAGCAATGGATAACAAACATATTGCGGGGCGATACATCCACGAAATGCACTTATCCCAATCCATAGTTTCTGCAATGCATGATATGGGAGTAGCAATGTAATAAAGATGGCAAATATATGGATTATAAAAGCAGTAAAAGACCATCGACCATAAGAACACCAAGCGTTACGTGCATTACATCTCATGGAAAAACATAGTGCAATTAAAGAGGGCCATATTTGTCAATTTGGAAGTATGGACAGAAGTGACGATATGTTGTGGTTTACAATCTCAACATAATTGACTACTGATATTACACGGGCATAATACGGCTACTTGACACACCATCAGGTCAATGCATAAGCATATAAGAACAGCCAAGAATGAAACTATACTACTTCCAGAGCCTGAACAATATCTGCCTTAAGATCCTCAAAATCTTCAATTCCAAAACTAAACCTGATCAGATTGTCCTTGATCCCATACTTAGCTCTCTCCGATGGGCTGTCCCTGTTAACCAAAGTAGCTCATATAAGATTAAAGAAGTCCAATGTTCAGATTCTATTTTTCAGAAGCTAACATAGAAATGGCAGTAAGTTACAACTGTAGGAACCTAAATCCTTCACATAATGACTGGAGATTCCCTCATACTCAATATGATGAATAAGGCAAGAGATTCAAGTTACCAGTATGACATGATAGCCGGCTGGTCAACAATACTCTCGCAGCCCCCAAATGATGGGGCGTGGTAAGGTATCTTCAAAGAATTGATAAATTTCATTGTGGTCCTCAAGTCTCCAGCTACCTGCAAACAATGACATATGAAATAGCAAGTTACGGCAAGATCTCAACAATTCATCAACAATGCAACAAGAAAGCAAGTGATCTGATAATACCTCAAAACTGACTACACCACCAAATCCAGACATCTGTTTTTCGGCAATGTGATGCTCCGGATGACTTGGAAGGCCTGGGTAATAAACTCGCACAACCTAATAAACACAATATATCAGCAAAAAGTGTTAATTTTCAAACATGAGAAAGTGATTCAAATATTATGAAAATTATCTCTACCTAAATCAGAGTTGCTAGAAATGGTACAGCAGACCACCTTTAGCACAATCAACAAATATTCACTTGGGGGTTTCAACAACTACTGCACAGTATGCTTTCTAGGTGACTGGTTCTACCCTGTCTTTATCAGTCAGTAAAGCCATAACAGCCCTAGAATCAATAGGTTATCTTTGTGGAGAATAACCTAGAAAGGAACATTTGACAGAGAAGAAAGCCCATGGAGTCCTAGAATTATATAAAATACATGGGATATGAATGCTATGTTTTATTCAGCCGAGTGGTAAACGGGAAAAGGCGATAAGACATAGCAGTATAAATAAGGTAGTGGTGTGGCTCTAAGGAACATCGAAAACTGCCACCAAAATCATCATGGGTCTTGCATTCTAGAGCTATTGCAACTAATATTACCTTTGTAACCATGCTCTTGTGAAAAGATGCTAAACATATCTGATCTCAACATCTAACTTATGATGCCTCAAAAGAGCAATCAAATGAAAATCCAGGAATTAGTAGTCCAACGGAAAACCAGCACGTACCAAATTAACGAACCAAATAACCACACCAATTCCCCTGACCCCAAAACATCCTCATTGCAAATTAACCGGTGCATATTATATTGTAAATGACAAGGAGTATGCACAAAAATGAAGCATCATAGTTTGCATCTATTGATTTATTGATAAGAATATGAAAACAAGAAAAAGGACCGATAATACTAAATTCACTACCAATCCATGCTTTACCTATTATAAACCATGCATGCTTGGAGGAAAATGAGGTGTATAACATACCTTGGGATGTCCCTCTAAAAATTGAGCCATCCTCAATGCAGTGCTATTCTGATGCTGTACACGGAGATGCAGCGTTTTCATGCCTCGAATGATCATATATGCAGCATTCTGAGCGGAGAAAGGATTACTAAGGAGTTAAAAATGAACAGAGAACACCTTTGCAAGAAGCATGCATTTTGAAAGAAAATCAAGTGATCACATCACCAAATCAAGACAACCTTATCATTGATAACAAGAAGATATCCTATCGATAGAAAATACCAGTTACATTCATGGTTTCCCCATATTGAAAGTGCCATTAAGAGAAATGCCACTGCATCTTTCTACCACTTATTACACGCATTGCCATTTTATCATCATTGTGTAGAAGTAAATCAAATAGAAGCTGAAATAGCTAATAAAAGTCATCCACAACGAATAGGGACTTACAGGATTAAGGACTCCACCAATAACATGATGATACTGCCGGATCTTGGAAATCAATTTTTCTGGACCACTAATGCACCCACCAAGTACCTGTAAAATATATGAACATAGCTCCAGAGATCATGTGCAAATAGGAAAATAGGAAGCATAAGAGTAAAATGAACAGCATGCTTGGTTTGTAGCTGCAACAGAAAATTTAATATTTAATTGAACTCACATCATTATGACCAGCAATAAATTTTGTTGCAGAATGTAAAACAAGATCCGCTCCAAAATTTAAGGCCTTTTGATTGACAGGTGAAGCAAAGGTACCATCAATGCAGACCAGTGCTCCTTTTCTATGGCAAAGTTCAGTGACGAGCTCAATGTCGATGCACCTAAGGAATGGATTAGTTGGGGACTCCGTGAAGAAAAGAAACACCTGAGTGACCATATTGTTACTTAAGTTAACAAATAAGATAAAAAACAGATAATATAGAAGGATGGCATAGATAATATCAATAGCTTACATTATTTTCATCCAGAGCGGTCTGCAGTGCATCTATGTCGCCAGGCTTGATGAAAGTTGCCTGCATTTATTAAAAAATTAGATAAGCATATAGGAAAGAAAAAAAACAGTTGATGAATGGCAAGTACACCTCAAGTAGTTTGGCATGCTGTAACTGTAAGACCAGCATACAAGGCAAAGTAGTTTGTTAGCAACCAAATGCATCACTGCATATGCAATGTGAGCCACGCAACCCATAAAGACAATTAGAATCATATCTAAGGAATCCGAACCGCGAAATCCGAACCATCATCTTGCAAGCTATTTGACTTCTAAGACCAATTTTGGATCTCAAAGGATAATATTATCCCACACAACGAGCCTATATCGTTTCAAGAGTCCAAGCACTACATGCAAATATGCAATTCCTGATTTAAGGATCTATTACATCAACCTCGTAAAGAAGATTTCCCTCATATGTAAACCCATATGTTTTACATATGAAACAACCACAGGTCTTGAAAATACCCATATGATTAACAAGGACATTATGCATCATGAATGAGCTAAGTGCCGGCACTGTAATGACAAGAGATAGAGCATTTACATCATAACACATGCAGACACTCTTGTGTCTTTCTTTAATATACCTTGATCCCCATTTTAGGAAGCTCATTCTGCATGTACATTCTAGTCTTCCTGTAGCAATCGGTGGTGGTGACTATGTGGCCACCCGCCGGAACGAGTGCTTGCATCATGGCCACACTGGCATACATGCCAGATGACACAAACAAAGTGGATTCAGCTCTCTCCAATGCACTGTCATGAATACAATAAACAATGCCGTTTCAAATATGCATACAGGTAAATCAACTCAACATAATAACGGCAAGAAATCAACCTCATCTTCTCCTCCAGAGCTTTTGTAGTTGGGTTTCCATAGCGGCCATATTCGAAGCTGGTGTGCCTGCCTTCCTGCAACCACACAATGTTACATAAGATAATAGAAAGTATAGGGATAAGTTGATTAAGAACAATCAATAAAGAAAGAGACCTTGAAGTCAATGAGCTCCTCAGCACTGTTGAACCAGTAAGCAGATGTGTTAACAATCGGGGTGGTGATAGCGTCCGTGCTAATGCTGCGTCCTGATCTTTCACCTGCCGACACACATTATATCATATCAAACAGTTTGAGGAAATGATATTTCTCGCCTGCCAGAAACAAACAAATAGAAGATTCGTTACCAGCATGAACTGCAAGGCTGGCGTCGAAGCTGAAGGTGGGATTGGGATTGGGATGTACCGCGGAGGATTTGGGTGGGGCCCCGTTGGTGCCGTCGGTGGCCTGATCCTCAGGGATGAAGAGCGCCGCATCGGGGGCTACGGCGGGCGCGGCGGGGGTGTTGTTGTTGTTGTTGTTGGACCAGGAAGCAGCAACAATCTGAGCGACGCCGATGTTGGAGCAGTTGCGGCGAGCCTTGGTGCTTAGCTGGCGGACGAAGTTAGGGGGAAATCGGAGGATCAGATTCGGCGAGGAGAGGGCCAGGTCGTGTTGGCGTTGCCCTCCCCCTCGTACACCTAGGAAGGAGGAGGAAGAGAGGTTCGGTGGGGCGTGGGCGCCGCCATCGCGAGGATCAGAGGAGGCGCCGGCGGGACGGAAGCAAAATGCGACGGTGGCGGCGGAGGAGGACAGCGCCACCATTTCTGACTACTCCCTAGAAATTAAAAAATGATGGAAAGGTTGTTGGATGGCGTTTCTTATCATTTATTATTTTTATTTATTTATAGACAAGTGTGTCTGTTGATTCAAGCAAGTTGCCAAGTTGTATTTATGATTTCAATAATTCACAATGAGGAATGAGATTTTTTTTCGAAAAATTGTGTATCAACACCTCTATTTTGGAGGGCTTAAAAATCAATCTCTAAAAATATATTTTTATAAAGTTGATTTAAAAAAACAATAAATCAGCCCTCGATAATACTTTTTCATGAGCTTATTTGTTAGACTCTAAATTTAGGAGGGCTGATCCATAAAAACTACTTTTTTTTTGTCGGAATGAGAATTTTAAAGAAGGAAAAATGCTAATTTCTCATAGAATTCAACAAAAAAAAAATCAACTCACTTAATAATTAAAAAATAAAATAACATTTAGTTAATACATACCTATAAATTTGGCTGAAATTTATAATATTTATATTATAAATTTTTCTAAAATTATTTCTAAATATTTTGAAACTTTACAATTTAACGGACTTAAATCGTTTTTATAAATAGTTTAAAAATTCGTTCAAATTTGAAGTTTTAAAATATCTAATTATAAGTATTTTTAGATTAAATTAAAAGTTATAAATTATAAATATAATTTTTATGTTAAATTTTGTTAAAAAAATATTTTAAATTTATAAATTTATTGATGAATCATTGGAGGGAGAACTAGAATCACTCTTAAAAGAAGATATTGTGGACATGCACACTCACTTTTGGCTTTCGGTCGAAATTGGATCAATCCGTCAGAACCCAAAAGCAGTGCAGCTCAAACAAATATCTATATTTCGTCGTACATTATAACTTATAACAAATTTTCAGTAAATATTTAAAAAAAATACATTAAAAAAAATATACTGAAAGAATGTTCAAATTACTTATTAAGTAAAAGGAAAAAAATTGAATTATCAATTAAAATAAACTAAACGCGTTTTCAGCTAATAGAAGATTTTTTGTTTAGATTAATCAATTTACTTTGTGGATAAGCTCATTAATTAAAGCTAATAACTGATCAAATCTTATAAGAGGCTAATCTGGACATTTACATGCCCAATTATTGCTAGAAAAATGCTATTTTTAATAGTTAAAAAATCCTAAGAATTGGAAATTGGTATCATATTATCCATATCAGCATTTTTTATTAAATACTTAATACTCGAAAAAATCACTTCCAATCTGATAACTTTAAAAAGTGAAAAATAATTATTTTCAAAGGCATTGATTCCAAAGCATTTTATTAAATTAGATGACCCGTGTGATAATACCACATCCTGAATTATTCAAGATCAAAATAATCTTGAAAAAGGGTATTTTTCTTATTATTATGTATTTTCGCAAGCAGATGATGATGGACGGACTACTGCAGCTGCTCGCAGGCTCAAGAGCCGCGGACTATATTGAATTAATATATAGATATATATTATCACAAAATATTTGTAGACATTTGTGTATAATAATATTATTATCCACGCTTATGTTACTGAAAGGTGGTGTATGATAATGTTTCAGCAATGGATGCTGCATAGGATTCAAATCAATTCCAAAAAAAATAAATAAAAAGAAAAAGATGGAAAAGGAAGCAGCATCCACCCAAAACAAAGCGAACATATCTATTGTTTGTGATGGATACGATGGTCGATACATGTGATAAAAGCAAAGCAAATAACCAAGAAAAAACAAATAGAAATTGCCCACCAGCATTTGATTGTTTGCTGATGCTGCTGCACATGTTTTGCCTGCTGCTCTGCTTAAAGTGGCCTTTAAATAAAAAAATAATTATTTAAAAATATTTTTTATAAAATTTTAAATAAAAAATTATAGATGAGACAGTTCTTCATCTACTCCGTGATTGCTATGGTTTCAGTCAACTCTGGCAATCTGTGCTTCCAAATTACTGTCTACAACGTTTTCTCGATGAAGATTTTAAGTTGCTGGTTAGCGAAGAGCAATGTCAATAGGAAAATGAAAGTGGATCATATTCTCCAGCGGGGAAGTGTATTCGCCCAGGCTTGTTGGGCTCATTGGAAGAAGAGGAATGCGTTGGTGTTTCAAAACTTGGATGCCTGGTCACCTGATCTCCACCAGCAAGTCTGGCTTGCGGCAGAGGAACATCGCAGCGTAATGTGCAATCAAAATCGGTCTGCTCAAAAGGAAGTTTTGATCGGCTGGCTATTTCCGAACCGAAAGCGGGCTTGATTGTAGCTGAAACACAGATGGATCTAGAATTGAGCTATTCACAGATACAGGAGGGGTACTAAGAGACATATGTTATGAAGTTACATTTGTTTGAGCAAATTCCTAAAGGGGCACAAAGGTGGCTGGGAAGATACATCGACCGTGAGGATGGTGCTATGTCAACGGTGCCGATAAATATTTATCATTCTTTTTTAAAAGTAAAATAGAACATTTAAAATTAATTATAAAATTAAAATGTAATAGTTTTAACACGTGCCATGTCGATTCGTACCGATAAATATCGGAACAGAAGCATGATATATCGACACATTCAATGCCAACCGACCTATAAAACCATGGTTAAAAGAGATAAATAACTCAATTATATCGTAATTCATACAATATATCAGACATCAAGAATAAAATTTTTACTAGATATGTTGCATTCGAAGCGCTTCCTAGATGTAGGTCTAAATATTATGTAATAATAATTACATGTCTGTTTTTAACAGCACAGCAGATTGACCATAAAAAAGATTATCAACCAGCAACCCTCCCCAGAAACAGTAAACCACACAAAAAACACTTTGCAAAAGTGTCAAATAAAAACGCTGCTGCCGCCCTCAATACGTTTTGCAGCCAAAAAACGTGGACAAGACATCTTCAATTTAAGATACTTTTGCCCTTGAGAAGTCCATCTCCGGATGCTGTACAGCAAAGAAAAATGCAAATTGAAGCGTAGGAAAAATCCAAATCGAACATCTGATCTGATGCATGAGAGGAGTAAAACAAAGCATTGATAAAACAACGAGCATTACTCACCTCAGCCATGAATTTCTTGAGAATTTCCTGCTTTTGCATTTCCTCGCTAGTAGGCAGGCCCATGGACTTCTGCCGCTGCTGCAATTAGTGACATACAAGTTAGGACATGAAGGTCTCAAGTAAGATTGAGACGTCTTTCATAGGAATGACAGTCATGAAATCTGAAGTAATTAAAAACAAAAACATCGATAAAAAAATACGATCTTCATAGGTTATTCTGTTCCACTAACCATCATTTTCTCCACAGTTTGCCGTGTTTCGGGGTCCAAATCAGATAGCTTGCTGTTTTCTGGTTCTACTTTCTGTGTATCAACTTCAGGTTCACCCTTTACTACACATTTCCACCACTCCATTTGGTTTTTCTTGGTTAAAAGGATGGAGACAAATTTTCCATCCTCTGCAAAAGAAACAGGTTATTTATCTCCTAATGACTCAGGAAGATGACCGTGCAGCACTATTCAATAAAATCTATTACCTATGCTCCAAAAGCAGTCATCTGGCTTTACTGCCTCATAAAGCTCACCCTGAAGACAGTTGTGCCGTTAATTAATGAGAAGTTGTCAGTGAATTATGTTAGAGAGAGGAAAAGGAAACACAGAAGTTGAGTAGAAAAGAAGTTACTCACTTCCAAAATGGGAGGTTATCCTTTCAGCCCTACCTTAAGATGGTTCTTCTTAATTTCACACGCAATAAACCTTGACTTTGTTCCTTGAGGAACAGGTATTGTAATGCTAACCTCTTGTAAAGTTTGCGTCGAGGAATACTTCTCCAAATCCAGGCCATTACCCCGGTTTGGTGCTGCATGAATTGAGAAAATATCATAAAACTCCTTATTTCAATGAGATAACAATTTACAAATTCGATTAGCTGATGATTTGCAGTTTAATCTCGTAAAGATACAACTTGCACTTAGTTGATATTGCAACAAACCACACTCACATACAACTCAAAAGAGGCACTTCAGTTGAGAACTTGAGTAACGTTTGGTTCGGAGTCATAATAGCAATGAGAATAGAAAGTTATGAGTCTGGAATGGGAATCGAAATGGATCATATTCTTATCTTCGTGGTTTAACCTAGTATATGAGAATGAAATTGTTATTCCCACTCATTACCCAGAGGTCGCCAGGAATAAAAAAATTTCAATTACCAAAAACATCATTCCTAGATAAACTTTTTTCCAAAAATTCTCTTTAAATATATATTTTTATACGTTTCTTCATACCGAAATACGATTTTAAAATAATTTACGACAGTAACCACTACGGTGTTTTTTCTTTTTTTGGGGAAAATTTGACCAACCGAAACAACTATTTAGAAGTGTCTTCTTAAAAAACTCTCAACGTAAAAGTTGTAAACGTTGATGAGAGTTACAACTCTCATATTGGAAATTTTTTAAGAAGACGTTTTTAAGTAGATCTGAGAGTTCAAAATTTGGCAGTTTAAATTACGAGTTTATTTTGTTTTATTTCTCAAAAAAAAAATCCTTTAGGTATTTTGAAATTTCGAAAATATTTATTTAGAAATATTTTTTCAATAAATTTTTAAAAGGAAAATTGTAGATCTCATTAGAATATACGATTTTCATATTAAAAGTTTTCTAACTAATTATCTCTAAACGTATATTTTGTACGTTGGTACATACTGAAATATGATTTTATTTTTTAAGTCCGTTAATTGTCTTAGAAACGTCTTTTTAAAACCTCTCATCATGAAAGTTGTAGTTTTTAATAAGAACTACAATTTTTATGTTGAATCTTTTTTGAGAAAATGCTTTTAAATTGTGTTCTAAGGATCCAAAGTTTAGCGGGTTAAAATATAGTTTTATTTTGTTTTACATCCAATAGGTATTTAAAACTCCGAAACACACATTTAAAGGTATTCTTTTTAATAATTTTCAACATGAAAATTATAGATCTTACTAGAATCTACATTTTTCATGTTGAAAGCTTTTTTCCAAAATTATCTCTAGACATATATTTTATATATTTGTGCATACCAAAATACGATTTTTAAATCCGTTAGTATTTAGAGCCCCATAATCTCTATCCAAAAATTTTTCAAAATGAAAGTTTTAGATTTCATCAGAATCAACTATTCATGTTTAAAATTTTTTAAAAAAGTATCTCTGCATACATGTATTATACATTCGTATATATAATAATATGATTTTTATTTTCTTTTAAAATTTGTTAATAATTCGGTGAACTACAACATTGATCAATTTTTTTCTTTAAAAGACTTAGTTAAATGCATTTTTAATAAACATTCAATATGAATTTTTTTTTTTTTTGTACGACTTTTAATAAATGTTTAATACAAGTATAAATATCATTAAATACATAAAGTTCTATATTTTGTACCGCGACAATGTGCGGGAAAGCAAAAATTTGTATAGGTATATTTTGCAACTATTTTTTAAAATTATCCCAAAATTTTTTATTTTGTAATAGATATATTTTAATATGCCTATTATATAGATCGATAGATAATGCCGGTCTATATTCTCGACCAAAAGTTTACGTTGCTAATATGCCACCATTTCTATGGTTGTATATAATCAAACAATCTATTGGTTAAAATGATATGATATGTAAAAGGTTAAATAACATCTATAAGATTATACACTAGCCTACATAATGTGGCGACATACAGTGTTACGTTGCTCTAATTTCAGACCCAACTCTATATAAAATAAAACTATTTTCGGTCTGATATTTAGGTAAATGTTTTCTATCGCAGCTAAGGGGACGCCCGTATACGTTATCATCAGTATTCGTACGATTAGGATATGAAACTGACAACAAAAAATTAAAGCCAGATGAAAAAAATTTCCGAGCTTTCGTCCATCCGTTTGGATATCCCGCCACCTTCCAATAATACGTTATTTAGTAGTAAATTATTTGGAAGAGTTGATGGGAAGGAAAGACTAATCCGTCTGATGATTTTTTTATTTTTTATTTTTTGGAATTGCTATAAAAGAAATCTTTGAGTAAGTTGTTGATAACTTATTCTAAAACTATCATTAAGTTCTTCCACCTATTATATGATATATTTTTATCTATATAGGTAATTTCATATTTGTCAGTGGCTTTACTTTTAATATAAGTTTTCAGTTCAGACATTAGGTTTCAGTTTAATAAAAGCCTTAAGCTCGTGCCATATATATCCTTAGAACTTTCATAGCCTTAAGCCTTCCCATGCTTTCTTTTTCCTAGGAATATCCGGTTGAATTACACCGCATACGCCACACGCATTTCCAATTTCCCGCATTGTTAAACCCATGCATCCAAAGCCTCAAAACATCTATTTAATATTTTAAAAATATTTGTATACCAAAATCACACCAAATTTTTTCTTTTATATTTCTTTTTTAATATATATATTTATATATAATTATTTTTTTTTTTTTTCTAAAATTTAGCTAAATGGAGCGTGTTTTAACGGCCATTCGCCGCCTCTTTCTTGTGCTTAAAAGTTAAGTTATAAGTTATCATATTTGAAAAAAAAAAGAAGTTATTGTAAGCCCACGGGGTCTACAGAGAAGGCCGAAAGGCCGAGATAAAGCCCATGGTCTATTTTACAGGGACTCCACCGAGCGAGCTTGCATCCGTCGGCAACTCCTTATCTTGTCTTGTAAATATCGCAAAAATATCGAGCCCCTAATCCAACCATATCCTTAGCAACTCCTTTAAAAGCGTCTCCCCTTCTGTAGAATGCGTCTCATCCATTCCGCTGCTACACCATCTTCAACGCCAGACCTTATCTTCCTCAACAATGGCCGCCGCCTCTGCTTCCCTTCTCCTCAATTCCAAGACCTCTCCTCCTCTTGTCTCGTTCAAATCCACAGCCCTAGCGGCGCTGCCTCTTTCTTTCCCCTCTTCCTTCAACCCATCGATGCCCGTATTCCTATCTTGTTCTTCTTCAAACATTCTGCGGATGAGCCGAGTTGTGTCTGCGCCGAAAGTGGCGGTACAGCCTGAGTACGAGCTGGAGGAGGACGAGATGCGCGGAGGAGATGGAAGAGACTCGCGCTTCTCTCCTGAGCTTAAGCTTTTCGTCGGCAACTTGCCCTTCAGCGTCGACAGCGCCGAACTCGCTGGACTTTTCGAGCGCGCCGGAAACGTTGAGATGGTCGAGGTACTCTAGGTTTTCGTGATTCTGTTTTGGAAACTATGGTCTTTTATTTGCCAATTCTCAATTGTTTTTTTTTTAAGAATTTGAGACTTTTTTCATGAGTAAAAAAATGATTTTCTGGTGTATTAAGTTGTTTTCAATAAAATTTAGCAGTTTTTTGTTTCCTACACTATTTGTAGTTTTCTTCGTCACTCATGTTTAACTTCATCACTGGCAGCCATAATTTAGTTAAGAGAACACGTTAGATATTCCCTTACTAATCTTTGCGTGTTTTAATTTGTATTGTAGGTTATATATGATAAGGTGACGGGAAAGAGCCGGGGATTCGGATTTGTGACAATGTCAACAGCTGAGAAGTTGAAGCTGCTGCAGAGCAGTTCAATGGTTATGTAAGTATCCAGCCAGCTCCATTTAGGAACTTATATTGCCTGATACATATTTGTTGGTAAAGGAAATACTATTTATATTTGGATTAATGGAAGGTGCACATACATACATCGGAAAAACCTACGCCTAAGTTGATTTTTCAAGTATTGCTTGTGTACTTGCATTCATATATGGTCACACTTATAGTATTTTATCCAATTTTATTCATTTTAATAGGTGATTCTGCCAGGTACCTAATGCAGCAAGAAATTCAAATATGAAAATGATTAATGTTCACTCGTATATATATTTACTGATATGATGTTTATACAGGAACTTAATGGAAGAGCACTGAGGGTGAACTATGGACCACCTCCTCCTCGTGATGAGTTTACATCGAGAGGATCTCGATCTGGAGCAAGCTCTGATTCACCAAACAAAGTATATGTTGGAAATCTGCCATGGAATTGTGACAACATAGCTCTTGAGTCTCTTTTCAGTGAACAGGGGAAAGTCATGGAAGCTAAGGTTGTTTGTGATAGGGATAGCGGAAGATCGAGAGGTTTTGGATTTGTCACTTACAGCTCTATTAAGGAGGCAAATAATGCTATTTCATCTCTGAATGGCTTTGTAAGTGCTTCTAATGTTCCTTTATGGCATACACATTTATTTTAATAGATCCAGTTGGACTTACTGAAGAGTCCTATATACTTTCTGGTAGAGAAGATGTACCAAAAAGTTAAGACCTTAATATGCGAATTAACTGATTATATTAGCATTTAAGTTATCATGGCACGAAAAATTAAAGCGCATCAGCTTATGATAGTTTGAGCATGTTTGTAATCTTATTGAGAAATAAAAATACATGAACCCCCTCTCAACTATTTCTTGCATCGATGCATGTTCTTCTTTGCATTGTAACTATCGGATAGTCATTTTCGAACATGATAAATTGATCTCCTAATTGAAGGTTTTTGAGCCCACTATGCGCTTTTTTTTTTTTACATAACATGATAATTATCCGCAGTCATTGCCGACCATAACAGCAAACGAACCGCATTTTGTTGAGCATAATATTCTTAGACTCTGCATATAATGTTATCATGGGGCAACTCCTCGGCTGCAATATGTTTTTCAAGTCTGTGTTATAGTTCTTGTCCTTGACGTGAAATTCATAATTCTGTTGCAGGACTTTGATGGCAGACCCATTAGAGTAACCATGGCAGAATCAAAGCCAAGACGCCAATTCTGATAGATGGATCATGCTTCTATCATTATCGTGACCAATCAAGAGTAGCTTATCTGTATTGCCTTGAACTATTAATTAGGTTATGTGCTATATGCATAGCAACTTTCATCGATCTTCATTCCACCTTGCCCCTTGAGTTGCTCTCCTGGTGCAGGGAGACTGAACATTTTGCCCGAGAAGTTAAACTTTCTGTAATAGGTTGTAGTTCTCGTTCAATACTTAAGAGATGGACGATAGGTGTAATAAATTGCTTAGAGACTTCCGATGTATCGATTTTTTTTCCATGAATTTGAATGAATATGAAACCTCCAAATCTTTGCAGCAGGAAACTGTTATTCCATCTAATGCCCTTGTTTTTCTTTTAATGCAAGTGTTTCATTTTGCTTGTTATATAAGTAGCTGACTGTAGCACCTTAGCATCATTTGCATATCAATTGAATGTATATGAAGAAAGATCAAGAAGATGCTGTCCATATTTAGTGTTGGGGAAGAGGTGGAATTCTGCCACTACACCTGAACAACAATGGCTGTGTCATCTCTGACATCGTATACGTTACTGTTAAAATAGACTGCCAAGCTGATCACGGTCCTCCCCTGCTTCCTAGGCGCTTGACGAAAGCAGAACTGACGTTGCGCATTCCCAGGAGACGGCGATGCCCAGGTCGAACACCAGACCAGCTGGCTGGAGCTGCGGGGAGATAGAACTTATTTTTATAAAACATAGATTGGTACATAAATTTATATGTTGATCTCATAAAAACAAATTAATAATGGACAATATTTTTTCACAATATAAATTTTTATTTTTAATGTATTTACAACATTATAATTTGATATCCCAAAAAATCAAAAAGTAAATCAAATAAACATTCAAAGTGATAATACAATGTGTCAAAATATTGTAATTACTATACAGTTCGTTTGATTTTTTTGAATTTTAAAAATCTAAAATATATTAAAATCTAATTTTATTTCTATTATATCTTTCAAATAATCCCAAAACCTTTTTTTTTTTTTTTTTGAGAGACATAGGAGGAATTTTCTCATGTCGGTGAGAAATATCGTGTCCTAGTATCACCTCTAGCCCCTACTTTTGGATCGGCTTCCAAAAAATCCTTATTTTTCTAATTATTACTAAATAAAGCCACATCATATATGTCTACATATGTTTTGAAAGAACAGAAAAATAGATTTTGACATGTTCTGTGACTGTAAGTGCGAAATTGAAACCATAGGGTCGAGCAGTCGACCCCCAAAAACACCTATCTATGTTTATTTTTTGTAAAAGTTTTTAACATAAAACTTTTAAATTTTGATAAAATATAAAACTTTCATGTTGAAACTTTTTTCAAAAAATATTATCAAATAGGTGTTTTTGAATTTTAAAATTTAACGGGTTCCGAAATGAATTTGTAAAATTCGTTAAACTTTTTAGTCCCAAAATATCTATTTAGAAATATTTATTTTAAAATTTTTTTTAATGTAAAAATTATTTGTTTTTGTCAAGATCTACAACTTTCATTTTGAAAGTTTTTACAAAAAAATACGTATTTTTATGCGTATGTAGGTTCGACTGCACCAGAACTCCAATAAGTGTTGTTAAGATTTTTTTTTAAATATACTTATAAATTAATAATTTTACTGAATATAAAAAATTATAGTTTTAATTTTTTTAATATATTTTGACCACAAAAACTAGAAAGCAAATTAAAATCAATTTACTTTATATATATATATATGTGTGTGTGTGTGTGTGTGATTTGGAATAATTTTGTAGTTTTTAATCTCAAAAACAAATATCCATTTGACAGCAAAGCAGTTTTTTTTTCCCACAAATTACCTTTTTATAGGAGGGGCATTACTTTGTTTAGATTCGCATTTATCTGTAGCCGTTCGACGGAGTCCCAATATTGCGGGTGAAGGAAGTCATGGGGAAGGACTCGAAGCCGAAGGAGGGAAAGTCGAAGGGGAAGCAGGCGGCGGCCGCGGGCGATGACAGCACTTCGAAATCGGGGAAAGGGAAGGGTGCCGCCGGCGGTAAATCCTCCGATGGACTCGGTACCTGCACCTATGTCAAAGGTCAAACCTTCCTTCCTTCATTTTTAATTTCCCCTACTTGCTGCGATGCATTATATGTTAATTCCAGTTGAATTTTGATTATTAGATTGTCTACTTAATACCCTTCCTAATCATCTTGGACCACTACAACTTGATTTTCAGAAGCAAGCTTGATATTTTGTTGAGGGCATCGAACACTTATATTATCCATATTTACCAAGTTATGCACAGGATCTTCCTTATGCATTTCCGGTGTTAGGTTTGGAAATAAAAGTTGGAACTCGATATATCAGGGAAACCGGTAACGTTGTTTCTATGTCTTACTGACCTGGTCTAAGGCTTCTCTTAATATTGTGGTGGTTTCTAATCTTCAGTCTACTTTCTAGAGAGATTAGAAGTCTCAATTTTCTCAAGCAAACTGTAAATCGTTGGAATTACATTGAGCTTTTCCTACTAATTAGTCTCTTCTCTGGGGAGAATTTGTACATGGATCTGATAATTTTCAAAGAAAGCTTTCCTCTTTGATGAACTTGAGGATTCTTTATTGTGACTATTTGTTACAAGTAAATGTTTGTGGATCATGTCTATACCTGCTATTGAAATGCAAGTGTAAAATGAAACGAGAAGTATGCGTGACTGTTTCAGCTAGACATGTCTTATGCGAGAAGCAAGGAAAGATTAACGAGGCTTACAAAAAGCTGCAAGATGGTTGGCTAAACAACGGAGACAAAGTCCCACCAGCTGAATTTGCAAAAGTAAGTTCTTACCAATTAAGTTCACTTGGCAATGAACTGAAAATGCTGGTAAAAAATGTAGTCTACTCTGAGAACAGTTTCTTTTCCTTTTTTTTTTCTTTTTAATGGACGTGCATTGCATGCTTTTACATCGTATTGCCAGTTGATATAAACTTGATATGTTTTTGTTTGTGTTCAGATGGATGCATATTCTATTGCATCCTTGTTATTATAATTACAATAGAGTTGATGAACTGGATATTGAACTCCTATACTGGATACTGCAATGGAGCCATGTCCGAGTCTCTTCCTCGCCTAGTTTAGCTTTCAATTTAGTTATCTTCACTGTTTCTGTGCTTTCTTACGCTGTAGCTATGAACTTATGCTAGAGGTCCGAATTCATTGTGTGCTAACATTCTTCACCTTGGACATTTAAGCATTTTGGATTAGACAATCTTTTTTTATTCTTTTGAGTGGTATCCATTTTTTCACACAAGCACATGATATTAGTAAGGAAATACGCTTTTCATCCATGTTCATATGTCTGATTGGCTCTTAGAGTAGCATTCTATGAATATCGTGCGCTTTTCTTACCGAATATAATCAATGCTTGTTTCTAAACTGTAACGATGGACATTTTAGCTTGTTCTGTACTTCATACCTTTTAAGTCAATAGACGTTTGAGCTTCATAATATTCTACTTGTTTGTCCAAAGTCAAAGTTGATTAGAGTATCCCATTAGTCATTGTCTTTGTATATTCGGCATTCAACTTGGCTGAAATGTTCTTGCGAATTGAAGATTATTTGCAGAATGTCCTGCTTATTTAATATCCACATAAAAAAAGGTATTGCTTTCTATGCTGTTAACCGAGGGCTTGCATTTTTAGGTAGCTGCGGAATACTCAGAATGCCCCTCAGCAAAGAAAGGTGGAGATCTTGGGTGGTTTCCTAGGGGGAAGATGGCAGGCCCTTTTCAGGAAGTTGCATTTAACACCCCTGTTGGAACTACAAGTGCACCCTTCAAATCCACGTATGTATATATAATGAAGAACCGATCCCATACAGTCGGCTGCATAGGATCCAAAAAAAAAAATTTAAGTTTTTTGAGAAAATTACAATATGAAAGTTGTAGTTTGATGAGATCTATAACTTTCATGTTGGAAGTTTTTCCAAAAAATAATTATAAATACGTATTAATCTTTGGAGCTCTAAAATACGTATTTAGAAGTATTTTTTTTGGGAAAACTTTTAACATGAAAGTTGTAGATCTCATCAAAATCTACAACTTTCGTGTTGTAAATTTTTTAAACAAAAAAACTTTAATTTTTTTTTTTTTTTTTTCAAAATTTGAATGGTGTCGACGACACCATGGGATCATTCCATATATAATGTGCTTTCAGATCCGTACTTTTCATTGTACAGTCTTCCTTCCATGGATAGTTTGTCCTGTCTCGAGCTCATACTGCCTAGCACTTTTATAACTTTTTTTCTACAATTTCTGTAACTAGGCTGACATTCTAGTTATGAACAATGATGCAGGCATGGATACCATATCATCCTTTCCGAAGGACGGAAGAATTGACAATATCCTAAGTGAGTACATGAAGGTGCATGGATAAAAGGATACGGCACATCGATTGGCACCATGCTCTATGCTTCATTATCTAATGTTCACGTTACAGAACTCATAAGAATAAGTTTCATTTTGTAACCTTTGGTGATATGTGAGCTCTGAAAGTCCAGACCTAATTGTATGTTGTTATCATCAGTTCTGAGAGTCCAGACCTAATTTTATGTTGTTACTTTATAAAGTCTAGTCGAGCGAAGTGCAAAACCGAACATCGACTTGCCACACGCCTAATTTGTGGTGCCTCATATTATGATCTTTATCTTGATTTGCATAAGGTTTTTAAAAAGATTTTAGTGCTTGAATATTGGACATTGCATAACCTCTGTTTGCAATATTGCTAATTCACAAAGATCATAATCTAAGTCCAACTTATTTTTTTACAAAAATAGTTAAAATTTTATGATAATAGTCTGTGAATAGAATGGGTTAAGCTCTGGTACCGATACTAGAAATGAAACTGATTGATTTTCGGCTGAAATTGGAACAAAATATGGTTGCACAAGGGTCAAGTAATGAATCGATATGAGATTAACTCGATGCTGATTATGGTAGTAATGTGATGTTAATATATGAACTTTGCATAAGGTATCACTAATCCTCTTAATTCCAGAGCCATAAGGCCCATAATGTGCTCATCTTAGCTCAAAGTATGCTGTGATGTATTAAAATTGGCTCTTGAACTCTGGTCCGAACAAGGGAATATCAAATTAGTTCCTCATTTTAAATAGTTTATATCTTAATATTTATATAATAAATATTTTGACTATTATATAAATATTTTTTAGAGAAACTGTGAATATAAAAAAATAGATTTCTATTGGAATATCAATTTTTGTATTCAATTTTTTTTTTTTTAAAATATTTTTAAATATATATTTTGGAATTTTAAAATTTTAGTAGTTTAAAAATTAATTTGCTAATCTGTTATAACTTCAGAATATCGTAATATTTATTTAGAAGTACATTTCATTTTAAACATAAAAAATAAAATTTATGTTACTATAATTGTATGTTTAAATTATTTAAAAAAAATACTTTAGTGCATTAAAAGTTATGAATTATAAAAAAAATTTATAGTAAAACAAAGTTTTGATGGAGACGAGTCCCGCTTCAAACCAATTGAAAAGTCAAGCACGCACATAAATGATGTGATGGTGACGGATAACAATCAACTCCTTTGCAGCGGATGGGTACATTTTGTTTGATATATTGATTATTTATCCAATCAATGCTGATAATAGCGAAAGAAGCTTTGCTTCGTTACCTTCTCCGAAAGATATAAGCGGTGGAGTTATGAGGCCTTATTTATGTGTATATGGTACTTTCTATGGCCACATAGATGTGGTACTGTGGTCCATATTTACTGTTTTGTAGCCTAAAGCGTCGGTCAATTAGCATTTACACCAATTTTGTTGCATCTTGTTGAAGAACCCCCATCTTTTATGTATTTTTCTCGTTTACGTTTGGGTTTGCAATTCTTTTTCTGCACGAGGAAAGATGCTGACTCTTGTCTATAGACATGTCTAAAGTATAATGTAATTAAAGCGAAGAAAAGCTATAAAGTGGCAGAATATTACGGTGATTTGATTGGTCTTATAACATTTAGAGTTTGGCTTTTTGTACTGTCAATAAACATACAATTTAGCTTGCGTATACGCACATATATGTCTCTTGTATATAACAGATAATTTAATCTGCAGATCGATCATATGACAGTTCCATTTCGGATCAAGTCAAGTAAGAAAATAATGATAATAATTTTGATAACAAAAAAAGTTATGAAAGTTTAACTGTTATCTTGTATCAAAATGTAATAAAACAGTTCCTGCTGTTGTATTTAGCTGAAAAATTAGCCCCTTTTTTGTTGAAATTTATGTGGCTAACATTTTTTATATAAATTTTTTTTCCATGTCAGTTAAAAATAGAGGCTATTTTGGATGGCAGAAAAATAGAGGGGTTGACAGTTTATAAAGCAGGGGCTGTATTATCATTTAATTAATTAGGCAATTAAAAGTTATGTTTGTCTTTTTGGATACTCTTTAACTATTTCAGATAAGCAAATATGTATATTCCACTAGTTCAATCAAAGTTCATACATTACAACTCTAAAAAGTTTGAACTAAAAATTAGATAGATCTAAAAGTTAATAGAACTTATGATATTTAATTCTCATTTATATGTTGTGATTATTACTTTTCATATTACTGCTTAAATTTGTAACTTTTATCCACTTATAATAAAAAATTGAGTAGTGTTATTTTATTAAAAAAAAGTATATTTTGTATATGTACAAAATATATTAACTCAGTACTTAATAAAGATTAAACACTAGCTAGACTATAACTTAAAGAATTCTGTGTGATAGTTAATCTTCGAGTCGAGGAAGTTCCTTAGGATGTCATATATTCTCATAATTTGTACAGTAATGTTATATTTAAGCAGTTCTACAGCAACTTTATTAATCTGTCTACAGGACATAGGTCGGTCCTGTCTCTCAGTAGGAGCTACAAGTAGATTCCTGATTAGATACAGTCGTGTGCACCGAATTATTACCGTATATTCTTTTTTTTTTTTTTAGAATAATATATTACCTATATTTTGAATAAAGCGGAGTTTGTTAGTTTTAACTAATATTCACAGAGCGCGAGTTAATCCAATCGGAACAAATGAGAATCACTCAGAGTACAAAGAATGAAGAGATCTAAAGTGATAAAACATCATCACCATACAAAATTTTCCTCATAAATAGAAAGTAAAAGATTCAGCAGGTGTAGGGAATGGCAAATTCTATGGTGCGCGCCCACACACCAATATTTTGGTGCGCTGGCGCGCTAAAAAAAATAAAAATAAATATTTTTTAAAATTTTTTGAGAAATTGTTTAACATGAAAGTTGTAGATCTTGATGAGATCTACAACTTTCCTGTTAAATTTTTTTTCAAAAAATATTTTTAAATAGATGTTTTGGAATTTTAAGTATTAACGAGTTTGAAGTGACTTTTAGATGTTCTAGTGGTTGTAGATGTTCCCTCCAGATGGTCCAGAGGTAGTAGAAAGTTTAAGGAGGCGGTCGGACAGTTGATCCAATTATATTTAGAACACGATGGCAGCCAGACGAGGAAAAAGGGCATTGCAGAATGGGCAAACATCATCACGAAGGTCAATACGAAGTCGTCTCAGTCTATCTTGTAAGAATTCTGCCATGCGAGGAGGCAAGCTATGTGAACAATCTGCACTTAATGAGGACTATAATGGAACAGAAAGTGGTGGGGATTCAGTCATGAGCACTAGTTTCTGCCAAAAATTGATAAGTGATAGTAACAGTAAAGATAGGTGATATTAACAGTAAAAATACCGGTGGCAGTTAATTTCCAAAAGAAATGTGTCATTGGTGGAGGAGATTTTTAAAAAACCTGCGGAGAGAGAGAAATTTTTTTAAAAAAATTCTATCATAGTGTTTAGTACACTCGTATGTATTACGTACGTCAAAAGTCTTAAAGAAAAGCATATATGTTCAATTTTTGGCTATATATCTATAAATTTCCCGATGGTTCACTGCACAGCTACCTGATGAATTTGACGCGATTCTTCATTCTCAGGGTTGTAGCGTCGAGCATGATTTGATTCATACTTCTACTTTGTTTTCTCTATATATTGTGATTTATCATCTTGAGCAGTTTAGCAAGCATCGGTAGTAGTATAGCGATTATCATTTTATTCATTTTACAATGAGTTATGATTTATAGATATGTTTCCTATCGCAACATGGACACAAACTAAACCAGCCCCAAAAAGCGCTTATAGTTTAATTTTAAATTTAGTGAATTATGGTTAAAAAATAAAATTTTCAGAACTAACTTCGTGTGCTGTGTAGTATCACTGTATGATGATTTATTTATGTGGAAAGAGATTTGAAATGGTACTATGAACAGTAAATTGTGTGTGTGGGGTGTACCGAAATTTGATTAAATGCGCACCGACCTCCACTGTTGGTCTCGATCTAACCACACTTAATGAGGTGTAGGACCATTGGGTTAAGTCGATTTAGCCTGCATTGTTTCCGTAATGGGTAAGCGTCGCTTGGAAAGACTGATGATACCAATCCATGGATGCAGAAAGCACATCATTCTATGTATTGTCGATTTTCAATTTAAAAAAAAAAAAGAAAAAAAATCTATTGTCGATGATATTCATCGTGAATGAGTAATCCATCATCGGCCAATCAGCGTGGTAAAAAGTAATAAAATATGCTAAAGAACATATACTTTATTCTACACAATAACTCACAAACAAAAAATAATGCTAAAAAGTTGATGTTTTTTTTTTAAAAAAAATTCATACAAATTAATTCCTCATTTTCAACATATTCAATAAAATTTCTTGTCAAAATTTTCAACAAATTTAATAAAAATTTTCGGATGGCTAGTTTAGCATTTCAGATGGTTAGTATAATACTGTCAACGCTTATATTGTAATGTTCGGACTGAAGTATTCCGGACAAATTATTATAATATTTTTACGAGCTAAAAAGATATTCTGGACAAACTAAAAAATATTCAGGGCAAATTAAAAAGTGTTATGAGCTAATTTGGTGTTTTTTCATGTAAGAAGTTGATTTATTTAAATTTTGCAGAGAGGAATTTTTTGGCAAAACTCCAAATAAAAAAAAAAAAAGAGGGATGGATACAGTTATACCGGTTCACACTCAACACTTATACTCACGTCCCACTTGAGGTTGATACTGCTTTTGATTTGTAGCTACACAAACTTTTTAATAGATTTTACTGAATTACTGATATGACTGAATTGCCGCCATATTATTTATTCATAATTAACAATTGGGTCGAGTATAAACTACTATATATATATATATTTTATAGTACTCATTAATTGATGGAAGAAAAAGCGCAAACATGACCGTTCACAAACGCCTTCATGGACTGACTATAAACATGTACTCTTACCATCCTCTGTTTCTATCCCCTTGTACTAGGAGCATAATTAAACTGGTTGGATGTGATCTGAACTGGAGTTGTTAATCAGAAGTGAGGAGGTGAGGAGTTGACCATGTCGAGAATCGAGTCCCAGTAGCTCTTGTTGTTCTCTTGTTCGTCTTGCTTCTCGTCGTGTAAGCAGCAGCTCCTTCCTCCATTGTCCGAATCAGTAGCGCATTCCTCCGTACTATCGAGCAGCAGCATTCCGGTGAACCCAACATGTCCATAATCCGCGAACCATGCAGCATTGGCTGCATCTACATTGCCCGTCGTAGAGAAGCCATTTCCTCTGTATCCGTATGATGGCGATGGTACGTTGACGTCAGCCGGCATCATCATAAGGTTGATACTCTCTGTGAAGCTGAGAGTTGACGTGGGCGACTCGAGATCGATGCGTGCGCCGCCCTTCAACGCCGCTCGCAGGACGTCGAAGTAGGGAGGCGGAGGTGTTGCCTTGAGGTGGATGTTCTCGTCTGGCGGCAGAAGAGGAGGTGCAGCTGGGGAAGAGGTTGAAGAAGAAGAGGCCGTAGACCGGAGCTTGGACTCTTTAACGAGGCGGGCTTCGGCTTCTAGTCTTGCGCTCTCCCACTGGGCCATGTGGCTCAGATTGGCCGCCGTCTTCGAAAAATCAATGCTAGGATTCGAGGAGTCCATTAGGTGGGAGGACGAGGCCACGGTGGCGAGCTTAGGCTTGTGGGTGACGGGGTCGATGCCCATCTTGGCCAGCCGCTTTTTCAAGTGCGTGTTCCAGTAGTTCTTTATCTCGTTATCAGTCCGCTTCGGCAGATGCGTCGCGATCGCTGACCACCTGCAATCGTAACGTCAAATTCAACCATGCATCGCCTTGATCTCATCAAATCCTACAATGCGTTGTAGTAATAAAAGCGCCAACTCATGTGAAAATGACTTGGACCCGTTATTTAAGTCGAAGCCATTTCCACCATGAAAATGATAACTAGGTAAATTATGTCTACAGGACAATTGAAATAAAAGAGAAGGAATTGCCAAGAAAAAGAACGAGATGAAAAAAAAATGAAGGAAAGAACGACAATGAATGCATTGATGATGACCACAAGTTCGTCCTTTCTCAGTTTACCAAAGAAATTGAAGGAATGTCGATGAAGTTCGATGCAATATCAACATATCTTGGTTGGAGATTGTATGCATGAAAATACAGAGACAGACTTATCGTGAAATGGCTGCTTAAGCGGCATTTCATACTGGGTTTTTATTTTTGTTGATTATATTGCAGGAAAAGGAAGGAAGAGCGATGCAAACACGATGTGTTGGAAGGAACCTGTTGCCGAGGAGGGCGTGCAACTGGATGATGGTCTGCTCTTCCTGGAGGCTGAATTTACCCCTCTTTATATCCGGCCTCAGATAGTTGGTCCACCGCAGCCTGCAGCTCTTCCCGCACCTCTGAAGCCCTGCCATGCCATTCATCATTATAATATTAAATCAACCCAAATTCTTTCTTGTTTTTTCTTGTTTTTCTTTTTTTTTGAATGCATGCATACAGAGTAATCATCGAAAATGTGAAATGTTACCTGCTTTTGCAGGCAATGCTCGCCAGCTTCCATGGCCGTGCTGCTCGATGTATGCCAGAAGTTTCTGGTCTTCCTCAGGCGTCCAAGGCCCCTTCTTCAGCCCCACCTTCTCGCAGCATGGCGATCGACCCATCACTACTACTCTTTCTTTCCTTTACTCAGACCATTCACCTACTGCGAACATAGAGCTCACAAACTAAGAATGAACGAACGGAAGAAGCAGAAGCAGCAGGAGCAGCAGCAGAACAAGTATAAAATATGAAATGCTGATGCGGGTGCATTAAATAACATCGAATTAATCATAAATAATTCATTTATTTTATTATGACACCCTCGCAGTTATGTGACCTCACTGACCTGCTTCCAGTTAAGATCAACATTGTAAATTGGGTCAAGCGACATTCATTTATTTATACCAGCTAACCAACGCATCCTTCACACTGGACCAATTGGGTTGTTCTATACGACCATAGAAACAAGATCCAAGTTTATTGCGGTTGCTATTTGAATTTGACAATCTCAATTGAGCAGCAGTAAAAGTGAGTAGTAACAGACCCTGAATTCAACATGTTGCTGAATATAATAATAAATCGATAACTTGCTACAAGTATGGTGGCATATATATAAATAAGAAATTGCCCATCCTTTTTTCATAGCTACGTCTACACACGTGTGAGTCTTTGTTATACCGGGTAGCTCCTCATTTCATTTGTAGGCATCCCTTGCATTTAAAATGGGGGTCCGTATCATTTATTAGACTCATAAAGCCATACGGATTTTATTTTTACTATCTCCTCCCCATCGTGGATCCTTGGATGCACCGGAAAAATAAGAAACATCCCCCTGCCTGATAGTTTTCTTTAATCTTATTTTCCCGACGGTTTAAAACTAAGTTTGCATGTAAATTTCAATAAAATTATATAACTCCCATGTTGCTTCAAGACGGTCCCTGCAGTGTGCTGTACACTCTGAATCAGCTCCTTCGGTTGCAGGGAATTGGCCAAATGAAAAAGAAGGCTTATTAAATTTTGTCTGTGGTCCTCCTAGAAATAACTTGTCCCTGGCGAGATGAATTTAAAGTGCAACAGAATAGATGTAGGCATGTATCACAAGGTTCAAAGCAAGGTTTTATGTACCCTGAGCCGAATTTCGGTAAACTCAGATTCCAGCACGTGCCGACCGTATCGATGGTGTCGTGTCGACCGTACCGATATATATATATATATACATATATACTATATATATATATATACCATATATATAATATATATACATATATATATATATATATATATATTATTTTTTTTAAAAAAAATAAAAATAAAAATAAAAAATTAATTTAAAAATTCAAATATAAGATTTTTCGATACGTACCATGCCGACAACTATCAGAACATGCACTTGTCGTCCGACATGGATTGTGCCGACTGGCACCGAAAACCATGGTTCAAAGTAAACTAATCAACATCTATAGGCTCGATAAGGATGAATTGCATTAAATGAATCATTAAATGGACTATAAACAAAATATAAGCATGCTAATGAGGAAACTAATTGACCTGGAAAGGCACTCTAATATCAGGAGTTGATATACCTACCAATCATCCGCTAAACTTTCAAAAGTGCATGATTTTGATGGTGGTTCCTCTCTCGCATGCTTTTCATTTTTCACTTATTTTCTTCCACTTGATCTCAAAATTACAAAGTACAAACTAGTGAATATGCAACCGTTGAAATATGCCATGAATTTTATTGCACTTTGACTTATGTCTTTACCAGCCCAAATAAAATTAAAAAAAATATTTGGGAGATTGTTTCTGAGGTCTGTGGTAGTAGCGAAGGGACCGGCCCATTAGTCCATTAGTGTTTATGTGCTATAAAAGGGCAGCTATAATGTCTTTTTGTTGTGAAGAATTCTGTAATTTCAGCTACTAGGGTTTTGTCCCTTTGTGTTCAACGTCGTTCTTGTACTCTCCGATTGTTAGTGGATCTGCTATCTTTCTCGCCTATTGATGCAGGAGTTTTATCTCCGAACCACGCAAAATCTTAGTGTTATGTTTTATATTTATTTTTTTCTCAATTTTTTTGTGTGATAGCGATTATTTTGAGGTGTTCGATCTATCGCTCTTGTTTTAACACCAACACGCCTTTCTTTAGTGTTTGGTGTCAATATTTCCTAATTTTGAACAAAGATCACATAAGTAGGAAGACATTAGTTCGGTTAGGGCAGTTCAAATCCAGCCAATACCAAGACAGAAGGCTTCCGAATCAAGCATTTTGCAAGGATGAAGCATGCGATCAATATGGAATGGCCTCTTTAAAATACCTGTATAGAGGACTTCATAATTCACCGCTCCTGTGCCGAACTCAGATCCATCAGGTACTCGGGGACCATAAAATGCCCCATCATGTTTTCCCCACTGCCATAAAGGTTCTTTCATGTTTTACATCATATTAAGTAAGGGTCAAATAAATTTGGAGATCACATTCTGATGCATACCTCGTGGAAAATGGGAAGTGATAAGGATCTGCATGGGTTGATATAGTGGTTCCAGTTAGAAGCAGCAGATATGGCCCACTCTTCAGCCCTCCGTCATTGTTCCAACGGAGAAATGTTATGCTTAAGATCTCTTATTGAAGGAGAAGATTAAGTTGATATCAAGACCATGGTTTATGTGCCGACTGGCATGGCCTATATCGGACGGCGTGTCTATATTCCGGCAATTATCGCACGGCATGAAGCGACACGACATTTGTCAAAAAGCTTTATATATAATTTATAATTTTATGATTGCAAAATAATAATAAATGCATTTGGCATGAATTAATCATTAAAAAAAAATTTTTAAAAAAAAATTATGAGCAGTGAGATATCCTCTACAAAAAATTTGAGCAAGATAGTCTACAGTAATAGTCTCCTTTAAACCCATTGTAAGAGCGCCCTTCATGTTATGATCTGTTGAAGGTGATAGATAGGTCATGCTGATGCCAAATTCAGCTATCTTTCGTAGTTGTGTTAGTAACCCTCATCATAATTTTATCAAAAATAGACAATTACACTGAAGTCCTTCCGTATTATTTCAACATCACTTAAATCCTCTTAATTTATTTTTTTTATTTTTCTTTTTTCTTTTTTTTTTTGCACTTAAGTTC
Organism: Xerophyta viscosa; assembly: GCA_002076135.1. Lineage (NCBI taxonomy): Eukaryota > Viridiplantae > Streptophyta > Magnoliopsida > Pandanales > Velloziaceae > Xerophyta > Xerophyta viscosa. The sequence continues at coordinate 3,653,913 of MJHO01000012.1, read as the reverse complement.
CTTGACACTTATCTCAAAAAAAAAAAAAAAAGAATTCCTTGACACATTTTAATACATTTATAACACCTTTTAATATATTTTTGACACATCTGATATCTTGCACTTTGACTTCTTTTAGTAAGCTTCTGAAACTCTTGTGTTAATTTTGACTCCCTAATATTAAAAAATTAACACCTTGACATCTTCTTATAATTTTTAACATATTCTGACATTTTGCATTTTGAAATCTTTTAGTAAGCTCCTGAAAGTCTTGTCTTAATTTTGACTTCCTAATGTTAAACATAACATCTTGATATCTTCTGATAAATTTTAACACATTCTTGATAACTTTTAACACCATTCATAAAATGATTTAAGTATAATTTTTTTTGTATAAGTGGGTTGCATTGTAAGGCAAACTCTTGTCTTGAATTGTAGTGTAAATCTTCCTTTTAAAAATAGAGAAATATTGGTACATAAGGACATCAAAATAATGCTGAAAGAGACTTTGTATACGACCGGGGACGCTAGCATGTTCCATAGCATTTAGCTTGTGCAAAACATAAGGCATTGAATCTGGCTGTTCCTTGGCGTCCTTGTAATACGTAGCTTAAAAGAAGAAAGAAGAGAGAAGAGTTCACCTTCACCACAGGATTAGTTAGATAATAAGACTTTTCTCAATTCACCACACTTTTTATTTTTATTTTTTTGAGAAAAAGACATTGCATGACACTCTCTGCTTGAATGGATAGACAGATCATAAAGGCAGTGCATGCTCAAGATATTCATTTTGCAACAGCAGTTTTTGGGACCATCTAACCAGAGAAGCTAATAAAGTGAGCAATAGCGACACCTTTCCTTTAGGGAACGAAAGGCAATATGGCATTAAAAAGATCGATCTCAGATAAATCAAAACAACAGCACCATTCTTTGGAAATCCACCAGAGAGTAACAAAGGACATACACGGTTAGTAGATGCATCAATCATTTAAGGCCACTAAATAATGGACCATGTCAATTTTTTTACAATTTTGAAGAAGTTACACTCAGGCATGAGACGTACATTAACTTGCCAAAAAAGGGTGTCTAAAACGAAATTCAGCACAATATGATGTTAGAATCAAGATGCACCCCCTGTCAAATATCTAGAGACCTTGCCTTAAAACACAGAAGGAAAAAAATGTTAACAACTTTTCATACAAAAGGGCAGTGAAAATCAGGATTAGAATTCGAAAGTACCTTATAAGGCAATGAAAGAATCAAGGAATAATATCAAAAGAACCCCGCTTTTCAAAACTTATAAACAGCAGCCCCTGGTTTTTCAACCTTTTAAAAAAATTTCTAGCTGAAAACTCAAAAGTATTTAAGACGATTAGTATTTTCATTTGAGAGATTAATTTGTTCAAATTTTACAAAGTATGGTTTTGATTTTTTTTGACAAAACCCCAAGAATCGAGTTCATAGTAAGAGGAAATCAGTATTCTACATACCCAGCATATGTGCATATTATAATAAGATGGCATACTCAAATAAGAAAACATCTCCTAAGAAATAAGCTCTTTTTACTTCTTGTCTTGAACGATTATCTTTTTTTTTTTTTTTTTTTTTTTCTAGATAACGAGGTGAAACCTCTTTCAGGGTCTCTGCTAACTCGCGGACCACGATTTTCTACATACACCTATAGGACCATTTTAGACCCAGGTGCACGCAGAAGAGTAAAATTTCGGCTTAACGTCCGCCTCCGGACAAGACATGGTATTGAAAGTTACCCAGCCACCAGCTTCCCCGCAGCCGCTGTAAACTCGTGACCGCGGGCACATCCGCGTTTCAGCCACCCTGGAGGATCAAATCCGGACGCTCGCTTTCTGAGGCAGGCGCCCCTGCCGATCCACCCAAGGGCGGGGGCCGTCTCGAACGATTATCACCGTTGCCAAAGGCAGGAAAGAGTTGTGAGATTAAACAGTACACCAATGGTTAATCACCAAAGCTAAACGCAAGCCTGCTGCAATTATTGAGCATTCTAAGAATATGTACCAAACAAACATTGCTGGGACACGAGAAGTCATTTGTCATAATGGATTGAACAATGTACAAGGAGGAAAGTTCTAGCAGAAATGTTTCGGCATTAGAATTTAAGGAAAATCGCATATCAGCCCCTGGTATAGGAAGTCTTTGCAAATCAGCTTGTGATTTTGAATTTATTGCAAATAAGTTCATATTTCGAAATTTTGTGTTAGGCATATTTAGACTACTATATAAGTTTTTTTTTTTTTAATTTAAATATAAAAAAAAATTTCAATGTGAAATATTTAATTTTTTTTTTTTTCAAAAGATGCATCAAAATAGTTATTTTAAGACTTCAAAGTCTTAGTTGTTTTAACGTTTAAGCTTCTAATCCGCTAAGATTTTGAGGCCTCGAAATATCTATTTGAAAATTTTTTAAATACAAGAAAATATATTTTGATGTGATCCCCAACTAAAGTATTCAGAATTTGTATAAAAAATATTTGTAAGTAAGTATTTCGGGATGTCGAAGATAACATTTTGTAAATGAAGAATTTATTCTTAATTAAAATTTTAAAGGAGGGGTTGATATACAAGCCTTCCTAGAATTTTAACAATTGCCACTTGCAGTAGCTGTAGATTCTGCATATATATATACACACACACACTGGGAGTGAGTGGAAGAGAGGGAGAGAGGGGGAGAATCATCTTCAAGATCTCAATTATATGAGATTTTGTAAATAGAAAAAATCGTTAGAGCAATTACTCGTAGACCAAATTTTTTTTAATCATTAACTTGCTACCACGGCGGTGCTACCAGGAAAAAAAAAAAAGAAAAAAAGTAAATCTGAATAGGAAGAAAAGGACCTTACATATCTTTCTTCCTGTGAAAGTGGTACCTCTGGGACTCTGAGTTGGTCCCGCAATCACCTTATGATTTGTTGGTGGTACTGCAGCCTCCACTTCACTCGAAACCAAAATTAACTTTTGAAAAGTCCACTTTCTAGTGGTCCCTAAAAATGATCAATAATGGCTTCAAAACTGTTGCTGATCTCGATGCATAATCCATGAAACATTAGAATTGAGAATATCTTTCAGCTTGCTGCAATTTTCTTTTTTATCTTTTTTTTTGTGTGTGTGTGTGTGTGTGTGTGTGCTTACTGAAATTTAAGTGCATCTAATGGAGGGGCCATGCCTTAGCCCACTTAATGGAAAAGTCAGGACACAGCTCACGTTAATCAGAGAGAGACTTCTCAAGTAATGACCAACAATTGAGTAATGCATGCGACAGCAGGACTCAAACTCATAAAGAAGCTTGCCAATGTCAAAATCATTACAGTTGAAGATCAAAGTGAGGGGTAAATCTAATAATCTGGCTAAAGAATGCCTCATAAAATCACTTTTAGCCTAATATGTCGCCTAATTATTTTTTTTATTAACTTTTAAGATAAACCCGAAAATTTGGGAGAAAAGTAAAGGCTAACTCTTCCCACTATTATTAATTTAAATGTGATGCAATAAAAAAGTCCTCAAGCGAGAGAGTAACAAATTAAGACCCAACCTTACAAAGGATGAGAAAACGCAGGTATATCACTATCGTGTTAAATAACTAGAAGAAGAATAACGAAGAGACCGAATACCATCTGATCTAGTTTAACTAATTCTCCGCAAAAAGAATCTAAAGTATATAAAGAATGAATTTTCCATTATATGTTGTCAGTCGTCCGTAATTAGCAAGATAATCTGCCATACGGTTTGTTTCACGAAAAATATGTTTAACAGTTGCCTGCATAAGATATAGCTCTCTTCTAACTTCCATCATGTCATAAAGAATACTCCAATGTAACATGTCAGTAGGTCCCCTAATTTGATTGACTTTTTAATGCTTTATTTGTGATGTAAAAAAATGAACATGCTCTCGTCCCTTTTTTTTAAAAGAGTAACTTTTCAAAACTCATTCATAAAGACGACTTTTTTTTCTCTAATAGTTACTAAATTAAGCTAAAATATAATATCTAAGTATTTTTTGAAAAAAAAGTTTATGTGTTTGTATTGAAATATATATATTATATATATTATATATATATATATAATTATATATATATATATATATATATATTTAAACCTCGGTCACAAGTATTTACTGACCTAAGGCCGGAAGTACAATGATAAGAGGCCTGATACATAACCCAACCGGTAACGGTACAAAATTCTATACCTTAACAGGTACAAGATGATACTTCATACAAAATCAAATTAACTTCATGTGCAGCTAAATGCATAATAATTTTATGATCTTATGGATATGCTCTGAAATTTCAGTTTCAAAGTTTCTTAAAATTACATTATGTGATGTATCTCCATTTTCATCAAATATTTCTACCGCTTAGCAGGTAATAAGTGAACAAGCCGCTTAAGTTGTTCTGGAATCTGCTAATTCAAGATGGGTCATTTTTCACTTTTAACTTGTAGACACATATAATGAAGCTCTTCTTCCACCTTTTGAAGTTTAAGATACAGATAATGACTTTTCTTTGAATAATTATCATATTTCCTTTTTATTATGTGCAATTTATCGTTTCAATAAATAGGCAGGAAGGATTTGCCTTTCAACGAGTCTTGAGTCGATAAATAGTTGGAAGGATCTAACTTCTCTAGAATTTCGGATAGGCGTGGGAGTAAAAGAGTTGAGTCGCTCATGAGTAGTTTGAACTCGACCAATTTAAAGACCGACTCGAATTCGGTTTAAACGAGCTGAGTGATACTCGCGCTCGACCGATAAGATCATGAGCTTAACAAAATAGGCTCAATAAAATTATGGTAGTAGAATAAGAGAATATTTGTATTATATAAACTATCAATTTCTAATATTCAACTAAATGGTTAAATGATTCATAATAATATAAATTGTAAGAAAGAAAAAAAATTATATATTTTAACGTGTAAGGTAATAAAACGTTTATAAGAGGCAAACAGATGCCATATACATTCGCAACTTGTTTATTGTTATACTCGAGATAGGCTTGAGCCAAGCTCGACTCAAACTCGAATTTTTTTCAAACTCTACTTTGCCGACTCATTTTCATCAGTAAATTCACATTTCTTTAAAGGTTTAAAAAAAATAAAGAAAAAGGATAAACAGAGCTATTCTTCCACTTATCTCGTCCGCAGGAAGAGCTAGAGGCAAGCAGTCATCAATCCAATGAACTTTTAAGAAGTAATACTTGGAGGAACTTTTATATCGTTAAGTTGCATGAAAACGATCATCTGTAGTAATTATATTTACAATAAAAGAGAATCTTCGACTTCTTGATCAGTAGCTACCAGAAAAGAGCAGATGATTTTATTTGAGTAAAAATCTTCATAATGGTTTGTTTTACTAACACGAACAATGAACAATCACTGCTCGATCCTGTTTACCAATTCGATAATCCATGTGTTCTGACTCAACTTTATTTACCATTCTTTTGTTAATTCTCCTATCCGTCGTCTTCTTGGCATCAATGTTTACCAATTGAACTACCTAATCGCTGTTATCACTAGCTATTTCTGTATATATAGTAAATAACACGTATTCAGATAATTAAAATAAAAAAAAGATAGATACAGAAGAATATCGGAGCTTTCTCATAACACTATATGAAACAGAACGTAAACTGCCATGCCCCATGTTTGGTCATGTAGGAAAGAAACCTATCCACAGTGCCACTGCAACTTCAAACTTCATAATCTTCAACAAACAATTATAAGAACTACTGTACAGAGTCCCAGTGATTTTACCAGCAGCTTGATTCATCATTCTACTTTTGAACACATTAGGTGGGCAGTTAAGAGCGGTTACTGCTAGACCCGACGAAATGAATATATATATATATATATATATATATATATATATATATATATGCCCCCCGCGCTTGGGCCGTCTGGGTGGAGCAATGTGCCACGGAAAGCATGCGTTCTACTCGGGTTCGAATTCTGTGCGGTATATTTATGGGTGCGTATTCCGTGGAGTGCCTCCATGCGCTCATCGGTTGGCGGAATAGGAGAAGGGATAGCCTATGGGGGTTTACCAGCAAGTTTGAGGTCTCTTCGGGAGCGTGCGCTAGCGTTTCGGATTCCACTACGATAATCTCAAAAAAAATTAAAAATAATTATATATATTATATATATTATATATATATTAATATATATATTATATATATATATATGTCGGTTCATCCACGTTAACCACAAAGCCTTTGAGCATGATTAAACATTCCCCTTCTTAGTCCCAATATCCAGTTATGAACGAATGATTCTGTTGAAAGCATTTAATTTTCCAGCGTATATGGGATTGTGAACGTTTTATTTTTTATTTTTTTAAGAAAGGAAAAAAGCAGATAAGAACAATATGCAAATGCACTCTATGGAAATAACAAAAAATCAACAGTGGAAATAACAACTTTATGGAAATGAAATGCTACGAGTATAGAGAAGTTATCAAAGACCTGAATATCGAAATAAGAACAAATCCATAGCGGAAATAAAAGTCTGTGCAGATGCATCGTTAGACTATAAGTAAGTGATCAATGACCTGGGCGATGACTGAAGAAGAGTTGCCAGCAAGGGCCCTGTAAACGAGGGAGCTGCAGGCAGCAGCGGTTAAGAGTATGCGCATTGCCATGGCTTACAACGGCACTGCAGTCGTGGACATGTTCAGGACTGGATCATAATGAGTTGTAACTAAGTTTCGCTCCACAAATCATTCTACTCTGGCCTAAACAGCCTTAAGTTTAACTGAAAGAACCACAAGTTCAACTATAACAATGTCAAACTTCAATCTAAGCGGCGGAAGGTCAACTGAAGCAACTTCAAGTTTAACTTGGCCAGCATAATACACCGAAATGAAAATAGGAGCAATGATGGTTACAATTTCTGAATTTAGGACCCGAAACTAATTGCACTAGTCCATGCTCAATTACATCCTCTTCTATTGCTTCGCACATATACTATTTTCTTGTATAATTCTCTTGCATGCTAAAGCTCCTCATTTGTTTATAAAGAATATAACACGTGTTATCTATAAAAAATATGGCAAAAAAATGAATAGATAATGGGGCAGCAAACTTAGATTCGGCATGACTGTCACTGATAGCTCTTCTATGCAGACGACGCGGTTCTCCAACGGATTTTCTCGAAAAAATTGTGAGTTACAGCCTTATTGTAGTCATCTTGGAAACAATTTAGGGTGGCCCTAGTGAGTAACATGGATGCTCAATGCGTATTGTGAATCTTATAACGTTATATGATAATATTGGACAATTTTTGGGTTAATGTGGACAATTTTGTGCCAACGGCAAGCAGCTAGACAATGTGCATTGTGAGTAGATTTTTCCAAAATCATAAAGATAGCACATAATTTTTGGCAATTCAGGGTGATATTTGAATGAGTGCAGGCAGCAGCATCGCGGTCGCTGAGAAAGATTTCGGACCATTTTAGCAATCTCATAGGGCAACCAAAAACGATCCATGAACCAATATTTTCTACATAGTGAGCTATAACGCATAACAGTAGATCATTATAACGGTCTCTAGCCATCAATAGTGGAAACCATGATGCAAATCTTGCATCAATGTTACCAAATCATGAGATATAAAATAATTTTGGGTCCTACAGAGAAATCACGCCTCTATCTCCAAATGGGCTACACAAAGATTATGAGCTAACAATCTGCCATCATGGGAGGGTGATCGATTTCTCAAAGTTGTGAACTGTACACGATTTGGGCAACTTTTCACGAACTTAGAATGGAGGCGGGGCACCATGATGATCTGCACCACTAATCGATTTTCTTTTTGAACAATGCTCATGCATCCCATAAATCCACCAATAACTATACAAAATACTAAAATGCTCTGTGAACTCCTTGCAATATGGCCATCCACCAATAAGTTACTATTTTTTTGTTTTTGTTATTTTTGGTCTATTGGTGGATTTATGTGATGCACAAATATTTTTTTTTTCTCCAAAATGGCGGCCTATAAAAGAGGTTTGCTTTAGGCCATTTTGGAAGATCATGGACATGTAGCCAGGAGAGATGGCACGCCACCCGCAAAACAATTTTCATCAAATTGTAAACTAACATACAATTTGCCGAGATTGGGACGTGGCCTGTAGCACCATGACATTCATCACAAAACACTCTTAAAAAGGATTATGACTTATAATGAACCATTTTTTTACCAGTCTAGATGATCTTGGAGGTGCGTTTGTAGCTTTACGTACGATGAGTGCAATAAGAAAATTTTCGCAAAATAATGTGCCATAACATAGAGTTTTGAACTATTCTAGACAATTTTAGGCAGAAGTGAGTGCACCAACTGGACGCCAATTTTTTTTTTTTTTCCAAAACATGAGCTGCAACATATATTTTGGACCATGCTGATCCACGGCAACTGGACAGTTTGATCGGAGCACCACGACAAAGTATATTGCTCTTCTTCAATATCATAAATTATATCATGTTATTCATTTGGATAATTTCTTGCCGAACTCTAAGGGAGTCGGTGGCAGCACCGACTGATTTTTCCAAAATTGCAACATATAACGTATGTTTTTTTGTGACTAATATCAGCATCCAGGAGTGCCACATTGTGCAGCATACCGATTTTCTCAAAAATCATAAACTATATAAATCATGTGTAAAGCAGACACACGTTTATGGTCCAATGTTTTACAACATAAGTGTTCTATAGTCATCATAGGTACTTGGTCGAACATCTCGGAATTACTACAACAAGATTACGATCGACGTTGAGACCAACCATATATACCGAGAAGCAAACCAACTACCAGAGAAAGCTTTCTTGTTACTTTAGGTCATTTTTTTCATGATTCACCCTCAGCATTAACAAACTCTTTATTGTATTTGATGCTCTGAGCAGCACGTTTTTTAGATTACAAAGAGCTGACGGAACAAGATTTAGGTACTTGAATGGGGTTGATGTGTGCCAAGCATCAATTTCTTACCAAAACTATAAATTTTAACACGACTTCTTTTTTTTTTAATCAATTTTGGGTGGATAATTGGAGCACCATGGCATCTCTGACGCATATAGATTATTTCCAGATCGGAGCATATAGCACATAAATTTATACCATTTTTCAGAATCAGATAATTTTCTACGACGAGCTACTAGGCCCAAAGTACTTAATCGCGGCTACTCTGTAGTTTTGGTTAAGTTCTATCCTCTGGACACATCAAAAGTTCAAGATCAAATTAAAGCCAATCGTTTTTCAAAACTATCTATTTTCAGGACATTCATACAATAACAGTAACATCTCTAGTATAATCTTTTTTAACTGATAACTGTCCTTGAGAAGCCAGACTTATTATCAGACTATTTCATGACTTTTTGAATTAACTAAATTTTTATGCTCAGTTAATTATATATATATAATTATGATATTGATTTAATAAAATCTGATTTACTCAGCGGCCGTAGCCTCGCAAAACAAACAATTATTGTATATATAAAGATTATCAAAAACAAAGGTGTGAGGGTAGTAGAGTAGTAGAAGCCACGCCAAGACAACCTCCAAGTCGTCGCCTGGACACCTGTACTCTTCCCACTGGACCTTTTCCGTCGCCATCGCAAAACCCACGTTTGTATTTCTATTTAGTCCTGCTGTTATCTTCCAAGCAAACAATATTCAGTATCTCATTTCAAACATGTACATAAATCAATAAATTAAAATCTAAGTTCACACGAAGGAGAACCAATGAGAACCCCACACGAGTATGGAGGCAGCCAATAACCGAGCAGGCTTGTAACTTAGCTCTCCACCAATGACGGAGCTCGACGCCGACGTGGACGGAGAAAGTCGTGAGATGAGGGCCCCACCCTCTATGTAAGCAACACGTGTTTGAGATCCAGCAATGCCAAGTAAGTGCAAGTCTGGAAAGAGCTGTGGAGACGACGACTTGGGGCTAGCTTTCTTTTTTTGGTTTTGACCAGGACTGATGGAAAGCTAGCTTCTTTTTCTGATTGGTCCTTCTACTTCATAATTTAATTCCTTACTAAGAATAAGAAGATGAAGATGAAGGCTATTAGTGATAATCGCGTCTGTGCCAGCACAACTAATTATCTTCTTCTTCTTCTTCACCTAAAAAAATAGAATAATAAAAAGGCGCAGTGAAGAATCGTATTCGCTAAGCTTTCTCAAGGCTTATAAAAGGATTTGGCTCCCGTGTCCCCAGCATATTATCAGTTGATTAAACAACACTTCATCCTCAGTTGTCATTGGATAACAATATTTTAAGTTTTCTTCTCGCTCCAAGCAAGAGACTATCTACAGTATCGAAGGGGGAAAGAAGAAGAAGAGAATGCCCGGAGATCAGCTTCCCCCGGGGTTTCGGTTCTTCCCCACCGACGAAGAGCTGATCATCCACTACCTCCGCAATCAGGTAGCCGGGAGGCCTTGCCCTATTACCATCATTCCTGAGGTCAATATCTACAGATATGATCCCTGGAACTTGCCTGGTATGTTCATATATATAACGTTAAAAATGTGATATTAATGAAGTTGTTCATTTATTTTATTTTTTTTTTGAGAAAAAATGAAGTTGTTCAATATATTTATGCGATATGTAGGGTTGTTCAACTTTTCGGAGGGAGAGCATTATTTTTTCTGCAAGAGAGAGCGCAAGTACCCGAACGGTGCCCGGCCGAACCGCGCGACGAAATCAGGCTACTGGAAGGCGACGGGCTCCGACAAGCCTATCTACAGCAACACAAAATACGTCGGAATTAAAAAAGCGCTCGTGTTCTACCAAGGCCACCCTCCCAAAGGAACCAAATCCGACTGGATCATGCACGAGTACCGAATCGCTTCATGCGCTATCAACCATGCGAAGCACGACGAGTGGGTCCTCTGCAGAATCTACAACAAGAAGAAGAACCGTGCTGGATCCGACGAAGTTGCTTCTTCGGCGACGAATGCTGTGAGTTATCAGTCACCGGATACCACGGTGACCAACTGTTCCGGCGGCGATGTCTCCGACGAGAAGCAGGTGCTCCCGCGGACGTGCTCGTTGGAGAATTATCTGCTAGATTTTGACTACTTGCCGGCAACTTCTAACATGTTCTACGACGAGCCTTCCTCGTTCGGATCAGTGGACGAGCTGTTCGATTTCAGTCCAAGCGAAGGTGTGAAGCTCGTTGGAAATCAGACTGCGGTGTTCAACCGACCTGTATACCAGCACTAACAGCAGGAAGAACGAGGAGGCTTTCAGATATGCCCATAGATGATTGTTCTAGAGATAGATTTTTATTTATTTATTTATTTATTTTGGTTGAAGATATGATAGAGAATGATACGCATGACCTTATGAAATCGAAGTTCTCTTTTGTGTATGGAGGGTTGAAGACGTGTGCCAGAGGGCCAAGAAACCGAGTATTGAGATTTTTTTTTTTTTTGGATAAAGTGATGTTAATTTAATTATGTTAAAGACATTTTTAAAATTGCCACAATGTTTTTCTTATCAAAATGGATGTTGATCTAGCACGATCTCGATCGACCAATAAGTGTTTGAAATCAATAAATGACTAAGAGAATAGCCAGAGAGAGAATGACACAGAAATTTTTTTGTGAAAATTCTTGAAAATTAAGACAAGAGAAAAAGGGCGATTATAAGGATTTGAGGATTATAAGTTCTTTCCTCTCTTTATCACTATCGAGGTGTCGGTATCACGGCTTACAAAGTTACAATATACTTAAGAATACAACTAGACTCACCACAATCTGCCGGAAGCCTTAGTTCTTTTCGGGTGCTCTCGAGTTTGTATAGTTGGATCTGTCATCGGTGCCCCGGATGACCTTTTATAGGCGTTGCTGGGAGGACGTCTTGGTCCTGATAGTTGAGAAAATAATGGATCTGGCAAGGATCTGTGGTTGACTGGTCCTTCTTACGCCACGCAAGCTCCCATGTTCGCTGGTGGAGGACGTAGTGTATAACTGACTGCTCCACGTTCACGCGACGGTTAGGCGGCTGATTTGGTCTTTCCTTACTTCGGTTGGATGAGCTTGATCAGATTATCGAGATCTTAGTCGAACTTCAATCTGACGTCGGTTTCGGCCGGCCGATGTTAAATACAAAATAAGCTTCGAGCAGTTTTTCAGGACCTCGATTCGATCGGAAGCGTCTTGCAAGAGTCAGGCCGAGGTCGGTCTTGGCGTGACGATCCCAAGGCTGGGGCCTCGGGTCGATTCGAAGTGTAGGTCGACGGTCGAGCTAAGGTCAGTCTCGACCTGGTGATCTCAAAGTATGCGGATGGTTGCCTCGGTGGCGTATGCACCTCGGTCATATAGAATATTTAGACTCTTCTTCCCATCTAATGGTCTACTCTTCTGCTAACATATGATAGTCCAAATCCATGCTATATCATGTGCATAATTATGTTCTCTGTTATATGTTGGAGGCTCCTTAAACATATTCTTTCATATATTTTTAAGAAGTTTTGGATTAAAAATTTGTAAAAAACAATTAAATTGCATTTTGAAGATCATCATCTCTTCTAAAAAGAATCTCTGCATTACTGATTTTCTGGAGGGTTGAAGATATACATGATGTGCATCGGACCTTTCGGGGCTCCTTAGATTGGTGCAAGCAACCGATTTTTGATATTTTTTTTCTCTATAGCTATTGAATATAAATTTATTTATTTACTCGTTCTCAACAATTTTTTAATTTAGTTTTTTAACAGGAGAAAAAGTAAATTTAATATTTTTTTTTTAATTTAGTTTTTTAACAGAAGAAAAATTCTATTGAGCCGCCGAGCGCGGCTATTTCATCTGGATGGGAGGCGCCTCAGAAAGCGTTACTATCTAGATTCGAGTCTGTATGGGGTGAAACCCCTCACACAATTTTTTAAAAATCCTCTGTATCATGTGGCAGGAGCCTCCATTAATGAAAGACTTGAATTTGGATCCTATAACGCCGGTCGGAATTGGACGTAGGAGTTTTCCGCGACTTTGAAGTTTCTACGGAAGCGTGCGCTTCCGGCGTTAATATGAAAAGAAGTGTCTATTGAACCATCAAAATGCTAACTCAAAATAGGTGCATAATGATGTTTTCAATTATACATTATAGGTTTGTTACGTATTTTTATAATACTTCTAAAAATTTTTGAACTATAAATTTACAAAAACAATTACGTATAATTAGTATCTTCACTTTTTTTTCAAAAAAAAAAAATCAGCAAAATTGATTGAGTAACTATCTACAGGAGCTCCAATAGGGTGCATGGATAATCTGTTTTCTATTTCAACATGAGCTTGAGAAGCTGTGTTAACGACAACCAAATTTCTGTTTGGTTGAACCGAAGGAGCTTGTTGATTGGAATTGGGATATGACCTCCTACTTTGATAAGGTTACATATGTTATTAACAAACATGTAGAAGTATATACCAATAATTTAGCCATTAAAAATAGTGATTGGAGCGATCTACATGTCATCCTAGAGAGCATAATGACTCAAAATTGTGTGTTGGTGGTCACGATTTTGGTGAAATCTGTCCACGATCCGCGTGTTGGAACCCTTGCCGCCCTTTCTAAGATCGTTCGAAATTAACAAATAATCTGGTTCTATATGTCACTATTTATAAAAATGGTCCAAGGGGCATCTTATCGCAGCGTGGGTGCCAACAACATAGTGTTATAAATCACTATCTTGGAAAAATCGATGGATTATGCACACTATGGCGCCTCATCTGCCCATCGGAGATCATGTAGAATGGCACGACATGCGTGTGTAAAGGAAATTGGATGTGCAAAGGATGCAACACAGATTATACAACATATACATACACATCATGTTGTTAGTCCAACCGTACTATAGAGCAGCTGCTACTAAGTGCTATGTCAATCCAATGAGAAAAAGACGAACCTAGGACGCGAAGGCCACTCCCTGCACCAATTTTTTTGGCGGTATTTATTAAGGCTTTAGCGAGAGTCATGTGTACGTATGCATGTCCGCTAACTCATAGAGCTTCTTTTCATCATGTCTTTAACAAAATTCAAAGCTGCAGCATAACAGATTATTTTCATTAGTTTTTAATAAGTACAATGCAACTAATCAAACTTTTGTAACGTCTGAAGGACTTCACCCGAATGTTATCACCTATTCTAACAATTAGCTCGGCGGGAATCCATTCGCCATTTTTTGAGAACCTCAGGATCTCTAATATGATCCCGAAAGATTTCGAAATTGATACATACGATAACATAAGCAAATGAGCATTGCTAATTTATCAAAATAATTAGAATTTATGATGCAATGGGAGTTATGTATATTGGATTGTTACTACACGCATCTCGATCTAATGTGAATGACTAACAAATAATAGTCTCCTGAAAAGTAATTATAAACAAATAATCGTTCTTGTTAGCAGATATCCCCGGTTGTATAGTACATAGAAGTCTAGCATGAAGAAATTGCGGTTACGTGTTGCAGCTAAAAGGAAGAATTGCCGGCAGCCACTCTTCTTTCTCACTATGAACGCATAACGAAAATTTTCCTATATCTCAATGAAATGAAATAGGGGCGAGTCTGATGAGTCCTGTCATGAGGGACGAACGGCGTCCTGATGCAGGGACAGAGAGGTAGGAGGATCCAAGGTTTCTTCGGCGCCCGATGGCGGCCGGCTGTGGCTGTGGCTGTAGCAATGGTGCTCTGCCACGTTTGGCGTGGCAGAGGATAATGCTGGCAAAGCTCCTGATTAAGTCGAGGAAAAGAGATAAACGCGGAAAGTAATGACAAATACAAACACACAAGACTTGCGTGGTTATTTTCTAAGTATTTTGATAAATTATATTTTGGAATTTTATTATCGTTAATTATTCGCATTTGTGTGATACCTTTATTTAAGATATTTTCTTTCTCAAAGTAAATAAATAATATCAAGATGCATTAATCTGCATTACACCTTAGACAAAATGCTCTTCACAGAGTGAGCCCCAAAAAAAATTTATGCTGAGCTCAAAATCAAATTAACCGTGTTTAGCGTTTAAGTACTAAGCAAACTAAATTTAATGGCATCCAACGGAGAATAAAAAGAAACATTAAAATAATCACATGAATAGAGCAAAGTAATATCATATTTCCGTTTACAGATAGGCATAAGAAAATAGAACAAGATAAAACATTAGGTAAAAGAGGTTAGTGGAAATTCCCTGGTATCATAGAACGAGTGAAAACGAGGCGAACTGCTCATAAATAGTTCGGATTCGAACTCATTTAAATTCGGCTCGAGCTCGAATATTAACGAGTTCGAATTGAGTTTGAGGATGGAGTCAATCTCGAGTAATTAAACGAGCCGAGCTCGAGCATCACGTCATTCGGTTCGTTAGATTCTCAAGCATACACGAGCTTTTCTATTTTATTCAAGTATATTTATAACAACTTAGTTAAGCGAGTTCGAATTCGAGCTCAAGTCGAGCTTAATCTAATTCATGCAATCGAATTGAACTCGAGTCGAGCTCGGCTCGATTCGACTCAAGTTTGGTTCAATAATCGAGCCGATCTCGAGTCTAGTTCAAGCTTAGCCTCTGAAGCTTGCTGAGCTCGAGCTCGAGCTAAACCAATTGGATTGAGTTTGAAATTAGTAGTCATCGACTCAAACTCGTCTCGTTTTCATCAATAAATCTGAGCATCCTTTGCTCGAGATCGAGGGGCTGCGATGATATGTCAAATATGACGAATCCAAGCACCCTTAATTCGTCACATTCTCTGCTATCTCTTCCGGTATTTTCTTGTCTCTTTGGTTTTGTTTCAATTCTTTTCTGGGTATCTTGCTGAGTTGTTTTGCAATTTACCTCTCTCTCTTCTCTCTCTCAATCTCTCTCTCTCCCTCCCTCTTGTGGAGATGGGATCGTCTGTGCTAAAAAAAACACAGGCGATCCTCTTGTGGTGCGATTGGGCCGTTAATCTGCCCCCGCACGTATCATGAAATTTTTATTTAAACTTTTGTCGACTTGTTTGACCTAATTCTATACATTTTTTATAAAAATTAACAACACAAAGTTATAAATTTTTTGAAATGTGTCTAAATTTTGTAGTTCAAAGTTTTAAAAAAAAATATCAAAAACATATGTCAAATTGATGACAAATATTTTTGATATCAATTTGACATATTGTTTGAATCATTTTTTCAAAAAACCTGTGAACTAACAAACATGTAGATCAAGTCAAGAATCTCAACTTTGTAGTTCAATAACTTTTCATAAAAATGTAAAATTAGGTCAAATAAATCGCAAAATTTAAAAAATTAAAAAATTTCGTGATACGTGCTGGACCGATTAATCGTCCAGATCGCAGCCACAGAGGGATCGTCTGTGGCTGAATCCCATCTCCTCTTTGTGAGGCAGCAGAAATTAATTTAGGCCTTTTTTTTTTTTGTGTGTTGTATTTTTATAGGCACTCTTTTTTGTGATTAGAAGTCTTCAAAGAATCTAGATATATGTAAGTATGAGATATCCTCTTTGTCTGTCGTATGATCGTACCAACTTTTGACTATTTCATGAATCTTCCAGAAGTTCGATGGCTAGCCGTTCAATTTTCATACACATCACATGTCCTCTTTTAATTTTCGTACCCTAAGTTGAATTTTTTCATTTCAAATATATATATAAATATAAATAAATATATATATATATATAAGTCTAAGGTGTGGTGCAACCGTGCAAGTGCCTTCCTCTTCTCAACAATAATTCATTAAGATGTAGTGGACTTGTCAAATTTAAGCCCAATAGTGGTTCAGAAGTAGCCTATATTTATATGAGTGAAAAAGAGAGATTATCTACTGTATAAAAAAGAGTACAATATGGATGTATTTTTTGACTGCTGTATTACACTTATAGTTAGTAGTGTTTATAATTAGCGCAATGGTAAATAGGAAAACTGATATTTAATATTTGTTTCCACAAGCATCTTGTTATTTTCTCCATGTTAATCACCATTTTCGAGTTGAAGGAAGTGAGCTCTCCTGATTGCAAGCTGAGGGAAATGATGTGTGCATGCTATGAGAAGCAAAAAATGAAAAAGCTTGGATTACGACACGTGTACGATACTACGATAGCCAACTTGATTGAAATTATTCTGAATTGTGGGGTGTCAACTGCAAAATGCATGGTGGAGTTTGTTACATGGGCTATATCCTAATTAGTAGGCTTTAGCCCATCATTAATTATTATCATAAACCGATAAGCATTAATCAGAAAATTGGTAAGCCTCATTTCCTGCCTCCTTCCTACAAATTTCCGTACAAAATAAATATTACAGTCAAAGTTTTCACACATAATTTTTATATAAAATAAATAATAGTTCAAATATGACTGCTTTATTTCCTTCATTTTTCAATCAATAAATAAAGCCCTCAACTTTCACGTCTTCATCTAATAATCTTCATCTTGATCTTCAACCCTAATAATCTGTAATCAAAGCTCTTTCCTTTCTTGTTCATCTCCATCATCATCACATCTGAAAATCAATGGGGAACGGCTTGTTCGATCTGGAAAAACACTTCGCTTTCTACGGCGCCTATCACAGCAACCCAATCAACATAGTAATCCACATGATTTTCGTGTGGCCAATCTTCTTCACATCTCTCATTCTCTTCCATTTCACCAGCCCCTTGATCACCTTTCAAATTCCCCAATCGCTGCAATTTCTTGCCAATAACGATGGCAGCGTGTTAGCAATCAACCTGGGATTTGTGTCGGCTTTAATCTACGGCTTGTTTTATATTGGAATGGACAAGAAAGCAGGCACTTTGGCTGCTTTACTGTGCCTTCTCTGCTGGTTCGGTGCTGAGGCTGTTGCTGCCCGTCTTGGATTTTCCGCCTCCTGGAAGGTGCGTTAGATTATGTTTGTGTAGATTTTTCTTTTAATTCGATTCAACCTTTTTTTTTTTGAGATATTGATGTAAAATTCTACCAAGACCTTATCCTATAGGACACGAACACTATTAGACATGGTTCCTGAATCTTACGCGGTGGGATTGTCACGCTCTTGGCGTGCGTCTTCCTGCAACGATGGATTAGATGGCCAGCGGGAGAGAGAGAGAGAGAGAGCGAGAGAGAGAGAGAGATAGAACAGAGAAAGATGCAGAGAAAGAGCAGAGAGAGGTTCAGCAAAGAAGAAACAGAAACTGTATTCAATCATACCCAACAAATACAAGTTATGGGCCTTATATAGGCAACTAACAAGCCTGCCCAAGCTGTTACAGATTCAGCTCGATAATCACTAACTAACATCCCTCTTATTTACATTTCTTGCCATCCGCATTATTTCCACCATTACAGTACCTTCCCCTCTAGAAAAGCCTTGTCCTCAAGGCTCAAATTCTGGAAATTGTTGCTTCAGATCGTAAAGGAATTCCCAAGAGCTATCCTCAATGGCAGAATTCGACCATTTGACCAGCACTTGTGTCACTGCACGGTTCCCCCTCTTTACCATGCGTCGTTCCAACACTTGCTCCGGCATCTTCGGAAGATGTCCTTCCCATGCTGGAATTGTGCCTTCTACTGGTGCTGAACCCACATGGCGCTTGAGCAGAGATACATGGAAAGTAGGATGTATGCGGGCATCAGGAGGCAAGGCTAGTGTATAAGCTACCTGACCAACTCTTTTGCTGATTTGGAAAGGGCCATAATACTTTGCAGCAAGCTTATTAAAGGCCTTCCCACCAATTGAGCTCTGTCTGTATGGTTGTAACTTGAGATATACCCAATCTCCCACTTGAAATTCTCTCTCCGACCTCCTTTGATCAGCAAATCTTTTCATGCGATGTTGTGCTCTACTGAGATGAAGTCGTAAAATCCGGATGGTTTCCTCTCTTGCTGTCAAACTTCTGTCCACAGCTTCTATCACTGAATCCCGGCTTGTATATGGAATGTGTGTTGGTGGCTTCTGTAAATAGAGAGCTTCATAAGGAGTTGTCCCAATGGATTCATGAAAGTGAGTGTTATACCAGTACTCTGCTAATGGCAGCCATTGCACCCATTGTTGTGGCTTATCACCTGTAATGCAGCGCAAGTATTGCTCCAGGCATTTATTCACCGCCTCCGATTGGCCATCCGTTTGCGGATGGTATGCAGAACTCTGGTGCAGCTTAACTTGGAAGCGGGAAAAGAATTCCTTCCAGAATGAGCTCAAGAAAACTGGATCTCTGTCACTCACAATGATACGAGGCATACCATGCAGCTTATATACATGTTGCATGAATTCTTCGGCCACCATTCGAGCAGTGTAAGGATGAGATAAGGCAATGAAATGCGCGTATTTGGATAATCGATCCACTACGACCATTACGACCTGTTTTTGTTGGCTTCTTGGAAGTCCTTCTATGAAATCCATGGATATCTCATCCCATAATCTTTGAGGAATGGGTAAAGGTTGCAACAACCCGGGGTATGCTACGAGTTCTGTTTTGTAACGCTGACATACCACGCATTCTCTTACAAACTGCGCTGCCTCCCGTGTCATTTTCTTCCAGTAATAGGTGGCATTTAGCCTTCGGGTGGTCCCTTTTATTCCTGAGTGCCCACCTTCAGCACTAGCATGTATTAATTCCAGTATTTTCCTTCTCAATACAGGATTGTTGCCCACCACTATACGTCCCTTGCGCCTGAGTATTCCATCTACCAAAGAGTAATGTTGCATACTTGCAATCCCTTGATTGACCTGCTGAATGATGTTCTGTAAATGCAAGTCACATTCCCAGCTTTGTTTAATTTCTTCCAACAGCTCCGAGGAAATAGTTGTGACAGTCACTGCAAATATTTGCCCCCCACCGAGTTGGTAACAGATTGCAGGATTGAGCTCATCTGCATTATGTTCTGGTAGTCTTGAGAGAGCATCAGCAGTGATGTTTAAGGAGCCACGCTTATAAGTGATTTCATAGTCAAAACCCAGTAATTTGACTAACCAATTTTGTTGGCCTGGAGTGGACACCCGCTGCTCCATGAGGTGTCTCAAGCTTTGATGGTCTGTTCTGATCTGAAACTTCCTTCCAACTAGGTAGCGTGACCATTTTTTAATTGCATACACAATGGCATACAATTCCTTCTCATAGGTTGATTTTGCTCTATGCAAGGTACCCAGAGCCTTACTGATGTATGCTATGGGGTGTTCTTCTTGTAAGAGGACTGCTCCTATGCCTACCCCAGAAGCATCTGTCTCTATTACAAACATCTTGGTGAGATTGGGCAGTGCCAGAACTGGTGGCTGCATCATAGCCTCTTTGAGTTGATCAAACGCCAGCTCAGCTTCCTTACTCCACACAAATGCCTCCTTCTTGAGCATGTCAGTTAGGGGTTTAGCTATCTTCCCGTAGTTTTTCACAAAACGTCGGTAGTAACCAGTTAGTCCCAAGAAGCCCCTCATCTGCTTAATATTCCTTGGTCGTGGCCAGTTTCGAACGACTTCAATTTTTTTGGGATCAGTAGCCACCCCTACTGCAGAACTAATGTGACCCAAATATTCAACATGGGTGCCTCCAAAGTCACACTTACTGAACTTGGCATAGAGTTGGTGGGATTGAAGAATTTCAAAAGTTATTTCCAGGTGTTGCATATGAGATTCCCAACTGCAGCTGTATACTAAGATATCATCAAAAAAAACTAGTATAAACTTACGTAAAAATGGCCGGAATACCTCATTCATCAGGTGTTGGAAGGTGGAGGGAGCATTGGTTAGGCCAAATGGCATAACTAGGTATTCATAATGCCCATCATGAGTTTTAAAAGCTGTTTTTTCCACATCCTCAGGTCTCATTCTGACCTGATGGTACCCTGCTCGAAGATCAATCTTGGAGAAGAAACATGCTCCACCCAATGCATCCAGTAGTTCTTCCACCATAGGAATTGGAAACTTATCTTTGATTGTTTGCTTGTTGAGCTCCCTGTAGTCCACACACATTCTCCAAGAGCCGTCTTTCTTCTTAACCATTACTACCGGAGAAGCATAGGGGCTATTACTGGTGCGTATGATGCCTGCTTCCTGTAGCTCCTTAACCATCAGCTCAATGGCATCCTTTTGGGTGCTGGAATAATGGTATGGCCTGCAGTTAACAGGCTGTGCTCCTTCCTTTAGCAGTATTCCATGATCAAACTCCCTTTGAGGTGGCATACCTGGGGGAACACTAAAGACCTTGTCAAACCTTGATAACAGTCTCTGCAGTTCCACCTGCCTTGCTGGAACTTGGTGCCTTGCTTCCTCTAGTTTAATGGAAAAAAGTGAAGGAGTTGAATCTGCAGTGCAGCACAACTGCAACCCATAAGTCTTCCCTTCCTCCTGCATTCTTGTACTCCTTAATAATTTTTCCAGCTGATTTTCATCTATGTTGATCACCTTCTCTTCATTAGTGTCCCCTGTTAATGTGACTATCTTTCCATCATGAGAAAATTTCATCCACAAATATTTGAAATCCCATAAAATTGGCCCCAATGTAGAGAGCCATTGAACGCCCAGAACTAAGTCACATCCACCTAAGGGTAATGTCATCACATCAGCTGAGAACTTCAAATTTCCTATGCTCCATTGTAAGTTACTGCACAACCCTGTACTTGTCACCTTTTCTCCATTGGCAACCTCCACTTGCATAGAATTTATGTATGTAATATTACATCCCAGCTTCCTGGCCAACCCACTATCTATGAAATTGTGAGTGCTTCCTGAGTCCAGCAACATCTGGATACCTTGCTTCTTGATTTTGCCTTGAACTCTCATCGTTCTACATGAAGGAACTCCATATAGTGCATTTAAAGAGATTTGTGGTGCCTCTGTCGTACTCTCCATCTGTTGTTGTTGCTGACACTCCTCAAGATCCTCATCTATTTCCTCTTCATCTATCATGTGGATCATGTATAGTCTTTTCTTTTTACAGTTGTGATCTCTATGGTATTTTTCTGGACAGTAAAAGCAGAGACCCTTGGCCCTTCTTTCCTCCAAATAGTCATTCGTCACCACCTTAGACGCCCTCTTTTCTATATTGGGTTCTGTCAAGACCCCCTTCCCTCGCATATTGTCAAACTTAGCATTATTAAATGTTGATGTAACAGGTTTGACAAAATTAGTAGCAATCTTCTGAGGGTATTTCAGGTTGGTTGAACTTGATTGCATTTGTTCATGTAATCTGGCCAGCAGTAATGCATGCCTAACTGAGGTAGGTTGGAACTTGCGTACCTCCATTTCGAAGTCCTGCCTCAATCCACTAAGGAAACAGCTGAGTTTTTGCTGTTCTGGTAGAGTCACCTCAGCCACCAGTTCGTCAAAACGATCTTGATATTCCTGCACCGAACCAGTTTGCTTCAGCTTTGCAAGTTCTGCCATGGGATCTCTAAACAAAGTCATACTAAATCTTGCTTCAATCTCCTGTTTAAATTCCGTCCAGGGCATATCTTCAGCCCTGCTGCTACTCACATATCCTCTATACCACTGTAATGCCCGTGATTGAAGATGGATAGAGGCCATGCGCACCTTAGCCCTCTCAGGAGTTTCATCCAACAGAAAAAATTGTTCACACTGAAGGAGCCACCCACGAACGTCCTCTCCAGCGAACTTAGGAAACTCTACCTTGGACATTCTTGTAGGAGGATGATATGAAGCATGCCTTGAGTTCTGAGGTTCAAGACCTGAGATTCTTGGAGTAGGCAGAATTGATGTACTCCTGGCTCCTGGATGATGTGAGGTTGTCTTGAGTTCACCGACTTCCCGGCACAGCACCGTCACCTAATTTCTCATCTCTTCCATCTGCTGATCCACTCGCGAAGTGCTTTCGCTTAGGATCCTTTGGAACCCCATTATCATCATCATCACATCTTGATTCTGTTCTTGGGTGGTGACAGCTTGTTCCTCTGCTTGTTGGTTGGAGTTTTGAGATCTCCCCATGGCAGTGGCAGCTAACCGAACTGAGCGTCGGATTGGAGCCGCAGTTTGGTTGGTTATATCTTCAGATGAGTTTTCTGATGAGGTCATGACTATCAACGCTGGTGATCTTGGAGATGCCTCGATCGCAACAGCTCTGATACCAATTGTCACGCTCTTGGCGTGCGTCTCCTGCAACGATGGATTAGATGGCCAGCGAGAAGAGAGAGAGAGAAGCGAGAGAGAGAGAGAGATAGAACAGAGAAAAGATGCAGAGAAAGAGCAGAGAGAGTTCAGCAAAGAAAACAGAAACTGTATTCAATCATACCCAACAAATACAAGTTATGGGCCTTATATAGGCAACTAACAAGCCTGCCCAAGCTGTTACAGAATTCCAGCTCGGATAACTACTAACTAACATCCCTCATCTTATTTACATTTCTTGCCATCGCATTATTTCCACCATTACAGTTATCTTTAAGCTTTACGTGATGGGTAAAATCCTGCGTTACCCTGACGGGCCTGACCCAAATCCACAAAGGACTATTGGAATTATTTATGTTATTGCTTGGGAGTAATAAATTGTTCTGCAAACTTGTTAAGTTGGAAGATTATTTTCTACTCTTAATGTGTTTTCTAATTGCGTCAAAAGCTTTGGGGCACCTAAAAATGGAAGGAAGTTATTTGTTAATTTCTTATTAATGTGTTATTCTATAATAAAAGCAGCAACCCTGCTACTTTTTTTTTTCCTTAAAAATCGTGTTATACACCACGCTAATTAAGTTAGATAGCAGGTAATGTTGAAATATGCAATTTGTTTTAGAGATTTTCTGCTACTTTATAAATTATCAATGAACTGAACCATATATTCAGCGGGAGACATTAAATGCATCTGGCAGTTTAGTGGCTGCAGGCGTTGGTTCAATTGTTTTTTCCCTATTATTTTAATGATTATTGAGTGGTGCTGCCCACTGACTTCAGTATAGGCCGCATATTGGGAGCTACCTCTTGCGGGTATACTCAGTTTTATCAGAAAAATTAATTATAAATTAAAAAAAAAAACAAAAAAGAAAACAAACTCAGAAAAAAAAAAAAAAGGTTCTGCCAGTGTTCCAGTCCTATGAAGCAGAAGCATGTTGGACAGAGACTATCTGTAGCACATGTTCCTCAATAAAAGCCTTCTTGCAAAATTAATGTTGAGCACTTGATATTATCTTCTGGGACTATTATGTGCAACAGATAGATATTTCTGTTGCTGAGTGTGGACAATATTCGTTTGTTAGTGAGTTGTTAATTTATAAATTGGGTGCCAGGTTCAGGTTTGGTTTCTAAATATTAAAATTGTCGATTTGGTACAGGTTTTTGTTCATCCAGTATTTAGTAAATGCAGTCATGGCCGATAAGTCTGTCATGATTTTGGTGCTGGGCCTAGTAATTGTTATAGTCACCAAGTCCGATAACTTGTTTCGGGATTGGCCATACTATAATCTAATTGAAGGTCTACTTTCTTGTTATTTTCTGGAATGTGCTTTTCCATGCTTTTCTGATTGATAGGACCTGAGGTCTTCATATTGAAGGTAACCGATTACGTTTATATATTTGTGGAGTGTATTTTAACAACTCCTTAAGGATTTCATCAAATGGCAGCTTTTGTTTCCTAATTCTTTGTGAGATTTAACAAAACTCTTTATTTGTGAATGTAACACCCAGATCAATAGGATTAAATGAAACGTGATATTCATTCTCAAGTTCTACAAAAAAAGCGAGGGAATCTTTTCTTTTCAAATTTTTTTGGTCAGGACACCTTGCATATCCATTTTTAGTTCGTTTTAGTTTGCAATAACTTCGTAAGATATGCTTTCAGTCATTTTCTCTGTCAGTTAGTATTCTGGGTTGCTATTTGTTCTATAATATTCGTCTGTTGGTTGGACAGAGGGAATCTCTCAATTCTTAATTGTTCCTGGATGTATTAATTGATCCAAAATTTTGTTCATGGCTACTGAAATAATCTTGTTCTCTATAGATGTGTTGTTATTTATTGTTGAAACGCCCGCTAATGGACAGTGACTTCCATGCTTTTAGACGGTCCTACAGCTGAAGCATGGTAGTATATTTGCATTTAGAGTTCATGTATATCTTTGAGTTACACAGAAGCTTTACTGACGTCGAAGGCAAAATCAGGCTGGTCTTCATCAATGCGAGAGACCTTGAAACTGGTCACTTTTACTAGATCTTTAATTTTTTTAATTTCTTGGGTCAGATAATAAATGTCTGTAGATGACTCCAAAAACATGAGTTCTATATCTGTAATTATATAGATACACAGTAAATGCAAGATGCCCGGTCTTTGACATCTCTTAAAATTCTTCTTACCTTTCCTTTTATCTACCGTTGTCCATGAAAACAACAATTCATGCATGCATACTGTAATTTATAAGGGTATCTACCATATTGACGGAAAATGTTAGTTCTGCATATTATCTTGTGAATAATGGATCATTACAGCTATTGCAATATATGTTATGCAGTTTGTCCTGGCTGCTCAAATTCTCTGCTGGACCAGCCAATTTTTAGGGCATGGCGCATTTGAGGTAATTTTATATTTTCTTTTTATTTTTTCCCAAATGGTTCGTACGGCGTTTTCTTAGTTTCGTGGCATTGATTTTTGCTGTTTCCTTTTGTCATTTATTATTAGATATCCATGAAATTTTAACAGATTGCTGACATGTACTTATGTATCATTTTGCAGAAACGAGCACCGGCACTTCTTGACAACCTTGCTCAGGCCTTTCTAATGGCTCCTTTCTTTGTTTTGCTTGAGGTAATAATTATAGCTCTGGTAAGCTGATTTAAACAGACGAATTGATCCATGACTTTAAATGTGAATGCATACAGGTCCTTCAGAATGTCGGATACGAACCATATCCCGGGTTTCATAACAAAGTTCACTCGAAGATTGAGTCTAATCGCAAAGAATGGCAAGACAGCAAACAAAAGAAGGCAAATTGATCCATGTATCCTATGCAGCTAGTTATTCTGTCATATTGCATAACTTGTTGTTTGTACAATCTATCACTATAAAAAGCAATATACTTTCAGTGTCAAACTGCTACAACTCATAATTAGAACACTATAGATGCTATCTCAGAATGAACAATTCTCCATCGCAATCTATTAAATCTGTGCTTTAAGAGTTGGCTTGTTTCTCATTCTTTGTATGATTGATTCGGCTATGTTCATTATAAGTTCTGAAACCTATTAGCAGGACTGAGTTCTCATTAGTTCACTCTTAACTCGGGACTAGTTCATTATCTTGTAGCGATTTATTTCACAGCCTAGATAAATGGGCAGGCTTAGCCAATTGGATCTGCTTGTGGTAGTGGGTGGTGGACCTCATCATTCCGTTCCCCGTAGCCTTATCTCGGTGTGTTTGACCCGAACCAGGGAATTGCGACCAGACCAGATCCGACATGGTTGCACCTCAGCGACTGAAATTCCAGTATTGCCACTAAAAGTCAGCATGCATCTACACTGATTCCATTAATACTCGCAACCCAGAGAAAGTTGTAATAAATCTAGTGCGAGGGTGCGAGGGAAATGCAATATATCTTCTGAATCTCAAAGCATACATTTTTTTGGGGTAACATCTGCAAGCATACATTAAGCAACGCCATAGCATGTAAGAGCAACCTATTATGGGATCGAGCGTAAGATCTGTAATCTCGTCAGTTCCGTCAGGGCCCATCTCCATCTTCATGTTCATGTAGCTCTCCGGCATCAGTTCAATACGGTTCTACTAATGAAGAGCTAGAATAGAGCCTGTCAGACCGAGAGCAACCAGGAATCAACTCAGACATTCTTTCGCCACCTCAGATTCTCAAATAACTCTTCTTTCACTATATTGTGATCAATTCTATCTATAACATCTCATCCTTGTTGATCTTAACGAAGTCATCCTCCATGGTTAAGCTCAACCATACTACACATGTACTCTCTAACTTTGTAAAGAATTTCTGCATAATTTCTCATATCAGTTAATTACAGTCAACTGCTTTCTACATTGGAATTTTATCGCAAGCATTAAAAAAATACAAAGTACACAATATCAAACACATTCCTGACTTTTAAAACACAGATGTGTGTCGATGTATATATATATATATATATATATATATATATATATATATATTATATAGTCATATATATCTAGCAATGCATCTTTGATGCATATCAAATAATTAAATTATTTTTAAAATTAATAATTAGTATAATTAAAAATATTTTGAATTTATAATTCAAAAATTACTATTACAAATCTTTTTTTTCCTGAAAATAATAAAAAGATCATAAAAAAATCTAGAAGCGCACATTTATAAAAAAAATAAATATAAGATGAAATCATACTAAAAAGATATATAGGAGAGAAAAAAAAAATTTTCTATAACTTCATTCAAAATAAAAGCTACACAATATTTTATTAACTAATACATAATTTAAACTTGCTATTAAATATTTATATATTATGAATATAATACACTACTACATCTTACGCTTTAGTATTACATAAATTCTATAAAAAATTAAATAAAAAAAAATTTAATTTCTTTAAAAATTGTATTTGATTTTTTGAAAAAAAAATATATTTTTATAACTGCTAAAAGCATCAGCATCTAAAAGTATTTATTGCAATATTTAAAAAACATATATATATAAGTACAGAGTTCATCAAAATTTATTTTTCATATTTCAATGTTTTAAAGAACGACCAATACACATGTTCTAACTTGTTTTCATAATTAGAAAAAAAACGCACAATTTATTTAAAAAATAAATTGTTCTACACTTGTTCCAACTTCTTTTTCATATTTCTTTCCCTCTTCCCACCGACCCTTGCTTGCTTGGACGGGAGCACGGAGGTTGGAACTTCGCTTTTCCACTATGCCATCCTTCGTGCATAAGCAAAGCCGCCCTCTTCGAGGCCGCCTGGAAAACAGAAGACTAGCACGCAAACAAAGTAGAGGATTGCCCCACCGCAGTTTACGGGAAAGTCAATGTTTATCATCAACTAATTAGTTTTTGAATAACCAAAACTAGGAATGAGACATAATTTATCTACGTCTGATATCCTCATTATCGATTCCATCATCCTGTCAAGCATTCTTGTTAGCAAATCATCCTGTCAAAGATATAAATCCTAATAGAATAAGCTCGCTGTAACAAATACAACTTCAAGAATTAAATTTGATATATCCGGCAGCTTTTTAAGTAAAGGGTTATCTCTGGAACGTTATCGGTCCAATTGTAACAAAGAACGATTAAAAGAATTGGACATGTCTGGAGCATAATCGGTCCAATTGACACGTTCAACGGATTATGTGTTCAATTTAGTATATTGAACAAAAACATCATTGCCATAGAAAATGAGATTAAAACACAATTTCCGAAAAATTAAAGACAAACAAAGATCTACATAGAATCAAGGAAAGCAAGTGACGGTTCAGCAATAACAAAAATCCACATATCCTCAATGAAGATCGGAAAAGCAAGCCATATATTTTTGCATATATACATCACTACCGTCTCAACTCGAAAAAACACAACAGCAGTAAATGCAATTTGTAAAATTTCATCCTTGACTGAAAAATCAATAACCATAAACCATGTGCAATTCAATTACTAATAAAACTTGAACCAGATGAAAAACATAGATTTACAAACTAATAATTCAACCAAATCAGCTGATCTAACCATACATTAGAGACATAAAACATATTTCAAGAGATACAGGTTAGAACCTGTAATATAGATCACTCGCAAACATGTTACCACTGAAGAATTTACAAATGAATGGAGCCTCAGATGTGTTGTTCTTTTCATAGTGTGACTCAAAGTATATTTAACACCATCATAGGCACCACATACAAGTTAACATCAAGATTTTCAGTGCTGAATCAAGCCAAATTTCGAGTAACTCAGATCTAGACACATGCGGGCGTAATTGATAATAAAAAAATAAATTAATTTAATAATTTAAATATAAAGTTTGAGCAATACCTGTCGATAACTATCAAAATCGGCAAGTACAATCATGCTTAATAGGCAGATCTACAATCATGAGAAAGCAAAAGATCAGAGATTGTGCATGTACCAGATGCCTCAGCAATAGTGACAGTGTCACAAATCCTCATCGAAAGAATCATCAGAAAGCCATGCATATTTTAATGGCATCACCGGCAACACATCAAATAATAAGAGATTTCCAGCAGATTAATTCAACAGATCCTCAGTAAATAAATTGCTTATGAGGATGTTGATTCTGTTTTGTTTCTCATTGCCTCCATACTCATTAGTTATTTTTATAATTAAAATATGAATATCAATTAATTCAAGAACCAACAATCAGTGAAAACAATTGTTACAACCAAAAAAACAGTGCAAAGCAGAAATAGCCTCAGTGGTAGTGACAATTGTTGATCGTCATCGATACCTCCAATAATACGTGCATTTGTATACATCATTGGCACTTCATCTGTTCAAAAATCAACATCAATAACCTTTGAAAATAGAAAAAAAATCAAATGACAATAAACATATATTACTTATAACGAAAGCATCAGAGAGATTCCCATCAGACGAAGTCATCATCCCCGGAACTTACATTCCGAGATTGCGGATGTCCCTGTCTTGTTTCTCATCACTTGCTAACAAACAACTAAAACCATTTTGATCAATCGATAAGCGTATCGAAACGAGGAGAAGCAAAAACAGGATCGATCAGTATAACAGCAAAGACAAGTATATAGAAAGATGCTAGAAGAAATTGTGAAAAGGAAACTACAAAGCAAACGAGTTATGAAAGGCGGCTGCAATCTGATCGAGGGTTAGGGTTTATTGCCGACGTTCGGATATATAAAGGGGGGAGTGGGGTGTGTTGGAGCCTATGGGGGATGTAGGCCTGGGTTAAGGAGTGAACGGGCCTGGTTTTTTAGATGGTTAGAGTTTCTTTCATGAAGCCGCTTGTTAGTAGCCCCAAAAAAATGTCCAGAAACTGGCCAAAAATCATCATTTTTCTTTAAAAAAAAAGGGCAAATATAAATACAAACGTTAGTAGTGCATACTTAAATTATACGCATAACTGATGGTGGAGCAGGACTCCACCAAGCTTGATAAGTTAGCATTTCAACAAGAGTGGCTGCCCAATAAAATTTTTCCCGTTGACCAAAAGAACGAAGCAAGTCTTTTTTTTTGGTTAAAAACAAAATGTTATACCATGTTTACAAATGATATTGTTGAGCTACCAATAGCTTACTATTTTTAAGTTATACAGTGCATAGAGAGCGGACTAAGCTGACTTCTAAATCGTACAATGCACATAGAGCGGGCTAAGCTGATCTTGCTACTGTTTGATCTATATATTCTTATAATCGTAACTAACGGCTTAATAGAAGCCACTCTCGATACGTTTGATAAAGTTTGATCAAGTAGATTTGCTCAATAGTCTGTGGGTCACTTACTCAGAAATTTTTTTTTAAAAAAAAAACTAAACAAAAATTTTTGTTTAAAAAATAAATATACTACTTTTAAGTTCAACTTTTTAAAAAAAAACATTGAAACTACGGCAAATTTTTCAGGAAAAAAAAAATAGGGGATTTTGACACAGCTTCTTTGACATAATTTTCACATTTTTTAAGAAACTATGAACTAAAAATTCCATTAGCTCTACAACTTTCCTATTCAATTTTGTTTTTAAGAGAGAAAAAAAAAAACAAAACAAAACAAAACCTCTTCAACAAAGGATCCATACGTTCGGCCCTAGCCAATCCTGGTAGCACCTAGCATACCGAATTGGAGAAAGTTCCATTGCTATATTACTTTAATGAACCAGTCAATGCTTAAACCATCCTCGGGTTCAATCTTCGGTCAGGCTACCGGGTTGTGTTCCCACCAGTCTTGGCTTTCTCATCTGGTCGGGTTGGCAATTCTCGTCCCTAACTTCTAGATTATTGCTGATAACATTGTCGGAGAGTTGCCCACAACTGCCAGAATTTAAAAGATGGGTTCTTTTCTATAAATTGTTGTGATAACCAGCGGACCTGCAGTGAGCTGATGATCATTCATCAGCACTAACCCAGACGAGCAAGACAATAAAACCTCAGAAGATCCATTTCTTACTGATCTAACCCTTTAGTTAGCATGAACTCACCAACATTTCTTCGGTGAAATGGAAAAAGAAACAAGACCGGGCCGCAGAGAGCTGCCTATCATTGAGCAATCTGTACAAAAGAATAAAAAGGGGGAAGAAGAAAGTTATAGTGTTTCTTTAACAACATAGCAATTTTTAGCTATCTCAAATGCTGAACATACCCAGCAGCTCATAATTACCCCCAGAAAGCACTGCCAAGCACTGGCCCTGTCTCAATTTGGAATTCCCACAGCTCCAGCATTATTACAAAGCTTAACATTGCACTAACCACCCATTCCAATCCAATGATTATCTCTTTTTAAACCTGTAGACACATTATACAAACAACCACTGCACTAGTATAGAAATAACCTCAGATACAATAACTTAAAATATGATGACATATATAAGAAATTTCATATACCAGGTACTTAAAATATGATGACATATATAAGAAACTTTATATACCGGGTATTATTTTATAACCAATCAAATATATCAAGCTCATTTAATGATCAGCCTTACACGCTTTTAAATGTTTCTCCATTAGCACCGTTCGGGGTACATAATGCCAACTACCTAGTCAGCCAAGTGTCCAAACTACAAACAATTGGAGGTGGGAGAAGTAGAAGAATCAAACTAGAAAAATAGCATAGTACTTCAAAGGCATAGGAATCAGGGCAGGGGGAAGTATTAGCCAAAAATTTGCTTGATATTCCATAAATTGAAAAAAAGGGAGAGGATATTAATGTTGTTACCTTTTGGATGACATCCTTACTATCACCTGTTACGTGAAAGAAATGTTCAAGTACATGGGATTATCAAATAAGTTTATTTTTGTATACAAACTTCAAAGACAAGCCCGGGCTTGACACACAAACCCAATAATACAAAAAGTTCAGAAACTAAAAGGACAGGCACGACAATAACATAATCAGCAGTTTCGGTCCATCTAAAAACTTGCAAAGGAAGATGGTATCTCAAACTTCCCATCTGGTCGTCTGGGTAAGGCTTGTGGCTTCATATAGGCTGTCTCGAGGAACCAAATAGGATGTCGCCAGGCTTCACATGTCTCAGCTGTTTTAATAGGAAGTCAAGGCAGGCAAAAAGGTGAAACAAAATACAGGTGTAAATATTCTGGCAGGCTAGGTCAAAGATAAGAAAAATGGGATGAGGACTTGTCTACCTGTCAGGCTTAACCACATGGGAACCTAATAACCATGATGTTTGCCATGGGAAATAGGGTTTGGATCAGGTAACCTGATGATAGAAGCTAAAAATTAGGCTCTTGACGCACAGATAAAATCCTAACCACAAACAAAGAGTTAAACAGAAAGGCCCTTTGTTAGAATGATAAATTATATATAAGGCTGGTCCCCTTTCCATAAACAAAAGAACAAAGGATTTTCAGTAAATGATTGTCATTTTTCTTTCATCTTGCATTAGGCGGATATTCAGCAACTAAGATGAAGGAAAGCTACAGTATAGCTACTTTTTCAAACCAATAGTCAAGATTTTTAAACTTCTACAAGGAGAAACGAGCCTTACCCTGCACTCCCAGAGCGACCAGTGTATCCGCTATAGGCCCCATAACCACTACTACCACCCTGGTGACAGCAATCAAAGGATGAAAAATAATAAGTATTCATCTCTTTGTCATGATAATAATTATCAAGTCGAAAAAACTTGAACAAGGAAACAAGTGCAGAAGCAATCTAAAATCATTAAGTAACCTACCAACAAGGATGCACACCAAAAAGTACCAAAATAGATGTGAAGTCTACATAACCACTAGATAACAGAAGTTACAGAACTATCAAGAATAAAAAGCATCTGATGCAAGTATTGGGTCAGGTTACTTGTTACCTGAGAACCACTGTAGCTTCCATAACCATCAGATGGCCGCAAATCACTTAAACCACTGTACCCACTAGAATAAGAATAACTGTGCCCCTTGCTTTCTCTGCTATTAATACCATATGTTGAACCATCTAAAGGATCAGCTGGCAATGGACGGTATGGAGCCGAAGCAGGCGGAAATGAAGATAAAACACCCTCTTTTTCGAAAGAGTTAGCTCGCAGGCGCGTTGTTACTTGTATGAGAGCAGTTCTAGCCACCTCCAGCTCTCCACTGATCTGAAAAAAAAAAAAGAAGAACCTAGGCATGAACTTTAAATAAGATATGAAGGGATCTAATTTTATTTTCAGAAGAGCTGGTCATATAATCATAGAAAACAGATTCCATCTATTGAAATCTACCTGGACCATTTCGTCGTCGCCAGAAGCAACTTTTGGAAGGTTTTCCTTTGATAAAATTCGAATATTTGCCTGGGTGGTTCTCCTCATTTCGGAGATAATGAAGCCACCTTTCCCAATCAGGCAACCAATTTGTGATGATGGTACAAGTAAACGAGTGGTATAAGAAGGTCCGCCGGAATCTTTTTCAGCTATGTCACTGCATCGTGGCTGCAGGCGAACAGCAGCATCGATAGCTGAAGAGATTGGTTCTTCAAAGCGCTACATACAGAAAATAAGATATAAGTAGGAAATACTTACAAAAATTATCAACTGATGAGCCAGAAAAAGAAAAGAAAGAAATAGCCTTACCTCTTTGGAGGAAATCGATATTATGCAGTCATCTTCGGCAGAGGAACTTCCTACCTTTATATTTGCTCCAGAATCTTGCCTGATCTGTTTGATGATACCACCACCTTTTCCAATCACTCCACCAATGTTACCCGAGGAACACAGCATACGCAAGCTGAACTCCTTGACAGCGCCCTCACCTCTTGGAGAACCAAATAATGGGGGCCAATCTCCCACTGTTTCACCCCTGTATCCTCCATAAGGCCCCATCAAGGGAGCGATACCCATGACAGGCGTTGCAGGAGTATATTGGCCTCCTTGAGTGTACAATTGGGACATTCTGGATGCAAGTAGATCCTGTGATCTAGAAGGGTTTTCATGAAGACGAGATGAAATCTGGTGTAAAGCCTTATTAACAGCTGAAGATTCTCCAGAAATCTGACCACAACAAGTTCAAAGCAATGAGAAGCACTACATTGCAAAGCCTAAATATAAGTACAAATAAGTCCACATTCCTACCGCGGAAGTGACCAACATGACTAAGATAAACGTGGATATACTATTGAAAGACCATATGTAAAGAAACTTCTAGCAGCAAGTTAAAGGAAGCGACCAACATCAGTAAGACAATCGTGATCCGTGGATATACTAATGAAAGACCATATGTAAAGAAACTCCTAGCAGCAACTTTATTTAGAGAAAATAAAGAGCAGCTTCGTCTAAAGAAAACAATAAAATAAGAAGCTATGTAGTTTTTGACAACCATACTAGAGTCATAATAGCATCTCTTCCTAACCAAAATCAAAAGAGCTTGAACGTAAGTTAACACAATCAAGCAAATTCAGTATGCCTCAAGACATGTTGCTCTATGCCTTGATAAAAAGAACGCAATACCTGGACAAGCTCATCGCCACTGATAGCACATGCAGGGAGATGTTCATTCTTCAAAACACGAACTTGAGCACCAGTGTCGCTCCTAATTCCCTGAATGATTTGACCACCTTTCCCAATTAGACAACCAATTTGGTCAGATGGCACAAGCATCCTGACAGTAACTTGAGAACTATCGTCAATTTCATCATCGGAATGCACTTCATCTGCGAGAATTCGCTCATACACTCTGAAGAGAGCATCTTGTGCAGGACAAACATAATCACCGGACTCTTTTCTTGCACTAAAGATCATTATAACTCGTTCGTCACAGTTCCGAATACTATCGGCAATTCTAATCTTAGCATGGGTATCAGCCCTCAACTGCTTCACAATCTCACCACCCCTCCCAAGAATACTTCCTATCCTTTTCCCTGGACATAGGTACCTGTATACAGTATCATCAGGTCCAGGAGCATACATGTCTTTCTCATCACCAGGATTCCTCCTCTTCCTCCCCCCATTGTCAGAACGGTCTGATTGGGAGTACGATCTTTTACCATTACCATTCCTCTGTCCACCCATATTCGTTGATAGGCTTGAAAACAAAGTTGGTTATAAGTTATCTGTCATGCAGGAAAAAATGTGAACCTGTTAACATCTTCATATCATGATAAGCTGGACAAATTGCCAACTCAACTATGTATGAATGAACTAGGTTAAATGCAGATTTTGTCCTTAAGCAACCATCAAAGAGGAATTTAGTCTCTATGTGCTTAACGATTAATTTTAGCCCCTCAATTGGACATAAATGTGCAAAAGTAGTCCCTAAGACGCAATAAGAGCAATTTTTGCCCTCAGGTCGATATTGAAATGCACCCCTGATCCTTTCCTCGAGGGAACAATTCCGTTGTTGGTCGTTTTTTCAAGCGACATTCACATGAACATTGTTTTTATTCACATACATGATGGTTAAACGCTGTAATTGCTCCGTTGCAACAGCATAAATTTAAGAGCAAGTAAAGACAAATGACTTAAGGGGACTAAAAACTGCTCTCTCTATGCCTTATGGCCTATTAAACTTTGATGACCATTTAAATTACCAAATCTGTGATTAACTCTATGAACTATGAAAAGCAGATAAAAGTGAGTGCATAGAAGATAATCCATACAAGCAGCTCGGAATACAAAACAACAATTGCAGAAAATTGAACATGGTCCTAGATAATTCGTTAGATCAAAATAAAATTTGCGTAATCACAACAATACATTAACTACCGTAGATCCAAATTGCCAGAACAAACAATTTTCACCGCAAATGAAACTTTAGAAATACGTGCAATTAGAAGCTAATTATCTCAATCAGCTTCTACATCACGCAAAAAAAAGGGGGAGAAATACCCTGTTCCGCGGCGTGATCGGAAGCCGGAGGTAGCACGATCAACGGATGAACAAATTTCAGTCGGCGCCCGAAAGAGATGGTGCAGCGAGAGAGAGAGAGGTACCGCTGCCGGAACCAACCACAAAGAAGGGAAACGGCGATGAAATCCCCAATTATTAACACACTTTTGCAAACCAGGCCTGTTGACTCCCAATTCTATTAGCCAAAACCCTTGGTGGATGGGCTTCTCGTTAACTGAACCCACTAAATCCGGTGTGTTTATTTATTTTTTTTTCTTCTTTTTTTCTTTGATGGATTAAGAGTTTATCCTCAGAATAATTTCATCAGATTAACGAGATATTTGCTTTCTGTCATCGCAAAAATTTGGTATTTATCACAATAATTTTATCGGATTAACGAAATATTTGGTATCCTCATCTCAAAATTGATGTGTTTATATGTACATCATAAACTATCATATGATTTAGACTTTATCAGAATCATTTGATACAATTAATTAAAATTTTGCCTGACAAATTCGAAATCATATATGGCCTTAAAAGATTTATTCTTACGATATTATAAATTTATGATGCGTTTCGCATAACTGCTAACAAAAGGTCTTATACTAAATTTATGGATGTAAAAGATTTGTGTTCCAATATCAAATTTGGAAAAAGTTTAAGTGTTTGGACGTAATTTTCAAAAGTTCTTTTTTAGTGCTTTTAGATTTCAAACGAGTCATTGAGTATAAGTTGAATGGAATATTTTATATGTCATATTTACAAAAATGGACATGTTAGAATATTAATGAGTATATATATATATATATATAATGTGATTATTATGAAGAAGTAAGTACTAATATAAAAAGCAAAATAATAACATTTAAATTGAGTATATTACAAAGATTTTCTGCTATATAAAAGAAATTACTAAACAAATCTTCAATGTCCGATCCTCAATCAGAATGCCTAATACAGTTGTAGTTTGGATGTGTTTATTATGATTAACCTTGTTGAGCTCTGTTTGGCAGCTCCTCTGAGGCAAGTTATGATGTATCACTTCATGAATGTCTTGAAGGTGATGTCTCCTTCATTAGAGACTTTTTGAAGGAATTTTGTTGGAGAACGAGAGAATATTATGCGATTGAAATCAGCCAC
This sequence comes from Xerophyta viscosa, assembly GCA_002076135.1. NCBI lineage: Eukaryota > Viridiplantae > Streptophyta > Magnoliopsida > Pandanales > Velloziaceae > Xerophyta > Xerophyta viscosa. Next base: position 3,616,841 of record MJHO01000012.1, on the reverse strand, counting down.
AAGAGTTGAGAGGGCACCTGTTCATGCTTCAGCCAAGTGGTACCTTGACAATGTTCTTCCTGTGCTAAGGAGGTTAGTAGAGCCTTTTTTTTCCTTGAGTCATCCGTAAAGATGGTACTCTTTGTGTTCATATGTATGTTCACCACAATGAGGGTTGGACTTCGTCTGAATGGACCTGGCATGATGATATCGATTCTTTTAAGCAATAAGAGTGAAATTATCTTCTTCATAACTGAAAGTGGAAATTTTAACTGTTTTTGTTATTGATCAGGCATTGTAAGTGATTTTAGAGGTGGCAAAGCTGAAAGGCTGGCTCTACCAAGGTACAGGCAAGATATTTGGCATGGAAGAGTTGTGAACTCGCAATTGACTAATGAGGAGCTATGTAATAAGGGTCGCTTGCCCATTGACATCAGAAGAAATTGGATTGCTGCTAGCGGCTTTGGGCTTTGAGAACAAGACTTGTCTTTATCTTCAATCACATAAGGTCTTTAACTTGCCAATGCTTTTTCTAAAATACTAGAGCTCCAATATTTGTCCCAAGAGTATACATGTACTATGTAATGCAAAAAAGTACTTGGTTAATTTTTGGGTCAACTTTCGGGAGCTCTAGTTCTACGCATGCACTATCAAGTTAAACTTTATATAGACCTAAAGTTGCTCCTGCCTCAGAGGTCTTTATTTTTTGAGAAGTAATAAAAAAATAATAAAGAAAAATAAAAAGACCTAATGTGCTGGAGCACCATAAGTTTATATAAACGTTAACTCAATACTGCATGAGTAGTATAGGAGCTCTCAAATCTGACCCAAAACTTTGCAATTAAAAGGTCTCTAAATTACTAACACTTTGCAATTCAAAATGGTAGAGCTGACAAAATCTACCAGAAATTATATTTTAAGTAAACTATGTTCTGTTCAAAGGTCATTTTTTTTATTGTATTTTCACAATGCTATGGTAATACAAAAATGCTACTTTCAAATTCACAATTTGCCAAATTATAAAATCTCAATCTGAAAGTTTTGAAACATACAGGCGGGTCACTGGACTTACAAGGACAATGAAGACTGCAAAGGCCGAAATGGGTTTGCTAGCACAGTTATTTCTGAAAAAGAGTGTGAATTGGGTGGAGTTTGAACAGACAGTGCATGCTGGTCATAGAAATAGGCAATGGCCAAGGCAGGGTCTGAAAGCAAAAGCAATCCGTTCGTACGAAACCAGCTTCCGAATACATGTGCCAGGGTTAAATGCGGACCATTTATTAGATACATGGATGAATAAGCAAGCCCATAAATGCTTTTTGATCGTTTGTGTGATGTTTAGTAGTAGGAGCCATAGTTGGATTGCATGGAATTGGAATCGGAATTTATGGTGCTCTATAACGTTTGGTGCAACAATGATATTGGAGATTGATATCTCTTATACTTTATCATGGAGGTCTTTGGAAATTGAAAAAAAAAAATTCATGTTACCTAGGATCAAATTCCCGTTAGAATGAAAATGATTCTAATCTTGGCGGTTAAAGCGTAAACCAAATATTATTAATTGAACAAAGGCATTTGCACGTGAAATCAGCAAGCAATGGCTGCCTTCTTCTTGCGTGGAGGTATTTGCGTGGGGAATTGCTGCGTAGGCAGGTCTTTCGCATGGAGAATCACCACATAGCGACCATCCGTGCCGTGCGTGGAGCCTGTTACACATGAATTTTTGAGCAGCATGTCTTTGGCATCTGAAATCACCTCATAGTGACTATTCGTGGCATGCGCAGAGGTATTTGTATGGGAAATCGCCGCATAGCGACCTTTTGTGTAGCATGCGGAGGTATTAAGCGCCGGGAATGACCAAGCGCTAACCTAGTGCGGAGGCATTCGGACAGGCTTTGCTTGCTAAATATTTTTTATGCACCCATGCTAACTCAGACAAATTTATCCGGTACAAGCTGAAGTTGCAGCAATAGGGCACCCTCCTTCCATTTTGCTTTACACTTTGTTTGGAATGAGGGGAGGGGATGGTATGGAATGGAAAATAGACAAGGGAAGAAATATAAGAGGAAAAAATTGAAGGAAAAAAATAAATTTTTGTTTGGATAAGAAATATGAATGACTTGAAAATAAACATAGTATTTAAAATATTTTGAAATTGAAAATTACTAATAAGTCCTTCTATTTACATTTGAAGTGAGATGGGGAGCAATTGTAATTTGCTTCACTTCTCCTTCAATTTGGAGAGAATGAATGGAGGAAATTTTTCTTGGTTTTTCAAAATTTTCACCTATTTTTCATCCCCTTTACAATCCAAAATATTTTCTTCTCATTTTTTATTCCCTCGTTATTCTTTTCTTTAAACCAAACAATCCTTAGCAGAGCAAAGTCGACATATTTAATGCACAGTACATTACGGTATTCAATAGTTATTTTCTTTGCCGAGCACCACATTGATTGTCTTGAAATGCATCAGAAGCTGTTTTCCACTGGAACTATTGAATTCATGAAGAAGAATTTTTTTTAGTATGTCCCACTTATTTAAGCATAATAGTAGACCATTTGCCCATGTTCAAGAAACTTATGGCTCAATGAGGTCAACAAGCAGTCAACACAGGCAGCCAAAAGTCGCACCTAGGAATCCTCTAGAAAATTATGAGGTTTCAATGAAGGCAGTAATTGTTTCAACAACCAGGGAAATGCCTTTTCTTCTTCATTTATTTATTAACTCTATTTCTTGGGAGAAGTGGATATCTTAAAAAATGTTTACTAATCTCTTAAAATTTATCAGAAATATTTTACTATCTTGCAAATATTTTTTTAAAAAGTAAAATATAAAAATAAATTTTGATATTAACATATTTTAAATTTTTTAAAAATACTTATAAATAGATATTTAAGACTCTAAAATTTTAACATATTTACAAATTAATTGCTAATATGATAAGACTTTAAAGTCTTAAAATATCTATTAAAAAGTATTTTTAAAAAATTTAAATATAAAAAAGTTTAATGTGATTCATTATTTTTTTATCAAGTTTTTATTAAAAAAATACTTCAAATAAGTGTTTTGGAATGTGAAAATGAGGGACGTATTTCTAAATTCGTTGCCGAGCAGAAGTCTTTCCTATTTTTTGGCATTGTTGGGATGAAAGTGCTGTAGTTCAATGGTGGTCTCTTTGCATTTATTCTAACCCATTACTGTGTAGACTTTTGTATATATTCAGCTGAGCATAGCGCATATGTAACACTAATTATTGTATTTTTTATATTATCCTAAAAAAGTTTTACTTGTAACTAATTTATTTTATACAAACATCACTGCTACATGTGACTAAGTTACTTAAATTGTCATCCAGAAAAAAAAAAGTTGCTTTAAGCAAAATTTTCAAATATAAAAATTGGTTTGGAATTTTTACGATTATTTTTTTAACAAAAATTAATAAATAAAATTTGTAAGTTTTGATGAGATTTATAATTATTATATTCAACTTTAAAAAAAAATTAATTAAATAGATATTTTAGAACTCCGAAATTTAATGAATTTAACAAATTTTTAAAATAATTTTTAACCCGCTCAAATCCGTTAAATTTTGAAAGTTAAATATGTTTTTTAAAAATTTGAATGTAAAAATTACAAATTTTTTTAAAATTTATAATTTTAATAATAAAATTATAATTTTTATATTAATATTTTTTAGAATTGTTATACAAAATTACGTAATGTAAACGTTTGACTAAAAATTTCTGCCGAATAAATCTGTTTTGAACTTCAATTTGGGTGGGCTAAGGGAGAGTACACAGAGAGGCCGGTGGAGTTCCCTTTGCAGAACGTGAGGCACCAGAATCTGACCGCTAAATCAATGCAGTCAAAACAAGACGACGAAGAGATTCGGTCAAAAATCTAGGGAACTACACCCCGGTTGTGCAGAGATCCCATCCTTTATTACTGACAATTGTCAAACTGTTTTTTGAAAAGCACGACCAACTAAAACTTAACCGATTTTATAGTAGATGGTTACAATAAATAAATATAAGATGAGGGATACCAAACAAGAACAGTTTCCGCCTCCCAAAAAAAAATGCTTATCCTTAACTAATTATCAAAAGATTTATCAATTTATATAATTAAAAATATTTTAGAATAGCTTTTTAATATAAAAATTATAAAATTTATATTGATAATGTTTTTAAAAATACTTATAAATAAATAATTTTGAATCTAAAATTTAATAAATTTTAAAAATAATTAATTTTACTTTGACTTTTTTATATTTCGAAATTCTAACAAATCTAGTTAAAAGTATTTTTGAAAAAAAATTTAATATAAAATTTATAAATTTTATTAAAATATATAACTCTTATATTTTTCAAAAAGTACTCTTAAAAAAGAGCATTTTTTAATCTTACGAATCGGTGAACTTTTTAGTGAATCAATTATTACGTTGAGTATTTTCCAAGAAAAAAGATTATTTTTGGGCTGGACTTTGCTACACATTCAGAAACTAACTCTATAAATATAAATATAATTAATTATTAATTACTAATAGAAGTAGTGTTATCAGGGCTGAGCATTCGGGTCAACCCGACCCGAACCGAACCGAACCGAAATTTTAAGGCCAACCCGAACCGAATATCTTTAGACCCGAACCGACCCGAATTTTATTTCAACCCGAACCGACCCGAACCGATTAAAATTCGGGTCAACTCGGGTTGGTTCGGGTTGACCCGAATAACATCACAAATCACTTTTATTTAACACTAATTCGAATTCGGATAGGTTTGGGTCGGTTCGGATCGACCCGAATAGTTGTAACATTAATATTTTTGTTGTTAATAGAAAGAATTAGCACATAAAACCAACAAAAACTAATTAATACATGACTCGTGAGGATAATTCGGGTCCAACCCGAACCGACCCAAAATTTGACCACCGAACCCGAACCGAATTATATAGACCCGAACTATTAAAATGTCAACCCGAACCGAACCCGACCCGAACTGAACCCGAAATTTTGGCTTTATTCGGATCGGTTCGGTTCGGTTTTTCGGGTAGGTTCGGGTAATGCTCAGCCCTAAGTGTTATAGTTTTATTATATGAAAAAATTGCCCTAGATATAGAATATAAAAATTTATGGGTGGTGTTTAAGCTCCAAAAATGGTCTTTAGTTTGAATTCCCTAAAAAAGGTGTGCAGATCAAGGATATGGTGAATTGTCATTGAGTGTCCATTGAAATTTTGTCCAACACAAAGTTTGAAGGGTAAACAGCATCAGCCTGAATTTGAACCATAAGCAAATCAGCCTCGTTCTTTAAATAATTTATAAATCAGATTTTATCTCGATATTTATATTAAAAATATTTTAACTACTATATAATTATTTTGAAAAAAGCTATAAATATTGAACAAATAGACTTCGATGTAATTTATATTTTTTTAATTGAATATTTTTTTTTCAAAAAAAAAATACTTGTAAGTTTGTATTTTAAGGCTTTAAAATTTTAGTGAATTTAAAAAATAAATACTAATAGACTTCGATGTAATTTGTATTTTTAAATATATAAAAACTATATTTAAACATGATGTATAACTTGTATTCAAAATATTTTTAAAAAATATTTTTGAAGATATTTACGACGCCAGAAGATAATGGAAATGAGGAATTTGTCTGTAAATTAAATTTCAAATCTCCAAGTTTGAAAGTATACACAGGGAATTGGGGCTAGCGCAGGTGCGAATCAGAATTCAAAAATCTTGACTTGCTTGTTCGTTTCCTATAAAGTTGAACCATTTAGGATGAGCAATGATATATACCTCCAAACTTTATTTCTAAATCTATTGAAATTCATTTTAGATCATCAACCCGCCATTTATCAAATTATCCCACCATCAGTGAAATCATGCCGCCTTATTATTTTAAAAAATAAAGAAGTTAGCATAGCCCACAATGTAGCACCAATGATTATGTAGTGTGTGTATATTAATATCAGATAGAATAATACTCGTCTTCCGAACGGATTTACTAAAGTTCACTAATTGGTATGTTTAAAAAATCACTTGGAGAAAATTTTTTTGGGTCAATCATAAAATTGTATATTTTGATAAGATTTATAATTTTAATATTAATTTTTTTTTAAAAAATACTTCTACAAAAATATTTTAAAGCTCCTAATTTAATGAATTTTAAAACAGTTTAAAAACTTGCTTCACAGTCATTAAAATATGAAACTACAAAATACTTTTTGAAGCATTTTTATAAAAAATAAAATAAAAATTATATCTTATCAAATTTTATAATTTTTATATTATAAATTTTTCTAAAAAAATACTTTCAAATTATTATAAATCCGCAAATTGGTAAATTTTTTAGGGGGATTTACTTATCAGCCCTCCTATACTTTCATTTTCACTGATCAGCCCCCCTATTACTTATAGGCCCCCCATTTACTGTTTCAAAAAATTTCGGACGAAAATATCCTCGTATGTATTATCAGTTCGGACATCGAAAACACCTATTTACAAATATTTTTTGGAAAAACTTTCAACATAAAAGTTGTAGATCTCGACGACATCTACAACTTTCATGTTGAAAGTTTTTCCAAAAAATACTTCTAAATATATATTTTTGGGGTCCGAAGTGTAGACCTCGGTCCGAAATCCGCCAAAAATAGTTCGGACATCAAAAATAGCTATTTAGAAGCATTTTTTGAAAAAAAATTGAAAATGAAAGTTGTAGATCTCGGCGAGATCTACAACTTTTATGTTCAAATTTTTTTCAAAAAATACTTCTAAATAGGTGACCTCGGTATCCAAATAGCTAGGGGTATTTTTGTCCGAATGCAGTTGAAATTGGTAATGATGGTTGATGTGATGGAGATGTGATGGGGGAGGGATTGATTAGTAAGTTTTATAGTTTGAGGGGGAGTGCATAGTAATTTTCTTAATTTTTTATTACATACATCAACACCCTATCAAAAAACATCATTTCATTTGATAGCTGTAACAGTGTTGGAATAATTGTACTTATATGTAATAGAACATTGTAACACAATTGAGCTAAATTGGAAGGCAAAACTTCTTGAGTGTTTGTCTAATATACCTAAACATTTGACACCAACAAAGTGTAATAGTAATATAACGATAATATGCTAATTGAAACCAATATGTAGATTATAATTGAGTTAAATTTTAATTCCAAAGAAAATTATGAGAGAGGAAGAACTAATTGGAATGTAATGAAGTAGACATTAGACTACGAGTTTCACAGACCTGAAAGCTTGAAACCCGATTAGAGCTCATGATCTCACGTGAAAATAATTAATTTTAAGTCTTGTGCTACACTTGAAAAAAGAAATAAAATTACTTTTTTTCTAAAAAGCAAAAAAAAATGCCAAGCTCAAGAACCACACAGATTTCATTTGTCTTAACAATAATGCTCAGCTGAAAGCTGATTACAACACAAATAACCACTCAAAATAGTACGGGAATATTTAAAAAGAAAAAAAAAAGACATATTACATATCCACTAGAATTAAATAGCTGGCGGGTGGTAAGCAATTAAGAGTCCACCTCTGCCACCGACCTTTCTTCTGTCCAAACCTTCAGAAGACCGTCTAAAATAAGGCCTACAATCACCACACACAATTTACTGACAGAGATACAGAGGACGTTTTTTAATATTACCCCCCTGTAATCTATCTATCTATATTGTACCCCAGAGAAGGTCTGTCCAAATGACCAGCTAGCAGGTGCAACATTGTATGACACAAGAGAGCGGCCGTCACTTGTGGTGACCTTGAAAGACAGGGCTTGTCCGTTCAGGTATGTGTTTGACTGCCAATTTTGGCCCCAATTCCTCGACATTGCTTGCCATCCGGTCCTCGATCCCTTCACCGCCACCGCCTGCACGTCGCCCGCCCCGCCCACGTTTGTTATGAGCACCAGGTTGAAGTACGAGTGGCCATTGATGGTGAACCTTATTCCTCCTCTCTTCCTACATGCAACTCTGCAAAACGTATGCAGTTCATACATGTCCAAAAATTTTGGTACTCAAAAAGATAATAAATAAATTGAAAAACTAAATTAACATGTCAAAAGTAGTAAGAGAGGTGACCTTCTGTAGGCAACAGGCACGATGCCAGCCCTGTACTGGGCAATGTGCTGGAAGACAGGCTGAGAGAGATCAAAGTGGTGGAGAGGAGGGTTGCACCAGCCACCAGCATTGTTTGGGAGAGCAAAGTTTGGTGGGCAGAAGTTGGTTGCAGTGACAACAATGGAGCCTGGGAGGCACCATTTTTTGTCACCTTCACATCTGATCTCGTAGCAAGCTCCACAGCTCAGGCCACCATTAAACAGAGCTGTGCTCAGTGCTGCTGTGTTTGTCCCATACCCTTGGCTGTAAAGATTTCCATACCCACATGCCCCACCTTCATTCACAATTCACATAATCATGAAATAATAAAACAGGTGAAAACTTATTAAATCACAGGATCAAAAAATTTTTATTAGCACCATAAGCATAAACATATCATACCCATAGTTCCTGAAGCATCACCACCACCATAGAAGGTGGCATGAGCAGTAGTCCATGCACCACCATTGTAGCCTTGTATTTGTGGAAAGGAGAATGAGAGGAAACCTACAAAGAGGAAGGGGAAATACTCCTGAACTGCCATTCTTGTCTCTCTAATTGGTCTTCCTCTGGTTTGCTGAACTTGCTAGGTTTTTTGAGAGCTTTTTTGAGAATGAGAAGAAGAGTGAGGGCTTGGGGGGAATAAATAGATGTTAATGGAGAGAGAGAGAGAGAGAGAGAGAGAGAGAGAGAGAGAGAGACAACTGACAATTGATAGTTTATGGACAAGCAGGGAAGAGAAAAATGGAAAGTGGTGATGGTGAATCCATGGCCTTTCCTGTCGTAAAGTTGGTTTTTAGGTCTGGAACCCAACTTGATCATGGCTTTTTTGGAGTCTTTGGGTGGAGCAGTACATGCAAACCACCAGGATAGCCCCAAAGTTTAGCCCACTGACATGTTAGCATGACTCTATTCTCTGGCTAGGATTACTTAATAAGTGAAAGATATTTCCAAGAGATCCCATACTTGCTTTGCCCTTTTATGTGCTTTGCAAATTTTTTAAAACAAATTCTTATTTTTTCAAACACTTACAAAATTCTTATATATTTTGGATTTTACTTTTTGTCTAGTTTAATTTTTTTAGAAAATTCTCACATTCTTTTGTATCTTGCTTGTTCTTTGGTCTTAATATTTCTCCTAGATTTCCTTACCTACTTATAGATAGGGATTGGTTTTGTAGTTTTAAACGCATATAATAGTTCTTACTTTACCCAAAAAAAATATTTTTTAAAAAAATTATATATGAAAAAATAAATTTTGTTATGTTCTATATATTTTATATTTTTTTAAACATAATTCTAAGTAAATATTTTGAAAAACTCATACTAGCATGGCATTTCTTGTGCACGATATTTGCATCGTTTGTCACTGCTCTTATAGGCGCTTTTATACTGTTTTACATCCAAGTTTGAAACATCGGCATGTTGTCGGGTATTTTAAATTGTTTTCCACGCACGTGCGTGTCGTGTGAAGCTAGCTAGTGTATGAAAAAATTGAGGTATTTTGCACAAACAACACCATGAATGGCGTAGGCCGTGCAACACAGTGCCCATGCCAGTTTCAAATTTATAGTCTCCCGCAATCAACATGGAACAATGAGTGTTTGGGTGATGTGAAAATGCTGTAGAGGTTGAGAAATTAGGAGGAAAAAGAAAAAAAATGTAATTAGTTAAAGTTATATTGAATGCAATATGTGCCACCACACCTACTCTCATCTTCACATGCAAATGGTTAAAAATCCAGTGAAAATTTTGTTTATTTTATTTTATTTTAATTATTTTTTTGGGATAAATTTAGAGAAAAATTGTGAAAAGCCCAAACCATTTATTGAGACAGTCACTAAATACAGTAATGCTAGTAAGTCTACTCATTATTTATTGAGACACTCATTCTTCTTTTACAGCTGATTTTATTCTTTTTCATATAAATATCTTAGATCCCGTAATTATCTATTGACACTTAAAAACCACGATCTTACATGCCGATTGATAAAATAATAATTAGATTGGCCAAAACTTGGAGAAAAATAGAAACAACAAAAAAACTCTTGTCAACAAATTTTTTTTGTAAAAATATCAAACAGTTTAATCACAACATTGATAAGTTCAAGTAAAAAAGAAAGAAGATGGTATAGTATCACACCAGCATACACGGTTCAGAAATTTTCTCTACTCGGTTTTTAATTACGGTTTTCTAATTGGGTGGTGTTGATAGTAACGTGCACTGTGCATCCTCACCTGCGATGATAGATTTTGTCTAGATATAAATTTAGAATACTATTTCTTGAATAGAGCCAGATCATGAATGAGATATTTGCCGTTTCTAAAAAAAAATTCAAGGAATTGAATAGATGAAATAATAAGCTAATGTAAATTTTCAATTAAATAGGGGGTTCGAGAAGGTGATGCAATAATCAGACACAAAGTTTCATGCCTACCTTGTGGACACAAAACCACACTCAGAACACCCATCCCTAGACTCTGAATAGATCACATCCCTTGGATGGCTGAGGATGAGCGTTCTTGGAAAGTTTCATGCCAAGTTTGCCAACTTTGTACGCGGTAGGAATGCTAACAGAAATAAGAGTTCTCATATTAAAAAAACAAAAAAAAAAGAAAAAAAAAGTTATCATGTCCCATCCCATCTTATTTTCCCAGAAGACATCCCCATTGTTTCTGCATTTCTTCTTAATTATCTAACTCTAGATGTTTTACTCTTTTCACTGTGTTAAATTCATCCCAAAACTTCTGCAGATTACCATGGTGAGAATTCAGTGTATTGAATTTTTCTGCCCATGTCGGGGTAGTTCAGTTAGTAGAATAGATAGCTCATGAACTATTATTCATTATTTTGAGTCATGTCCGCTAAAATTAGATATATAATTTTCGAATTTTTAAAAATATATTTTGAAGGTTGTGACAAGCATATACTATATAGACTCAATGGTGTACAGGTTTAGACTTTTACTCTCTAACTGGAGTTTAAAAAATTACGGTGGAAAATTATATTCAGTAAAATAATCGAATTTTATCAAGAGTATTGGATGGAATATAACATTGACACCATCAATCAAATTTCAGCGGTGACAGTGATATATCAATATATATCGCATTATATGCGATGTCCGTATCCTCAAAAAGCAGAAACACTGACTCATCATCAGTAGCATATTCTACCATCCCCCGCCGTTGGATTAACTGGGTGGCCTTCAGTCACATGTGCCAGTGGTTCCTCGTTCGAGCTGCATCGACGATGTTATTTAATATTTACAACAAAAAAAATACTATATCTCTCTAATTTTCATCTCTAAGCTATATCTAGATGGGTTTAATGATGCAATACATGATAGTAGGATCGATGCTACAGATGACAGATTGATATATATGATAATTTAGAGATAAATTTTAGAGGTTTATAATACTGCTGGAAATTTGGGTCGTAAACATATATTCTACAATTACCTCGATTTATATGTTTAAGAAACGGATTTATTCTTGTGCTCGTGCTCACATCCGTAGACAATACTCAATAGATCTCAAGGCTACGCGGGGTTTGAGCACCTTCAATAGATGTCAGCACGAGCGATCCGCTATGCAAACACGAATTGAGGTAATAAGTTGAAAAGCTGGTCACGTGGATGCCTTCAACTAAGATCACGAAAGTGATATTTGTAGTAGAGCAGCAGCAGATCATGGAGCAGATGCAAGCACATGCATGTGTGCTTTGCCACCGTCTCATTTCCACTGGATGGACCCTTCAAAATCTTGTCATAATATTCCTATGGATCAAAGGTGTGATTTGACACACCTTCATATTCATTATGCTACAATTCAATGCAATACAACCACCACAAGAGCCATGAAAATTCTAAGGGGTAATTATATTTCAGCTTCTGCTTCCATTTTTATAACCTTTCTTTTTTTAAATAAATAACTATTTTTGCTAATTTTGAATATGAATAAATATTTTTAAAATTTTAAATATGAAAAAGAATTGATATGCTTAAAAATTTCTGTATTAAATATTTTTTTTTTTTTTAAAAAAATTTCTAAATAGTTGTTGTATGCTTCGAAGCCTTTTTGGAGTCTCAAAGCGTCAATTAGGAAAACAATTTTGAAATAATTTTAAATATAAAAGTTGCAAGCAACCCAAAATCTATTTTTACTATATATACATGCCATCGAGTAATTTATTAAGTCTTTTGTTTTTAAAAAAATTGTAACTTAGTTGAAAAAGCAGAGGCATTTTCTAGGAAAACCCCATAATTCAGATAAATGGTCTTTCTCTCTCTCTCTTCTATGAGTAATAACTCTCATCTATCTCTTTTGCTTGTTTCTAGGAGAAGTATTAACTTCTTGCATCGTACCAATTATATTCTGTTAGTTCCGCAAAACACCATCCAAGTTCTTTGAATTTACAAGTTGTAAAACTTATATTTTTCTGAGATAATAGAGGATTATGGGCACGTGGACCGGGCCTACTTAAAGGGTCTTCTAACCTATTATCCCAAATGTTTTCGCTCTAATATATATATATATAAAATTCGGTATCAAAATAGTTGAAGCGTCATGTGGCACTTTCTATAACTCATAGTATGCCACATGGCGTCTCTATTATCTTATAAATTGACATGTGTCACTTAAGTATAATAAATAGTGTGTGTGTACTCTCTGAAGTTTGAATTCAATGCATATTTAATGTATTATTAATATTTTATTAAATATAAAAAATTAAGTATAATTATAATATTTTATTTTATATATTAAAGATAAATTATAATAATTTAGGAAAAATCTTAAAAATAGTTATTATCAAATTCTTAATATCTATATAAATTATTATAAATATATAGAAAATGGGTGTCCAAAATCATAAATTTAGTATGTAATTGAAACTCTCTCTCGTCATTATCAAATTTCTTTTATATATAATATATATAGAATATATACAAATAGGTGATCAAAAGTCGTAACTTTAGGTAATTATATACAATATATACAAATGGGTGATTAAAATCATAACTTTTGGTATGTAACGAAAAATTTTAAATATTACTATCAAATTTTTAATTATTTATATATAATTATATACAATATATACAAATGGGTGATCAAATTATAACTTTAGGTATGTAATTTGATTTTTTTTTCTCTAATTACCATATAATAAATATAATATATATTTTAATAAAAAATTAAATATTAATTTATATAAAATTATATATATTATATAATAAATAACCATTCGAATAATATTAATATATAATATATATATATACATATACTATATATTATATTACTCTATTATATATATAACTGGATATACCACCATTACACGTCACTATACGAAGCTTTATTTTTTTATACATAGTGAGCTGATATGGTATTATTTTGCTCTATTAAAACATTTTTAAAAAATTATTTTGATAAATAAAATATAATATTTATAATATATTCAAATATAAGATATTTTTAATATTATTATTTGATATTGATAACTAACAATTATGCATCGCACGGGTTCAAAACTAGTAATACTATAAAAACTCTATACACCAGGCATGGTCCTTGGGACTTCACCGGGCGGGATAACTATACTATCCACGTCTTTAATCACCAAGAGGTCACACAGGATCCCGATGCTGAACCACAAGTGACTATGGTTCTGGCTTAGACAAATCGGAGCTACATGACATAAGACCGCGAAGTTTGTTAGGCGAGCAATCTCGGAACGAACTTTTGGTATGGATTTGGGCTAAATGATGGCAAAGATTATGTGATGATGACATGCTATTAGTCTATCTAATGATTATACGATAGAAATTATTAGTTTCAAACATTGTTATTATATCAAGGGAGAGCAGTTAGTTAATATATTATAATAATGGATTTTATCTTTCAACTGACAATAACCAACTTGGGATTTGGTCTGTAGAACGTCTCTCTCAACTTCCAATCCAAACCACCTCCACCAATTCTGTCTCCTATTGCTTTCTGGCTTCTGATGATTCAAGTTTTTTTTTTTTTTTTTCCTGTCCTTTTATGTTTCTTTTTAATTCCCTAATCTTCATTTTTTCCTGCTCAACAAATGGGTTTAATGCAATGGTGTGGAGAATTTACTTTCTATGTACTCCCTCAGAGTTGACACAGATCCTCGGATTTATACAGACGGAAGAAAGATTATTCTCGGTTGGTAAAATATAATTTGACGCTATCCGTCAACTTATTTGTTATTACAATCCTAAAAACTTAGGCCAGTAACAAACAGAACTTTTCTACGATAATCTCAAAAAATATTAGGGGTATTGATTTTTCTATGTTATGATCAAGTAGGGGACATTGACAGCTGTATCAGTGGAAGTCATCAACAAACTAAATCAAATCTCGAACAATTATAATCACAATAGATAAAAAAAAAAAGAGCCCATGACCTGAGCCGATTTGTCATGAAAAAAAAAGGTTCAAAAAAGTAAAAAATTGCTTTCGAATTGGTTAAGACTTAATTTGATGCTATGCGAGATAATGAATGACTATCATTCCGTTCAATTGCTAATTGAGATTTAGTGGAGAAATCGAACTCGACGGTCACAAAACCAAAAACTTAAAAAACTTTTAACCACATGTAAGCAAAATCTGACATCGCCTTGGCTGCTTTCTCAATTAATCACTGTTTTTTTTTTTTTTTTTTTTTTTTTTTTTTTTTTTTTACGAACAGAGGTACAAATCAAGTAGATCTATGAATAAAGTAGCCATATTAACGATATATAGCTGATATATTTGCATGATCATGTTAAATTAACCTTAGTTACAGACTCGAACGGGTTAACCAGTTGTTATGCATGACATATATGCAGCTTCTGATCTGGAGATGTCTTCTAATTATATTCTTATGAAAGCCAGCCTTAGTATAACAGCTGAAGCAAGAACAATGACAGCTAAATGATGGTGATCGTGGGGACTTAAATGGAAATAACCTCATAAGGATACAATAATTTACATAAAAACAATAATAACAACAACCCAGTATAAAATCCTGTCTAAGCGGGGGATGGGGAGTACAACTGTATGTAATCGTGCCAAGGAAGAGTGTTATCCCAAGTATACAATAAATTTCCACGTAGCTGGCTGAGGTCCTGCAGAAACGACCTCTTCGGAACACCGTGTGTAAATCTTACCATTCTCAGATAAAATCTAGACAGCATTTATTACTGGATATTGCTGTTGTTTGTTGCTTAAATGGTTGAGAAGTATGATCAGCTAAAATGTTCCTAGTTATTCAGAGTAAATGTAGACTTGATAGATTTTCAGAAAATAATCTATCATCATATTAGATCCATTTTCAGGAAATAAACGAAATAAATGTCATTTCCCTATCACTCATTCACTTATCAATGGTGTATAAGATCATTCGCTTAACATTTAACAAGACAAGTAGTATTCTTCTTTTCCATGCTAACACGACCAAGAGTATTGCATGCATATATCGCCATCACATTTCTGGTAGGTACCTGCATACGCAAAGAGATCGAAGATGAGAAATGGGACCAAAGATACTGTTCAGAAGGAGGACGAAGCTCAATTTGAGCTCAACAATAGCTCATAATGTACTGCAGCAGGCGCACATGTAAGGCACCGTCCTGTCACCTAGGACAAACATAACATGTGAATTGTAGGTCCTCAACCATTCGTCCTCTCTGGTTACAGTTTGCGCACACTTTGGCTCGACGATGGGGAAGTATACCTTCAAGATGAAAGATTTTACATCCATCGCTTTTGATACGATGCTCCAGGGATACTGCGATATGTTTATCTCACAAAATTGTGTTCTCCCCACCAGCCTGTGACTTCTCTTTCACCTGCTGCAAAGAATCTACAACGAAGAACCATATTAACCAACTAATTCTTCTAAATCTGTAGCCCATACAAATGCATTATTACCTACACAACATTCTGCTAAGTGCCAATAGAATGGAACTCTCTGCTGCTCCTTTTGGACCCATAGTTAAGTAAACTTTTCCCATAGCGACCATAAAACGGAGCATTCGACCAATTGAAGCACAAATGGCCTTAGGACATTTACAACAAATACATTTGATAGTACTGACTATGAGGCCAAAACCCTGTGAATTTTGGCCAGTTAACAATATTGTGCAAATTGTGTTACTAAACACTGTTCATCCGGTCCGGACATAAGCCCGAATAGATTCTGGGCTGCAGCTGGGATCCAATCGGTCCAGTACGGACTGGCTAAAAATCAGACAGGACCCTACCAATTAGACCAAAAATGTTTATGATTTATTTCATATTTAAAAACAAATAATATATGTATACAATATTAGTATATATATATATATACACACACACACACACACATAATAATAATGCTTTTTAAAGATATTCCAGTGGTTGTCTGGGATGAGAATCAACTTCAACAAATCTTCTATTGTGTATACAGGCCACAACATAGAATTTAAAGAAGTTGTACTATCAATCTTCAATTGTCCACTTGCAGCTTTTCCAATAACATATCTTGGAGTGCCTCTTAGGGACACTTCACTTAGAAAGGAAGATTGGATGGGAGTATTTCGGAGAATTGAGAACAGAATAGAGGGATGGATGAGTGGACTTCTGTCTATGGGAAGACGGTTAGTTTTGGTTAACTAAATTCTTACTCAAATCCCAAATTACTTCTTCTCATGCTTTTGGGCACCCACTTGGTTTATCAAGAGTTGACTCTCTTAGAAGATCATTTTTGTGGAAAGGGAGGAAGGAAATTGCTGGAGGATTATGCATAGTTGCATCGAATAATGTGTGTAAGCAGAAAAAACAGGGAGGGCTGGGAGTTATAAGTCTCCGAGACTTTAATATGGCAATGCTTGGTAAGTGGTGGTGGAGACTTTTTGATAGCAGGACTTTATGGAAGAAACTAATCCTATAAGAATTTTATAAGCGACGTATCCTACTTCACGAGCAGGTGAGGCCACCCACGGCATCTCCATTTTGGAAAGGAGTGATGAAAGTTAGGGGGGCGTTTAGGTCCAGCGTTCAGTTTTGCATTGAAAATGGCAATTGGACTTATTTCTAGAAGGATGCATGACTGGAGAATAACTCACTACAATCCTTATATCATGTTCTAATGCAGAATGTAGAAAATGAATATGTAACTGTAGCGGCGATGGCAAGATGATCAAGCTGGGGGTTGTTGATGGATCAAAGCGGAGGTGAACAACATTTACAACAATTTTAGCAGCTTCTTACAACACTACAAAATGTTAACATATCACAACAACATGACAAGCTAAAATGGAAATGGGAATCCGGTGGCATCTTCTCGGTTAAAAGCTTCTACAAGTTTCTAAATGATGGGGGAACAAGGTGCAGCTTCACTCCATTGATATGGTGGACGAGTGCGCTAGAGAAAGCCAAGATTTTTTCATGGTTGCTTCTTAAGAACAAATTGTTAACAGCTGAAAACTTGAGGAAGAGATGATAGAGCAGCCTGGACCATTGTGTATTTTGTGGAGATCATGAAGAAATTACTGAACATCTCCTTCTTAATTGCCAATACCTCAAGCCGATATGGCATGAAGTTATGTTAAAATTGCAAATTCCTAACCTACCACAGCAACTTCGAATACTCTGGACTTCATGGAGACGAGCACATATTCTTGAGGATTCAAAGCCAGGATGGGACCTTTTTGTCATACCGGTTTGGTGGACTATTTGGTTAGAACGAAATAACAGAATATTTAGACATGTTGCTAAGCAAACACCGCTTATAGTTAAGACGATTAGACAACTTTTTCAAGATTGGATGGCCATATCAGGGAAGAACAAAGAAAAGCTCCATAATTTCTTCCAATTAGCTTTTTAATTTTTTCTTGTAATGTACTTCTAACTTATCTTTTGTACTTTGGGAATTGTCTTGTTCCCAACGTCTTTTATTATTTTCTTTTTCGATGATATTGAATGAAGTGCTGTGTGCCAATCATAGATTGTCTAATCTCTGCTTCTGTCACTATATGCCTGCATAGATGGTGAATGGTAAATGTAATCGAGAACAGAGCAAAAATCTATAACTAAAACCACTCAAGCCAACAGACTATTACATATGCAGCTTATAATCATTTTATTTATCATGATGGTAGCAGAAAGTCTCCGTTCCATGACCAAATTGTTCTTATATGTTTAGATTGTGCTCCTAGCCTCCTACTAAATGCAAAAAATCCATAATTATACCTTTACGCAGATCAGTATGACGAGAGTATGACAGATGAAGCTTACAGCAGCCACCTTCATATATGCAGTGACCCTCCAAGGCTTCTTTGGCCACAGCTGCAGATGTTACGTCTGAGAAAAACAAAGACCAATATAAGTAATGCCAAAAAGCAGTATTCACCGAGGAAAATGTTTTGCATGTTATGAGGTTACCATGAATTCATAAAGATTGTAAGACGAGTCAAAAGATTTGTATTTCATTCGGAGGTTCATAATGAGATCAGAATAACTAACTGCTTAGGTCAAGAGCTTGAATAAGAACTGAGGAGCCATTCATATTCATCAAATGATATTTTTGCAGACAAACTCATTTGTTAACTTGGATGGATGCAAAAAATCTTGGCAAGATTTATATGACGTAGAACAAATAAGGGCCCACACCATAAAGCATACTTGACACTTTAGTAATTAACTATCCAGGTGTTTATCTGCAATACTTTTTACCTAGTTCTAATTATTATAATACAGTTGCCAGCAGACTATTCAGTATTTCTCTATACCTCAATAATTAGTAACTAGCTGGGATAAATCTTATTGTGTTCAACTATGATGTATAAATAAGAACAGTCAGCACCATAGAATGATGGACCACCATCCAGATCTGGTGGCAGCATCAGAGGAGCACTGATTCCGGGGGATTACTCCCATGGGAGTACGGCGGAACCTTCCTCAAAACCCTTACTATAAACTTAAATGTTTCGAATTATTGTACGCTATTTTGTCCTACAATTTTGATTATAAAGTTTTTTGAAATAGGAAAGTAAAAGTGTGTCAAATGACGGTTGAAGTTTGTAGTTCCTTATTGAACTACGATCTTCAACGGGCTCTCACATTTTTCTTTTGACTTTTTTCTTTCCAAAAATCTTGAATTCTCAAAGTTGTAGAGCATGATAAAATTCGAAACTTTCAGACTCATTCTTTTTTTTTTTTTTTTAAATTTTAAAAGAAAGTGTTTTGGGGGTAGGTTTCACCATAATGTCATTAGGACCTAGCCTATGCGATAAAAAAATGCATCAAAATGGGCGAAGGCATTGTTGATGAACAAAAAAGGGATTTTTAAATAGTAATATTGGTTAAGAGTAAGCATAGATATCAACATGACGGGCAAAAGACCATGAAATACTAAGAAGCAGGTTGTGTTTAATTAGATTACCAGGATGCAACAGGCATTTGTTACATTGATATAGATCCATCCTTACCAGGCAACTGCACAAGCATCCTGTTCCTCCTGATTAGTGTGAAAAATTCTACACAAGAACGTTGGTACTCATGCTGTATGTGGAATCATTCTAATCTCATCCTGCAACGGTCTCATTATTTATGAGTAAGAATTTGAATGAGCATCGACAAAGTGATCTACTTCCGACGAGATCGAGGAACTCCAGAATCTTGTAAATCAACAGAAAATTCAGTATTTACAGATGCCAAACTCTGTAAAATCTTTGATGATTGCTGCTCATTTACAGAGATCCTCTTCCTTCACCAACAAAAAAGTAGTTTTTTTTTTTTACCATTCTAGGTGTGAGCAGATCTAAGTTACTAATATTGAATCTATACAAGGCATAAACTTTATCTCAGGAGTAGCTGTGAACCCTGATATGCAGACCATCTGGTGCTTCTACTCTCGGAAACTTCACCAATGACTCCCCTCCTACTTCTTCCCATCTGCAACAACATTGCCCGAGGTCAATATATAACATTATACCTCTTATTTCTCTTTTTTTTTTTTTTTTTTTTTTTTTTTTTTTTTTTTTTTTTGGGGGGGGAATGGGGAAACAAAAAAAAAAATATTTTGCTACCTGTATTGAGTTACAAAATAGTGAAGAAAAGTGGAGATTTCTTACAAGAAACATTAGCTACCAGACAACTGCACAAGCAACAGGCATTTGTTACATTGATATAGATCCATCCTTACCAGGATACTGAAAAAGAGCTTGTATTCCACCATTTTTCTCAAATATAGCAATCTTCTGGACAGTAACCAAAGGCTGAGAAGACTTACAAAAGAACATCGGCTATGAAATTGCTTATCATGTCTTCTCAAAATAAATAAAGAAATTGCTTATCATGAAAAGAATAAAACTAAGGGCATATCGTATATATACACATACATACCATACGAAGAACATCAACTGTCACAGCATATTGGATATTTTCAATTGATGCAAGTAGCATGTTACACTAAGGCTCCTCCTTCTTTCCTTCTGGGCCCACAGTTGGCAGCATGTGTTGGTTAATAAGATTCATAGCAAGTGAGGAGATGGAATATCCTAACAAAGCTTCATGTGATAGTTTCTCACAAGTAGTCTTCACTGTCAGTTCTTGTGTATCATCATGGTCGGTCAGTGGATCAAGTCTTTGTTAGGCCAATTATCTTGTGCGTTTTAAGTGTTTTTCCTGGCCACGTGTAGTTCACTAAGCGTAGAGATTTGGTGTACAATTTAACTTTCTCCTGTTAACTTTAAGCGTCATCATCTTTCACCTTTGTCTTGAGTACTGATGAATCCTTACCAGTCATAAGTTTTGAGTTTTGAGATAATAGAGAATCATGAACGGGAGGAATGATATGTTACTTTGAAACTGAAATATCCTGTTTTCCAGGAATGCCCCCGTTTGATACAGCCCAGAGTCATGCCTGACATGCTTGATCTGGTAATGAAGATATAGTGACGACAAGATTTCTTCTAGCTGATAGTCCATTTGTAAGTTAGGTGAAATCTTTTTATACAAGGACTTACGGAAAATTGTAACAGTGAAACACAGAATACAATTGATCTCAGGGGATTTTTTTGAATAAACAGAACATAAGTTTTCATTATTTCTTGTTACCTGCTTCTGCGCTTCGGCGTTGCGTAAAACCAAGGAATTGCTTTTCTTTTTCCATTCTATTTTGTTTGTATCACTTCTAAATAAGGAAGAAGACAGTCATGACGGCTAGCATGCTTGACTGAGGCATCATATTCATGTTGATGACAGTTTGTCTCTTCATAATTCGAGACCTTCCTGAAGCCTTCATCTTTAGCATCTATGAAACGTGGCTTAATCACTTTCTGGTTGAATTCAACACCTGATGAGTTGTTGTCCCCTTTCTTTCATTCATGTATGTTGCTTTCACTATTTCATACATTTATCCTTTCGTATTATATGGACTGTTTTAATTTTTTTTTTCCTTTTTTTTTTCCTTGGCTGCTTTAGAAAGCTCAGTGTATTTCCTTATTGATGACAAGGAGATTGATCTTTTGGATGCCAAAATTTGTTGAAGATCCCTGGTAACAGCTAATGCGAACAGCTGCAATATTCTTTTAACGATGCTGATTGCATGGGATTGCTAGTTTATCGATCTGAATAAATCGAGTTGTGTTTTTTGTACTAATAGGTAGCCTATGTACAAAATAATGATGATATGATCTCATTTTTCTCAAAGCTAATCACTCTCTTGGACAGTTGAGTTAACCTACAGTAAATTCTAATGACATAGGAAACATCCTCCATTTTAAAGTAGAAATCAGTGTATAACTCCAACATCTTTCTTGCTGATGAGCATTGGTGTAGTTGCAAAGACCAACCTAGTCATGATAAAACTCAGATTATTCTCATTTTGGTTTCTAAAAACAAACTTACACTGTTGTAAGTTTAAAAAAAAGGGACAAATAGAAAAAGTAATAAAAATTTATAGGGCCATGCAATTCGGCAAGGATCAACATGCATGACCGCTGGCGTAGGTTGACTTTTGTCCGTGGCACCCGGAACATAAGAGTTAAACCCCTGCTTTAACTCTAGGTAATGCCCTACATTCTTGGCTATATACAGCTTTACTAGTAACTAGTAGTTTTTTAGGAACTAAAATTTTCTTTACTAAGGACTTAAGAGCTCTTCTACAATGATTTATGAGTGAAGGGGCTTATAGCGTTGATTATTTGGTAAGTGAAGGTTGCACTGCACACGTACAAGATTAGCTCCTGATGAATAAGCAAGGGATTGACAGGTTTTTTTAATTCGATTTAGCAATTTCATTTTGTGAAAGCTTGGGCAATGATTAAGGTTTAACCTTGCTAAAGAACATGAGTAACATAAACCTGGTCGGGCACCTACTGAAGTCTTTTTTATTTTATTTTATTTTTTATTTTTCTTTTTAAAGTTCGGTTGTCTTTACCATCATCAAGCTCAATGGAATTCTGCAAAGTTCATCCGTCTTCGTCCTAAGGTTTTTTGTTTTGTGCAACTTTATAGAACTTGCATTGATTTGTATCTCTTAAAAAGCAAAAGTTTCAGCAGACAGCGGACACTATTCATTTACGACCTTCCTTTGGTGACCTACAGAATAAGATTTCAGTGACACAGCCTTTGTTTATCTGCCTGAGTTTGTGCAGCTGTTCTCATTCTCTCGCTAAAAGGTCTTCATTATTTGTTTTTAGCTGGTCCGAATGTTGGACAGAGGACAACCTGCAAAATGGAGCTTTTGAAATTATGATGAAGGGACCATTAAATATCTGATCTTTAGCTATGTTACCTTAAGATCCCATTATATACGTGGATTTTAAGAAGTTTTATCTTTGACTTTGCAAATTAGCAACGCTTTGCAGTAGCTGTTATGGAATTCTTAACCCTTAGTTGGTACCCAGCTATTTTAAACTTTTCCTTTTACTACTAAATCACCTTTCTCAATCAAACAATTCATCTGTAAACAGAATTTTGGAATAAACTAAAATACTGGTAAACAATCTTCTTTTTCACTCATAAACTAAAGTACATGGAATGTGATGCTTTGGGGATGTTTTCCTTTTTCACTCATCTTCTTCCTTTGACCATCATTTTCGATCATGAACAAAGCTTTGCGTAGTGCTGGATTAAATCCGAAGCTGAAGGCAAAAGTTGCTGTTATTGTCTCTGTTATTATCAAACACCTTTGTTTCAATTTTC
The DNA here is from genome assembly GCA_002076135.1 of Xerophyta viscosa. Classification (NCBI taxonomy): domain Eukaryota; kingdom Viridiplantae; phylum Streptophyta; class Magnoliopsida; order Pandanales; family Velloziaceae; genus Xerophyta; species Xerophyta viscosa. The sequence goes on along the minus strand of MJHO01000012.1, from coordinate 3,593,534 downwards.
ATTGGTTGTTATTAGTGATATATTTGGCATGATCATGATTCAATCACGAGCAGGAGCCAATCATACCAATGCTTGGGAACTTTCTATCAGAAATGAACTTTCTATCAGAAATGAAGGATTTATCTGGATATCATGCAGATTTTGATATGCTAGGAAGTGTAATATTTGCTGAGAAGCTGTGTAAATAGGCTCTTCATGTTCTGCATATTATCCATCATCCCATCACTGGTTATGTTATTGAGTCCATCATGTCACTGGTTATATTCATGCGTCCTCTCTTGTGAGTAGATATCATGACTAGGTGAGTCAGGTTTGAGTGTATTTACACAGGTCTTGAAGTTGGTGATCTCTGGTCTGTGTGCTTTGGTTTCTTTATATTTTTTGGGAGAAGAAAAGCGTTGTTGGGATTAATGACTACGCCAAAGTTTTGACCCTAACATGAACCCTAGTTTTTCTCATTCCATAAAGAAATTACATTGTTCTGCAACAGAGGGTTCTTTTAAATGAGAAATGAAAATTTTCCAACTCATGGAGTAGTGGTTTGGGTTCTACCAAACTCTTTATCACCTATGCTTGTGCCTCACCACCTCCTTTTCTTTAGCCCTAGCCTGATCAGGTCCACCTTCGGCTTATATATCTATAAAAGCCTAGGAGTTCCAATGGATCAAAAACTAAAAAAAGAATGGTGTCCTCTCATACCCAGGATATCATACAACCTGGTGGCTGACAAGGTTATAGTGAAATGCGCAAGTTTCTTTTGGTGTACATAGTTTTCTCAGTAGATTTATTTTCTAGATGGTGAATTTAAACTACTATGATATGTTTCGTCAAAAAGTTCTATACTTTTGTTAGATGAGAGAAAATATAATAGTATGTGGGCCAAATGCATGAATGACAAGTAGTTCAGAATTTATTTCCCAGAGAGAGACCGACTCTCAGACTCTTATTTGGACTGTCTAGCAAATACACGTGGTTGTGTAATCTGAAGTGGCAGCAGAAAACTAGAAGCAACCAGGTGATAAGTCGTTCATGAAACTCAAATTTCAATCAACATATGCCCTTCAATAGGTTGGAAATATCTCAAAGACAACTCAGAAAATTCGATTTATGTCATCATGACTTACTGATAGAGAACATAACGTATTGTAGCTTTTAGTCGTAGGTTCATTCTTATTCATACATGTATCTAGGCAGTTGCAAGTGTCCCTGTATTATGAACATATCTGATGTACAGTCCAGGAATAGTCTGTATCCTGTTCCAGCCAGTATGAAGCTTGTCATTATACACTTTTGTTTGTATCCTGTTCCAGCCAGTATGAAGCTTGTCATTATACTCTTTTGGCTCCGCATACAGTTTTCATCAAGAATGCTATCACTATCTACTAATACACTATATTCTGGAATTATATAGATCTATCGTCGGAAGTATAAGATTGAAGCCTGTCTGCCACTGATCTTTATGAAAAACAAAATAACATGGAATTTTTGCATCGATATTACTTTTTCAATATTATATTTCAGCTGAGTATTTGTAAGCTCTTGTTGGTTGGCTGGTCTGACATTCATCTTGGTGTTGTTGCATTATTGGGAATAGACTAAGGCCCTAAGGGGCTGTTTATTTTGAGTGTAAAGTAGAAAAGTGAAAAAAAAATGAAAAAAAATAGTAAAAGGTGTGGAAAGTGATGGAAAAGCGGTATGAAAGTAGATTTGAGTTTTTTTTATTTATTTTGTATTGTAAAGTGGTAAGTAAGTAAAGTTTTTTACTTATAAAAAAATAATTTTTGATAATAATTTTTAATAATAATTAAAAATTATTCTTTAATAATAATTAAAAATATTCTTTAATACCAAATAAAAATATTCTTTAATAATAATTAAAAACAATGTTTAAATTATTATTTTTAATATTAAAAATAATTCAATTTATTTATTAATTTAATTATTAATAATTAAAAAGTACTATTTAGTTTATTTAGCTAAATTTATTTAGTAATATTATTTATTTATATTTGTAGAAAATAGTTATAAATCATTAAAATTATTATATAACTAAATAATATATTTACTATTTATTATTGGTATCACTTGCTTGTTATTATTATTGTTTTATTAATTATTATTTTTTTTTATTATAGATATAAATTTATTATTTATTATTATTTATTTAAATAATTAAATTTTTATTATTTTATATCTATAAGATAAATTCATAATATTTGCTAGTTATAAATTTATTAATTTATTTATGATAATAATATATTAATATTTAATTATTTTAGAAATATATCACTAACTGCTAATGGCTCCCACTTTTCTCCCACTTCTTAGTTTTTAATGAGAAAGTGCAAAAATAAAATTACATAGAGATGAAAAATTGAAAGTAAAGCCAGGTTTTCAGTTTCTCACTTTTCTATTTAAAGTAAATAAGAAAATTAACTTTTTCATATTTTTACTTTTTACTTTTCTTTTAAAATAAATAAGAAAAATGACTTTCTAACTTTCTTATTTTTCTACTTTATTTTCTAAGTAAACATGCTCTAAGGGAATTCAGGATACAGATGTGAGCTGGAAATAATGATTTTTGCTTAGGCACATAAGGTCCTCATGAACATGATCCTCAAAACGCTTGGAGAGTTACATCAATTCATTCACTATATTAGTATAACGCTAATACAGATAACTTTTTTCCTCCACATATTGATTATATTGATAAGTAGATCTGTTAACAGAATAAATGCATGTACTACTACAGACGAAGGCTGATGCTCGAGGTGTTATCTGAGGCAGACGATGATAGATGACTAGCCACCAATCTCATGTACTTGACAAAAACTGGAATATACATGTCTGAAGTATTTCTTAATGCAAACTTTCGACCACACTTCCTCAATTTGATTGTAGCACAAACTTAGGGTTTTTATTAGTGACTCTGAAAAAGGGGTTGGCTGATATTATACTGTAAAGTGAGAAGAGAGTTGAGGGAGAGCTGTATTTTCCTTTATTCTTAGTGAAATCCTTGGATTCGTTGCATTTACGTGACAGCCGTGGTTTTACCTTGATTTCAAGGGTTTCTACGTTAAAATCGTTCGCATCTTGCATTGATCTGGATTATTCTCTACAATTATCGATCTGCCTAGAACCCTAGTCTTACTGTTTTTGAACACTTCATTGATCGGTCGAGAACCAGCTCGATCAGATTGTAGCACAAACTTAGGGTTTGTTTACCCTTTGGTCAGCATGAAAATTTGATTTACTTGTTAGCAGATCACATTTTTATGACATGGAACTTTTGGTAGAACATAAATTACTGAGTTATGCTCCTTTTATAAGTTAAATTATTGAATTTTGCATGCTCAAGGAGTAGTCAGCTGAAACTGGTTAAAGCAGTCTTACGAGCTCTAAAAACAATAAAATTTGGGTTACATGCTTACAATTTCTTGACTCACACAAACACACACGACTCCAAATATGCACAACATGTGGGCCTGTATATTAACAAAACTATTAATTCACTCTTGTTTGTTCATAAACCAAACAAAAAAGGGGGGGATAGATTGATCTTTTTGGGTCCAAGCATTCTTCAGAAGATCCACATAGTCATCGACTTATTGATCAATACTGGTAGTTTCTGCTAAAAGACATCTGAAACAAATAAGTAACAAAACAAAGCACTCATAAACATTTGATGTACATTAAGTTAGCAAATCAATGTCTGTGCATCAATTGATAGAAACTAGTATACAAAGTTAATATTAAACAGGAGTCCAAATTTCTGGGCCAGAATTCTGCTAAATAAATCGATGTGAATCCACCTAGGTTACCCCATAAATTTGGTTGTTACATTAATGAGATAGACATGAGGGCTCCACCAGACTAGCTTGTGAAAGGGATTGGTGGTGAATCTGTCCTTGGTGACAATAAATGGTCCTCTTTGTCTTTTATTGAAGCCACGTTTATTGATCGATATTTCCAGGAGAATGTATGCTCATGTCACAAACGTATTGGATTAATAAGAACACCAACATTTGCTGTCAGGAATTTGCTTTTTAAGTTTAGACAATCCATCACTCCACATATTTAAGCTGAGAACCAGTAAATTTTCTAAGGGACTGTGATTTTTTACTGCATGTCATTGAAAGTGTAAAAATTGGTAGAGGCTCTAGCACAGTTACCTTACTGGTGAGGCTTTAAATGTTTACCTGCAGAGCTATAAGCTTGATAGCATTAATTCACAAATGCATTGATTCTGGTGAAACCAAGCAAGATGATCAGAGCAGTATTGTAGAAGCAGGTCTGTCATGGAAAGGACCCAATAACACTGCTTCTATAGATCAGTTTACCAGCAATTTTTAGGTCGGATGCTTTAAGTGTCCATCTTTGTATTCAAAGCTAGAGTCAATTTTTCTTTGTTTTTCTGCGGCAGTGATCTGCTGCTCTTGCTTTCATCTGAATGGGGATTTGTACATTCTTGTTCCACTGTTGAGGCCATCATTAATTGGAAGCTCGCCACCAGGTTCCTCACAAGGTAAATAATGGTGCTTCATGGAGGACCACTTTGTGAATATGTTTTATTTGTTCAGCAACTTATTGGCATCATGTAAACTTCCCATGACCTTTCCTATTTTTCTTTCTTTCGGATAGAAGAATTGGGTTCGTTTTGCACTTACTATGATTTGTTTTACTAAAATGCCATTCTTTATAGGTCCCTGACTCCCTAATAAACATGATGTAATTAAAATTATATGTTACACATATCGCACTGCATAACATGTAGTTCTGAATCTCTGATTATAAAAAAAGTCAAGATGATCCTGATAAATAATATTGTTTTTTTTTTAAACTTGAGAAACCGAGTCATAATATGATAAGTTTAAGAACAAAACTTATTTTTAGTGTTCTAGACCATCGTAAATGGAATCTGAGTCTTGGTGTCACTCCTAATGCTCAAATCCTACAATGGTAGGAGCAATATTTTTTTTGGGTAACTATTGAAGAAGCAACCTCATGATTTGGATACTTATTAAGAACATGTTTCTCCTTAAAGGAGCTAGGAAATAGTTGGAGAGTGGATGGAAAAAAGTGAAAGCTTGTCATGAATGATTGCAGAAATTAGGCAATTGTTTTGTTTTGTTTTTTTTTTTTTAATATTTTAAAGTAAGAGAGGTGTCAATGTCATACATAAACAAGTTAAGGAACCTGTGAGCATTTATTTACTTGTCTACTATATTACTTACTAATTGTTAGCCCCCATTTTGGTTTTGGACTGTTCCGATTGGTCCAAGGACAAGTTCATGTCATTCTGTTTCTGGTTTTCCTCAAAGGCTGGGTCCACCACAGGTGGTTAACGGAAAACCCCAAGTTAAAAATTTTTGTCTGTCAAGCTATGTTGCTATGGTTGTGATAGCGAGAGATGAGCTATATCTTAAACCACTTTTTTAATTATTTATTTTTTTAGTTTTTAAAATTAACCTGAAACTTCAGAAGGAGTAAACAATTATTCCATACCTTTATAAATGATATAAACAAAATAGTCTAAGTAAAATAACATAGTAATATCAAAACAAATTAGAGATTAAAGAGATCCATAGAAACTCTTCAAAGTTGAGTTGTTCCGTGTAGATCGTCGTAAAATATTAATTTTTAATTGCTTTCTTTTAGTATTTTTCTCTGCAATATGTGTCTATATATCTTACAGAACAGCATCATCGGAGACATCCAAATTTAAAGTATCATCCAGATACTTTAAATTTGTGTCTGTGGCACTAAGAATTTGTGCCTACCAAATTTGAACATCAATTTAGTTGCAAGAAAACGGTCGAATGTAAATTATTGTCTTCACCATGAGAAAATAGGAATCTGTCACAGCCAACTTTTATTCGACATCCCACCCATTTCCAATCTTCTCACGTAACTTTTACAAAGCGTTTTCTGTAGTAGGAAGTCAACACAAAACATACTTCTCACAATTTTAGATAACTTTTATGGAACTAAACATACTGTTTCACTCACACACACGCACACCGACACACACACATACACAGAGAGAGAGAGAGAGAGAGAGAGAGAGAGAGAGAGAGAGAGAGCTTAACATGGCTACGATGTTACCACGATTAGGTTGGATTGGGAGAGAGACGACCACATCTGAACCATTGAAGGAAAATTGTATTAGCTCTAGCTAGCAGACACAACAGTACTATATAGCTTCTTTTGTCATTAAAGGAAGAGGTGGACAACAACCATTAACACAAAACAAGTGCTTGCACTGTCTCACTCGTCATCTTCCTACTGAACCACACGTAGAGGCTGTCTTACTTAACCCTTGCCTTCTTTTCTTATATATACTAGTGAACAAATCTGTGGTTTGAAGGACGGTTTCAAGTTAAAAAAAAGGATTAACAGTATACAAATTACTATTTGATTAAAATATAAGAATAAAATCATCGGAAAATTATAGATAAATGCTTAATTTTTAGAAAAGTTATTTTTTGACCCTTTCAATTTTTATATTTAATAATAACACCTTAATTTCAAATACTTATTATTTGGCCCTTCTACATATAAAATTGACTATAATACCCTTAACCGTTTACTGAATTTTTTGCTTAATTTTAGAGATGCAACTCGATAACCGGCACGACGAGATGAAACTCGTTTTCGGTAGTACGTAAAAATAAAAAAAAAAATACAATAAGATATTTTCTAAGTAAACCTGGAGGGGTTAAAAGAAAACGTTTACCATGACGATGGAAGAGAAGATTAGATAACAAAATAAAAATAAAATATGAAAATATAAAAAAATTACGTTGACTATATGGAGACGGCGCGCCGGACGATGACTAACAAACAAATAAGAGTAAAATATGAAAAAAAAAAAATTACGTTTGTCATGGCGGTGACGGTAGAAGACGGCGCGGCGGACGGGATAATTATCAAAAGACCGGGCCGCAACAAAAAAAAAGACTTGGAGGAAAAAAGACTCAAAATATTAAAATCTCATTTAGAAAAATAAATCGAAGGGTATTTTTGTCAGAACAAATTTAATTGAGTTAGTTATTAGGGTTAAAAAAATAAGAAGGCTCGAAAATAGGGAGTAGTTAATTTAAAACATTAATCTTGAGGGTTTAAAAAAAATCAATTTTTACCCAAGTCAAGGGGCCCATCCATAATTTTTTATATATAAAATTAATACAAAAGCATATCTTATAAGGTATTACCTCGATTTCTTAAAAAAATTACAAAAACATATAGTTTTTAGTATATACTATTTGATATGGTCACTTGTCCATCTGCATATAAATAAGCAAATACCATGACCATATAAAGTTTAGTTAATATGGAGGACAAAACATAAAGTTAACTTCTATATGTATGACTTATAGTTCAGCAATACCTTGAATTTTCGGGAAACCAACTGAATGAAGCGATTATTCAAAAGAAAATCTTTACAGATTTAAATAATAAAACTCTAAAATCATATAATTTTGCCTTCCCTTCCAAAATCTATTTGTAAAGATGAATTTTTATCTGTTATTTACAATATTCATTGTATAGCATATTTTATAGTATGCGTTATTGCTGTAATGATCCCATGTCTACTCTCTCTCTCTCTCTCTCTCTCTCTCTCTCTCTATACTATACATATTATATATATATATATATATATAATATATATATATATATTATATATATAAAATATGTTTTAGTATTAAATTTCATTTATCAATAAAAAATGGATTCGTGTCATTTATCGGGAAAATAATGCTAAGAATGAAATAGACGTTGGAAAATATAATTTGGATTCTACATAGAAAACATGCGTTTTGCCGCAGATTCGTATTATACTCTTTTAGACATCCTAATTTGTCAACTCTTTCTTTGGTTGTTTAATCAACATTTTTACCAAATCAGCAAAAATATTTTATTTGTAATATTCCAAAATTTGGGATGCTATGATATCACCCAATAGTGTGTTTAAACCTGGATGCAATTGAGCAAGAATTTTATAAAATAGTTTCAATGAGACTGAATTATATGAATTGTTTTAGTTGGATTTCGTCTTTGTTAAAGAAATCATGTTAGTCTAATGCTTTTGAATAAGAAATGCAAAGTTTATACTGAGAAAAAGTTTGTTTTAAAATGATTAACAACATAAGTTAAACTTGTAAAACTTTCTAACATTTCACATTTGTGCCATTTTACGAAGTTTGAAAAAGTGCAAAGCTGGAGAAGTTGTTTTGATGGAGAGGATACATTGGTTGTCATTTTAAAATATGTGAATTAAGGGGTTGATTTTATAAATATCAAAATTTGGGGTTGATATTTTAAAATCGAGAAAGAGAGTTCTTAAAATTTGATATTTTAATAACATAAGTTACTTCCACAGTTTTTTTTTTTTTTAAAAGTTACTTTTACAGTTGAGAAATTTAGTGTTGGTAGATATATATAACCATTAACACAAAATGCGTGCTTGCACTGTTCTCACTCGTCATCTTCCTACTGATCCTCACGTGTGAGGGTCTTCCTTAACCCTTGCCTTTATATATATATATATATATATTAACAAACCAAGATATCCTCTTAAGATCTCACATGACAAATCAAAACAAAAAGAATCATAACATAGTGCAACAGTTGGCCCGAGCAGAAATATCTTTAAACTTCGTTTATGTAAAACCTTCGATTTAGCGCTAGAGTCCGCCAACTCATAGGCTCATAGCAGCTCTGTGCGCTCAACTGCTCGCCGTGGGGTTGATGTCCCTCATCTTCATAAACCCCCACATCAGATATACAGTAATGTCTTTTTACAATTTTAGAATATATGCTGCTTGCATATATATATATATATATAATATATATATATAATATATATATATATATAATATATAATATAATAGTAAGGTTGAAGAAGTGAAAGGTTGTTAAAATTTGTGTTGTAAACTGTACAAACAAACATCTTTCTGTGTTTTTCTTTCTCCACAAAGATGCCACTCAGTGTCTAATGATGGCCCTGGAGCAACGCAGTGACAGTGAAGCAATGGCTACCAGCTTCAGCAATACATTTCCTGATGACTCTTCCTACGTCTTCCTAAGCTCCCTCTCCTTCAGTAATGCTTCTTATCGTTCTTCTTCTTCTATCCCTTCGATGGCTTCTCTCTCTATTAACTCATCTTCAGATCAGTTTTGCTCCAACAACGACAGCAACAGCAACAACCACCCTAAGAGACCTTCTTGGAACTTCCTTTTGATGGGCAGCTACATCACCCTTGAAGAGCCTCCAGAGCCGAATAACAATGACAATACTAAGGTCCATGAAAGTTTCAATAATGGAGAGCAGCAACGCTTGGATATTCGTGGGGGAGAGATAAAGATGAACACAACTGAAGGATCAGCTTTGAGTGGGAAGGAGACTGCCAATAATTCAGACTGTGGACAGTCCAAGCTGTGCGCCAGAGGACATTGGAGACCTGCTGAAGACTCCAAGCTCAAGGAGTTGGTTGCTATCTATGGTCCCCAGAACTGGAATCTCATTGCTGAGAAACTTGAGGGTAGATCAGGTACATCTATGTAATTTGTTTAGGATTTTTTTAAGAAACATAGTTAATATGTATTTTAATTCCTTTATGTTGTTTTTGACCTTTTTGTACTGATGATTTTGTTGTTGTGGGATTGAATTGAAGGAAAGAGCTGCAGGTTGAGGTGGTTCAACCAGTTGGATCAAACAGAAGGGCCTTCACAGAGGAAGAAGAGGAGAAGCTAATGGCTGCTCACAGATTGCATGGGAACAAATGGGCTATGATTGCGAGACTTTTCCCCGGGAGAACTGACAATTCTGTGAAGAATCACTGGCACGTCATCATGGCCAGAAAATATAGGGAGCAGTCCGGTGCTTACAGGAGGAGAAGACTCAGCCAGTCAGTAAATTCCAAGCAGCTGCAGTATTCTCCTGCAACCCCTCCATCTTTCCCTTCTCCAGCTGCCAAGGGGGTGGAGGCCTCTCACAATGTTAGCCTGATATCTCCATCATCAGATCAACCACCTGCTGGTTTCCTTTCTGGTATGCATCTTTCCAAGATCTTTCTTTTTTTTTTTATTAAAAAAGATTTTTTTTTTCCCATGTTTATAAACTTCTTCTGAGATTAATGGAGATAGTTGCAGTATGGTCCTGAGCTGGTGACCTTCATTAAATTGCATTGACAGTTTCATAAGCAAAACATGGGTTCCACTGTACTTCAGAAGCCATTTTCTTTCTTACCATCATCTATATGTCCTTAAATAAGCCACTAACAATCACTACGGAGCAATATGGTACAGTTTTCTACAACTTCATAAGCAACTCCCATTAAAGTTCTGCTCGAAATGGGAATTCTGGATCCTGCCAGTGAAAGCTTACAACCAAGAGAGCTGTTTGTACTTGACAAAAACACCACAATACCCAAAAGTCACTGATCATTTGCTTTTGCACACCAGTTTTCCATGAATGGTGAGTTCTTTCTTTGTCTCGGAAGCAAAATAAAGTTGAAGAAGACAAGAATATTGTGCTCTCATGGCGCGCATTTGGCCCGTTGTCATTACATGCTATCAATCCAAAAACAACTTGCCTTTTGAACATAAATTATCAAAGTCCTAGCTCCAAAAATAGTAAATAAAGCAATAAAGGAGCGATACAAGTACAGCATATATAGTTTCAACTTAAAGGGGAAAAGCATGTAAACTTTTTTTTTCTTAGTTTTTTTTTTTTTTTTTAAATTATCCATGATCTTTCTCAAATTTTCAGGCATCAAAGCTCAAGCAAGCTTCTACACCAGCAACAGGCAGTCGTGGGATCAGAATAGGGCTGGACATGAGACTTTTCTAGGTCTCAGCTCATATACTACTCCATGTCTGTTTGGGATGCATCAGGCAGCAACAACAGAAAACTACCCATCCCATCTCGATCTCTCAAGCTCAGGAATATCCTCAGCATCACAAGTATCGGCAAATATTAAGCCATCCACAGATGAAGAGATTAATAATGGGGAGCGCACCAACTGTGAATCCGCCATTTCTCCATCTTTCATAGATTTTTTGGGTGTTGGTGCTACATGATCCTATCAATAAGAGAAAATGAACACACCAAGTACAGATCTTGAGATGCAGTGTCATCTTAAAAAAAAAGGTAGGGATACTGGTAATCTGGTATTACTCTTTGTTAGAAGAGAATTTAAACAAACTGCTTGCCAAGTAGTTTGGAGTAAGTAGGAATTATCAGTTAATTAGATAATTCCAAGCCTTTGTTTCTCTTTTAGGTTCATATACTCTTAAATTGAGTGTAATACAATGTATTGCTCCTTTCTTATATGGGCTAAGTTTTTTACTTAGTCCATCCTCTACGCTTCTTCACTATTTTAATGAATAAAACACTGTGGTGAGCTTTTTAGCTCATCTCAGATTCTCTCAAACAAAAAAAAAGTTTTATGTTGCTTCTTTTAATAGTATCAAACTCATAAATGCTTTGCTGGTTATTTGCTGTTGCAGATGATCAGTTTTATGTATGGCCATGCATGTGTTATTTTCTTCCTTACATGATACCAGTTTTCATCACTTTTCTTCTTGAAGCAGATGAGTTAAAAAGTGAATATGTAATATGCTTCTTTTTCCATCTAGTGATAATATCACTAGTATTATTAGTGTTATTTATTATTCAATATTAATATTGTTATAGTTATTGTTACTATTATTATTATTATGTATTTACAATAGATCTTGCTTTACTTTCTAATTATTTTCAGATGGCCAAGAGAGAACTATTATTAGATGCACATCCCATTTCCGTTAAAATAATTTCTGTATATATGAATTCAAATGAAATTAAGTTTGCAAGCATCAAGATGTGACATACATATTACTAATGTGATAATTAATTAAAATTATATAAATAAGTAGCAGAATTGAGGAGGGAAAAAGAGGAAATGAAAAATAGTATTTGAGGAATCATTGTCTGGTAAGCTGTAGTGCAAAAACAAAAAAAAAAAAAATTTTAAATGTTGAGCTCATGGATTTTATTTTTTGAGAAGAAAATTCAAAAAAATTATTTGATTATTGGTTTCGAGTATTAGGATTATCAGTTTGGGTAATTTGAAACTTTTGTTTGTCTTCGTAAGTTCATAATAAACTACTAACACTAGTCTTTGATGCCCGGATTTGAAGAATAAAAGTTAGACATCAAATATAAATAAACTTTGATCAAACATAGAACCCAACTTCACATAGATGTCATTATTTAGCTTGAAATAAGAAGAGAACGTTGGAACGTGGTGGCTGAATGCAGCAGAAATATTGTTCAGGCAGACAGAGAGGTGCAAGTTCAACATATCTTTCGCGAAGTAAATAGACTAGCGGATTACCTAGCGAACAAAGCTTTTACTTTACCTCTAGCTTTGTATGAATGTTTATCTCACCTCTTCTGGAGGCTTGTAGTATGCTACAGTTGACGTAAATAGTATAGGTTCATCAAAATTAATAAAGATTAAGAGACGCTGTCTCTCTTCTTTGAACAAAAACGAAAAAGAAAAAGAAAAAATAGAACACACTACAAAATACACATTCTGGCCTAGAGAAAATTAAATGAACTTGGCAAATAAAAAAAGAACTGCGGGAAAATATCAGTTTTATCTTAAACAAAACTTACTCATTCATGCAACGACAATAAAATATATCTCTTTATAAAATAATATTTACCATATGTTCAAACAAAATTCACATCACCATAGAGATAAATTAGATATGAAGCACTTTCCTTCACATACGACCATCCTTGTCACCATTTAACTCAAATATTGTAGGAAGCACTTGAAGAGAGCATTTGATTGTTTATCTCAAAATAAATAAATAAATAAATAAATAAAATAAAAGGAAATAGAAAATTTTGCTTATATGTTGTCTTCAGTTGTAGACTATATATGTATTTATTAGGAAGGCTGCTAGTTGCAGTAACGGATTTAACAAATATTCATAATCCGAATGTTTAAAAAAATGGGTCATTTTTTAGAGGAATTTTTAATATAAAAATTGTAGATTTTGATAAGATCTAAAACTCATATGTTAAAGTTTTTTTTTTCAAAAAATACTTTTAAAAAAATATTTTAGTGCTCTAAAAATTAATATATTTGAATCGGATTTTCAAACTATTTCTGAAACCTACTTCAAACCCATTAAATTTTGGAGTCCAAAATATAATATTTAGAAATATTTTTTAAAAAAATATTTTAAAATAAAATTTAGATTTCATCAAAATTTACAGTTTTTATGTTAGAAATTGTTCAAAAAATACTCTCAAATTTTTTTTTGTTTTCGGATTGGTGATTTTTGCGATGAATCCGTTGAGAGGACAAGTATATTCCATCTATTTACGGGCTAGTCATTTTTTTTTCTTTTTTTGTTTTTGGTATTTTTTATTTTTTTTTCCTTTACAATGAATTTTTAACTCTTGTATTTTACTTTCGCGCTTCTTCAAATTCTTAAGTGCTGTGGAGGGTGTTTTTCCTCCTCAGATTTCTCAAAAAAAAAAAGAAAAGAAAAAAAAAGGTAGAACATAACATACCCATACCTGTATCTATTTTCATTTTAATTCCATGCACATTTTATCCTAACATATGGCGGTTTCTTATATACCAGTTATTTTACAAAGCTTCAAATATAAACGAAGCTTTAAAATAAAATTTCATTCGTTCTATTATTACAATGCATGATTATGTTAATGATTGTAATAGCATTCCTTATTTACTCTAGAACTCGGAAATTTCAGTTAAAAAAGAAGACACATTTGTGAAAATGCCAAGCGCAGGATTGAACATATATTGGATGAGCGCTATCGATATCATGGTTTTCATCGTTTAGTTTTTAAACATCTTTCTTTTTATTAACTTTTTTTTTTGGATTGAACATAAATTAGATGAGTGCTTTCTTTTCTTGTTCCTTTTGGCTATCTAATAATATCGATATCATGGTTTTCATCGTTTAGTTTTTAAACATCTACCTTTTTTAATAAAAAAAAATGGAAAAGATGAATGCTTTGTCGGTTATATGTAATGTTTTGTTTATTAGATAATACTGTTTTTGTCATCCGTTTTTTATTCTGAAGCAGATGAGTTTTCAAATTTGAAAAATAAATGTTCTCCTTCATTCTGATGATTTCTTTTTTATAAAACATATACTTCTTTTTATTCCAAAATTTTCATAAGGAGAACAATTGTGTATCGTTAGTTCATCATTATACTACTTTTTAAGAAAGTGGTAATAATTTTAATTTATCAACATAAATCCTGAAACTTTATTTCTTTTATCACACCAGTTTATAATTTAGTTTCTCTAAAAGCAAAAAATGAAGGATGAATATGTGCAAGACATATATTTTTATAGCATTTTCAGCAGATACTAGCTTGACCTAGAATGGTCCTAAGAGCAACTTTTACATCATGGTCATATTTCTAAATATATCTGGCAAACTAGGAGTAACATTAGGTGCATTTGACTATAAATTTATATTAATTATACAAAAGCATCATTTTGTCTTCTTTTTTTTGTTTTTCCGACTATCATAAATTATGACGTCCACTCACCCATTCGGATTGATAGTAGATTAGCGCCAAGTGCAATGCAAGTCATTGGTTTAGGCTACGGACGTCTTGATCACCCATCAACAGTTAGTGGGATAATTATACTTATCCCGTGGTATTTGATGTTGAATTAGAGCTTATATTTAGATACAAAATGCTATTATTAGTCAATATTATTGATCTATGATTCTATATGATCTGACACACATACAGCTAGATTCTGAAAGTACAAAATGTGAACATTATGATTTTAAAAAGAATATATATATATTATATAAAATAAGTAGCAGAACTAAGAAGTACGGATCTGACAAATAGTATTTGAGAAGTCACTGTTTGATAGCTGTGGTGCAGAAACCCTAATATGTTTCATGTTGAGTTCATGGAATTTTGTTTTGGATGCTCTCACCCAGAATCCTAAAACAGCCAATGAAGCCATCTTCTTTGGATTACCCAGGAACAAAGAGATATAGAGAGAGGGCGATTTAATTTAAAATTTACGTTAAAGTAAATCTAACCCAATGTGCATGTGATTCTTTGTTGATATATATATAAGTTTGCCATGCAAAATTACTTCTCCCAGTTGAGATTATATCACGGTTAAACTCCCACATGGATTGCCCCCGCTTGTGGGTCAAGCAGTGTGGCGTGTATTTTAGAAAGTACACATCGTAAATTCGAAACCCAAGGGATACAGTATATGAGCGTTGATTGGTCTTGGCTTCACAATCTGTAGCAGCTTGGCCAAGCCCATGGATTGCCCCCTAAATATATAAGCGTTGATCAATCTTGGCTTCATAATTTGAAGCAGCTTGGCCAATCAGCTTTTGGCCACGGTGGGATACAAGTAGAATTATGCCAACTCTGTGTTGGCCACCATGGAATACGAGCACAAGCAACGATATGCTTCCGCAAACATATGAATCAAAATATTTTTAGATTTCTACTTATGCAGTAAGTATACTAAGACCTTAATTTCCATCACTCTATGCTAAGACCTTAATTTCCATCTCTCACGAAAAAGTTTGTATAATTTGCTTGAGATGGCGTTCAAACTCACCTGATCCCATTCTTGAGAGGCGCTTGAACCAGTTCACCTACACGGCCAGGACTGGCCTGGTTGCAGGTTTCTCATAACATAGATACTTTTAAAATGTTTATCATTGATCAAGTTATTGGTTATTTTATTGTACACATATATGGATCGAGGCAAAATTTTGACATCCGACGGTTTATGTTGGCTTTGTAACC
This sequence comes from Xerophyta viscosa, assembly GCA_002076135.1. Classification (NCBI taxonomy): domain Eukaryota; kingdom Viridiplantae; phylum Streptophyta; class Magnoliopsida; order Pandanales; family Velloziaceae; genus Xerophyta; species Xerophyta viscosa. The sequence continues at coordinate 3,577,689 of MJHO01000012.1, read as the reverse complement.
TTAACATGTTTAGGGGAAAGGTACATACCAGCTAAGCATGATAGAAACCCACAAACAACATTTTTCACCCAAAAAAAAAAAAACTGTCGGAAACATCATATGTGATTAGACTTATCGGGACTATTAAGACTCCTAGTATCATCATATATGTGTTGTATATATTTCAATGCACAATATATAATTTGATTACATGATGACCATAAAAAATTCACAAAAATAATATTTCTGTTGAGCATTGGCAGGTAAAGCAGATCGAGGAGTAAGAACCATCCACCGTTACTATTTTCTCATGTATTCTTTACTAGTTAAAGATTTAGCATAATTGAATTACTACTCTTCTTTTGTTTATTTCCCAAAAATTTGCAGATCTGTAAACTATCTGATGCTTTCTAATAAGCAAATTATTCTTTGAAAAACAAAATCAGATGTTCCTGTCCAAACCTTTCCGGTTGCATTCACCCGATTTTCACGAGGCAATTCTTGTCTGATCGCTGTCATCTTGCGGCTCGGTCCACCTAGTGGACCTGAACCAGTTTGGTCCAGGTCTTGTACGGCTTTCGACCGATGACAACCCTAGATTCTAATTTTCGTAAATTGACCTTGTCGTCAAGCAAACCAACCATATCTAGTTCAGAGAATGAGAGCAATCATGAACATCAAATACCACTTTGTGTGCTGTAATCATATGAAATATACATATTCACACCTTAAATAGTAGTAGACAGAATCATGATATTCATGTCCTCACAGCAATCTCCAATCTAATCGATATTACAAGATTTGATTTACATTATTGGCAGCAAAATATCTTTATTTTTTTCTTAACTATTCATGTCTGAAAACAAAATGCTAGTACATGATTTGAATATCATAGCCACTGAAACAATGGGATTGCTAGTAAATTCTGCAGCCAAGCAAGAGCAGTCTGATTCACAGCTGGAGCAATCTGTTTTCTACAAAAACCATTAAAGTTTTTTCAATTCTTTTTAATAAAATTTCCGTGGAAAAACTGTACCTGTAAAGAGCCTATTTTTTGTGAGATTGTCGTAATTGATAAACTTACAGATACTACCTACTAATATACTATTACTTAAGAAGTCATAATCTTTCAGTTTGAACATATTTGGAAGGGTGTTATCTTTACGAAATACAGAAATTGATAAATCCCACACATTATTATAGATTGAACATTCGAAATTCGAGTATGAAATCTTTATTCTTCAAGTGACATTTTCACTATCCGTCGTTGGCATCTCGGACAAGAAGGTTTTCGATTCCTAAAGGTGAGTAACTAACTATTTTTAACATATCAACAGATGTAAGAACTCATAACTAGTATTTTTCTCACATTGTTAAGGTTTTTACTCCTTTATAAGCTCAATAATGGAGAACTACTATGAAATTGCAGGCATTCTGAAAAATTTTAAAAATATAAAATAATAAATTGCCTATACCAACAAACCATTCTGATGAAGATGAAAATCACCACATCCATAAACGAAAATCAAACACTACTGGCCTGTCCAAGACATGATATAGGGTGAGGATAGGGTTGCAGATACACAAGTCTATTAAATCAGCCCCTACTTGTACGATCCTTTCAAATAGATTCTTACCTTTTTTTTTTATAATAACTAAATCAAACCAAAATATATACATAAGTATTTTTTAATTGTGTTCTAAAGCACTTGTTTTAATTTTTTTTAAAAAAAAAATTAAATTGATATTTTAAAACTCTTAATTGTTACTAATTATAAAAATTTTGAGGTCTCAAAATATCTATTTAGAAGCATTTTTAAAAGAATTTTGAGTGTAGAAGTTATATAATTTTTCACAAAAAATTTTAAATTTGTTTTTTAAAGTGATTTCGTAAGTTTTGCAAAAAATAAGGACTTATTTGATGCAGTTTTGGAAAATAGAATTTTCTTCCCCAAACACCCAAAAGAAATTGCAGATTTACCAGTTTCAGCAACTGTAAATTATTAGTCAAATTGCAGATTTACAGTTTCATGCAGATTTACAGTTTCAGCAACTGTAAAATCATCTGATGGCGGGTATCTGATCACAAAGCGCACTCATCCCGAAATTCAAAGCCTTCATGACAACCTAGATTGTATATTATTAGTTAAAACTTCCTTGTCAACATATAAAAAATTCTTCATTGCCACAAGATTTTAGTACATAATACCTTCCAACAAAAGTGAATTATGAGATTGGAAGTCGACGCATAAAAATGCAGAAAATACGCATTTGAGAATGATATATTCCTATCAGTATAATACGCATGCATAACATGTTAATGATCACATATATTTATGATAGGAAACTTGACAAAGTGGTAAACGTTTCTGCATGCGACCGATAGATTGTGGATTTGAAGAGCGAAAATTACTTCCTGCAAAAGCAGACTATAACGGTGTATATTAGGCAAGAAATTGTCGGGTCCTTCCTCGAAGCCCATACCTATCTACGCGGAAGCTGTGTAGTACTAGATAACCCGTTTTATCACATACATATAACCTGTAACAATGAAAAAGAGATATCAATTCACCTTCTCAACGTACAACTTCTTCACTGAATGTGCTCTGATAGGTGATACATTTTCGACAATCTAAAAACACAACACAGACATATTTGCACTCACCAAGAAATGCAATTCAGTAAAATATGATAAAGCTAACGATTACAAAAAAATTTCCCAGATATTCCTGTGATTATAGAAGTCATGTGAAACAATCTATTATAATAGTTTCAAATTATTCAGTTGCAAGCCTTGTTACTTTATTCAAATAGATTCTCGACAACAGAAAGGTGTTGAGCAGGGCTAATACTCACGAATTCAAGGGAAACTCGGTTGCAGTGCTAATCAACTTCAACTTTCTCGCATCCAACAACATATCCGAATACGAGGTGTTCATCACAAAGGCTCGTTTGGCAGAGCAACTTGGAGTGAAATATCTGCTGGTATTTACAGACTCAAAACTACTTGTAGAGCAGCTAAGAGGCGAGTTTGAATCGGGGGATCATAACAGGACCTCTTTTAGCCGCCAAAAAGGCCTACACAAGAGCTTCGAGTTGTTACAAGCACGGATCATATATGTTAAGTTTGTGTCTATGGACTCTCAAGATAGAATGCTGCGTCGTCATTCAAATAAATAAATAAAGCTTGTTAGATTTGAAATAAATATCGCAAAGGCTCGTCTGGGTCTTCTTTTTGGTCATTAGAAAGCTTGTTAGATTTTTTTTCTTTAGTGTGGTCAGTTTTGAAATCTTGATTTGCAGATTTATGTGCTTGTGTATTTATAGTGTTTCTTTTTTCGGCTTGAAAGTCCTATAAAAATAGCCTCTTCCTATGCATCACTGCATACATCTTACTATAGACTTTGTTTGGGTATGACGAATCAGTTCGATGTTATTGTTGTTGTTATATGTTATTTACATATTATTGTAACTAAGAATTTTTCCCACATTAATATCAAGCACTTTTCTCTCTTGTTTTTCCTTGTAATTATATATGATTGTACTTTTGCTTTTCTTTTTTACACTTGTAAGATATCATACAATGGATCCTCACCTAGATATTCCAGTTTGTTTCTCATGGAAAAGGTTATTTCAGCTAATGTAAAGAGCAATTATATTATTTAAAAAAAAAGAGCAATTATATTATTTACTCGAGTATTTCTGAATATCTCCAGGACAGTGATTGATCCCCTTGAATCTTTGCTAAAACTATCTATACACTGGCAATAAGTTTCAAAGCCTGTACATTTGAATGCTAGTATTGGATCCAATTAGTTGTTTTGTTTCTAGGTGGATCTATCCAAAAATATAATATAAAATACAGAAGGAACATAACCAAATTAGCAGTAAAAAGCATGTTTTGTTTTTAACCATTTTGAAAAGCAGGGGCTGCCTTGACATTATTCCTAAAAAGAACTCTATTAACGAGAACATAAGCCATATTACAAGCTAACTATATCTTTATAAACAAATAAATAATTATTTGAGTAGTTTAACCACTTTGCAGGTGCCTGTTTTAATTAAGGGTTGTTATTGGTATCTTGATAGCATAATTAGCACAAACTTGAAATGTAAGATAATTCATTGCCTGCATCCTAAATATGAGACTTCTTCATGTAAGTTTCTACTTCTCATCCACAATATAAACTTCAATCATCCCAATCTTCTTGGTACAGTCAAGAGTTTCAGTTTTCTTAGTCTGCAATTTTTTTTATTTTCACGGATTTGCGGAAGACGATTTTTTTTCTTCTGTTTAGCATAAAGTCTGCTAATAGGGTGTAATAATCCGTATCAGGCTCCAAGGTAGCTTCTTTAAAGCTAAGCTCCAATACACTTCGTCACCGAAAGATCTCTCTTTCTCCGAACTCCTTTTGCTCGAGGCTCACATCCTCCCCTACCGGCGGGTCTCTTCTATATCTATGTCGTTCATGATCAATCTCAAGTGCTGAAGTGTCCTTATGCTTGTCCCAAAGGAATTTACATCTCACGTAGTCATCTGAGTGCAGCACAACTAGAAACAGATCATCTTTGGTTGCACCAATTAACTCAGTCCAGGAGCTTAACTCAGCGCCGACTTCATCGGTTAGAATGTTGTCATGTTGCCAGCTTCAAGCCTAGTGTGGGCATCCAGGGGCTCGGTTGTGCCGTAAGCAACCCCTCCGGTTTTTCTTGGCTGAGTCATTTCCAACCATTCTTGCAAATTGTTCCCCACGATCTGAATAGAGGCAATGGTATCATCCTAACCAAGGGTTCTCTGTTTAGCAGGATTGGATTTTAGAATGGGGAGATCTAATTGGCTTGTTAGTCATCTGCATGCATATGTTTGCTTTGAAGGCAGTTCAACTCCCACTTACGTTTGGATTAAGATTGATTACATTTGTTTAAAAAATTCCGGGTAAAGATATTATGTTTATAAAGCTTTCCGGTAGGAAAATAGAAGAAATGAAATAAGACAGGGTGATGCCAATACTTTTCAGTGCTGCTGTTCCATTTTATATATGAAGTCTGTATGGTTGGGTTTTCTTACCATAGCAAGAATATCAGAATTGGTTTTCTCTTTGTATGAGAAGATAGCAGCTGGTTTTAAAGAGTTTCTAATGCCTATAATATATATATTTTCTGCAATAATGCTGATGAATTTTGTTTTGTTTCTTACCGGCTGAAATGTATACCAGTAGGGTGGTAATTAGATTGCAAGATACATTCTTGCATACCATGCATGTGAGTCTGCTACTGTTTCTCAGTCTTATACATCAAGGTTAAGTGTTATGGATTTCTCTTGTTCAACTACTTGCATTAATAGGTCTAACCAATGACAAATCCTTTGGTCTTTTCCCCTAATTTCTTAGATTAATAAGTTTTCCTTCAGTCAACTTAATGTTTTCTTAGACCAAACAGCAGGGCATGCTTGTATTGGGATGCTACACGCCACTTAGCTGTATAGCATTTTAGAGTTTGTGATAATACCAAGGATTTCACTGCTGAGTCGAGCGAGTTTTGGTAAACTCATCTTGGCACGTGTCGATTGTGATGATGGTTATCATGCCGACCGTATAGATATATATTTATCTATTATTTAGATGGAAAAATAAAATTTTAAATATATGATTTTTGGGCACGTGCGGTGCCGATTGCGTCGTACCAATAGCTGCACGTGTTGGCTAGTACAGGCCGTGCTGACGGCATGTAAACTATGGATAATACACAAGGAATTTGTCTTCTTAGGTAGCCTGTCTTTATTGTTCTTTATTTATCCGCTGATTCCTTACATTGCTTTTCTATTACATAATCAACTTTGACAATGTCTTTAAGAATAATTGAACCTTCTTCTTCACATGAATTATGATGATTCATTATTGTAGTGCCTAAAGACATGGGGGCTCAGCATCAATCCAGAATCTACTTTGCTTGTTTGGGAATATATGAAAGCACAAAAGCATTTGTAAGTACAGCAGATGGATGGTTAAAGAGACAAGAGGCTCCATCTCTCTCTCTTTTTATATGGAGTCCAATGTTATCTCCTCTTGCTTCAAGGAAAAGAAATGAATCAAAGTTACATTGCTAATATCTGTTATACATCTCTGACAAGGAGATGGGTATGGATAAGGTTTTTCTATTTTATTTAAATATCACGAACCAAATTATGGATTGATCTAGAAAGAGTTGCAAAAACAATTTCTATGTTTTCTTACTTTGGCCAATCTTTACTGCAACAGTGTTCATACCAGATGCCTCTTCATTGTCATAAAGAAAGAAGAGATTTGCACTAAGATTCTTAAATATCTTTGTGGTGCTAGAAGTTTCCGATGAAGTGTTTCTTTAGTATTATATTAGCAAAGTTCGACCTTTTTATGTTCAACCTTATCTTGATTAGCGGCCCAAATGTAATGAGGTGGTATGACTTTGAAGAACAATCATCTAAGAGTCATTTGCCAATGCATGCTTTGAATTCACATCCGTAGATTGGTTATTATCGATTCAGCGTTCACCGATTTATCATTTACAGACATTTACTTCCTTTAATAGCATATCTTGGGAAAGGATGCTCTTCCTTTTTGTTATAGTTAAGACTAAGATACTCCTAGATAGAATTTATATTCAATTTAGTGAGAGTATATAGTGAATGTATTGCAAGAACTGCTAGTACAAGAATTTTGATTCCTGTTTTTTTAGGATTTTGATACCTGCTTTTCCCTTATTTGCTACTTTGCTATAGAGGTTATTTTCTCTTGACGTGGACAATCACAGCATCATTTTGTTCAAGCCCGTGTACTAATCAGAAAGAAAATTGTAGTTTTCTGTTCCCAGATCTGGATTAAGATTCCTTTGTTCTCCAATCACCACCAAATGCCATCTACAATCTACCACTCCATTGAAAATCATTGGATTCCTCTGAGTCAGTGAAGTGAAACTTCCCTCTTCTTTATCATGTCTCTTTCTTTTGATTCCATATAGAAAGAGAATAGGGGTGACATGGTGTCGCACTAATTAGACGGGGGCGGCTGGGGAATTCTCCTCATTCAGGTTCGACTTCTCGTCCGCCAGTTGTATATTTGCGAGTATTGTGCTGGCGGGTACTCCTGGGGTTGGGAGTATCCTCTTGTGAGGGCTAGGTGAAGACAATCACAGGCACAACTTTAGCTCCCGAAATATATATATATATATATATATATATGAAAGAGAAGATCAGATTAGAAAGCAGCAGGTTACTGATGGTTGATATTATTTACCATGGAAAGCTAATATGCTGTGGAAGAAAGTTGGACAGCCATTATCGATTATATTCTACATGGTGGGGCACTATCAGAATCCAACAATGCCCCTATCTTTTCCTTTTTTATTTTCCTCTCCTTTTGAGACCCCTCAAGATTGAACTACTTTGCTTTTCTCTGTTTTTGCTGCATCAAAGATTCTCTCAACCTTTGAAGTCAAACAAGTGAAAGGGAGAAGCAATCAAAAGTGAGCTGTTTTGTGGAGATGGAAAAGCAGATATGTGCACCAGCTCATGCATATATTCTTCCACACCCCCCTGTCTTTGCATTCATACTTGGAAATTCTCACTTGGCCAACTTCAATTCATCTTCATCTTCTACTTCTCCTACTACTACTTATACATTGAGCCATTAGTGAGCAATCAACAACTTCAGGTGATATATGCACTGATATATCAAATGGCCCCATCTTCTGATTCGAAGCCGCGGCTGAAATGGACAAGGCAGCTTCACGAGCAGTTCGTTGATGCTATCATGCAGCTCGGTGGAGCGGAAAGTAAGTAGTATTAGAAAATCTGTCTTCTGATGGATACACACACACACATACTAATTTGTTTCATTGTTTTATTAATAGAAGCAACACCAAAGATGGTGATGCTGCTTATGGGAGTGCCGGGTCTCACTCTGTATCATCTCAAGAGCCATCTCCAGGTAATTCTTTTGTCTTACACTTTTAAGTTGAGAGCTTTAATCAGTCATATTCTAAGCTAATTGCTAATGCAGAAATATAGGCTTGCAAAGAATCGAGAATCAAATACAATCAGAGTTTTCAGGAATCAAGGTGACTATCCGATCCAGTTTTGTAATTTATTTCTTCTTAAGCTTTTTTTTTGTAGATATTAATAATTTTTTAATAAAGGTTGCAAAGTAAATAATGAGGTGAAAGCAGAGAATGAAACATTTGCAGTGAATGAAAGCAGATCTGAGCTTCATATCAATGAGTAAGATGATCTTGTTACAATTATATAATGATCAACTCTGTTTAAAGTTCCTATCAGAATAAAATTATTTTCAGGTCAATGTTACAGATACAAATGGAGGTTCAGAAGAAACTAGAAGAACAAACTGAGGTTCGATAAGAATAACCTGTCCAATTATCTTTTTCTTTTTTCTTTTTTTTTTTGCCTATACAAAAAGTATTACTTATATTTTTATGATTATGTAGGTTCAGAGACACTTGCAACTAAGAATTGAAGCACAAGGGAAGTACCTGCAATCTGTTCTAAGGAAAGCACAAGAAACACTTGCAGGGTATACCTCAAGCTGCATAAGAATGGAGGATGCAAAGGCAGAGCTTTCTGAGCTTGCCTCCGCGGTTGATACCGAATGCTTCAGCTGCTTGACCTCTTCAGAAAAAACAGATAAATTGGATTACAAAGCGGAGCATAGTCTCTCTCCATCTCAGAATTTGAGTGAAGATTCTGATGTACTCAGCTGGAATTATGCGAAGACAATCTGCACACAGGAGCACAGTTCTGCAAATCTAGTTGAGCTTGATCTGAACAGATAGTTTGGAGCAATGAAAGTGTGAGTTCGATCCAAAATGCAAAGATTTATCATAAATCTGTAGATGATCAACTGCATTGGTGTTTGTTATGCCCATGCAACTGTAACTGTGTTCAAGGGAGCAGTCAGAATTAATCTATTCATGTTCAAATTACATACCATCTTTTCCCCTCGAAAAATGCAAAAAAAAAAAAAAAAAAAAAAAAAAAAAAAAAAAGGAAAGAAAATTCAAGGGAAAATATGATTTTAAAGAAACATTTTGTAACAATTTGTTCTTCATTTCCCAACAGTTGCAGAATGTCAGACTCCACTGAAAAAATTGTGATTTAAAAGAAAAAGAAAAGGCAAAGCAGGGAATCTAAGACAAGGATAAGATAACATTCTGTGATTTATTATAACCTCCAAAGTCGAAATTTTGCTCTACTTTTTTCCAAACCCTAAACATTCTTTCTTCTCACTCGAAGCATCATCCTTTACTTTCACTTTCTTTTCTTATCTCTTCTCTAACGTCCATTAAATGTATGCTTCAACCAAAAAAAAAGGTTACACAAAACCTTAAAAAAGAAAATTTAAAAAAAAAAAGAGAAAAGAAGATAAACGTCACTCATTATACTGTTGCTCTTCTCCTCCGCAGCCACCGGACGGTGACGACTCCTCCAGCGGCATTCGAAACCGGCAAACCGGACAGGATCCATGGATCATTAGCCACTTATCAATGCAACCTCCATGAAATCTATGCTTACATGGCATTTCTTTCACTATCAATGTTAGTCCTAACATATTTTCCAAGCAAACTGCGCAATCTTCTTCTTGTACTAGTAATTCTTCTACTTCAGTCGCAGTTTGAAGTGTTTTCATGGCGTCTATAGAAGCTCTGGAGACAGGAGGCGGTGGTGGGGAGGGGGATCGCCGGCGGCGGGCGGCGAGGATCTCAGCGACGGCGAGGGCAGCGTCGCCGTGAAGCAAGGCCATGCTTTGCGTGACTGGGTTGACCAGGACGACACGAGGTGCCACGTCGGTTGATGATGACTCAGCAGCAGAAGTTTCTGACGTCACGCCGACGACGATAGGGTAGAAGCTTCCCCTCCGCCACCCTCCGCCGATGCTGTTGCCGCTCTCCGCCTCCATAGGTGTAGATAATGGTAACCACAGAGTTCCAAAGAGAGCTCTTTTAGTGGTGAATGGTGATCCGAGAGTTTTGAGAGAGAGAGAGAGAGAAGCTTTGTGTGAGTGAGTGGAAATTAATTTAAATAATAATCCCACTATCTATCTTAACTTCTTCAAGTTCTAATCAAAGCGAAGATATTTTCTCCGTCCGTCTGGAACAGCTGCCCTCTGAGGTTATGGCCCATGGTTTCCCATGGTGCACACATTGTTTTTTCCGATGTGCTTACATTATATTCAACTTTAATTATTTTAAAAACTTATCGTAAAAAATTTCCCATATTCTACTTTAATTTAATTTCTTGCATAAAGTAATTGAGAGACATTTCATATATTAAAAAATTTGATATGAAAAAAAAGGCTTAATGTGTCTATAACTTTTGAATTAAACTTTCCAATAAATATTTCTTGTATAAATATTTTTAAGACACCAAATTTTTTATTGATTATAAATTTTTGAGGCTTAAAATTATTATGAGTACAAAAATTATAGAGTACATCGAAAACTATTTTTTTGTACTCATATATATATTTATGTGTGTGTGTTTATTTTGAAATGTTTTTGTAATTTTTTTAAAAAAATTAGACACTTATTTGATAGAATTTTACGAGATATTTTTGACAATTTATTTAGCTCAAAATAATAAAACTCTCCAACTAAAATTTTTTGTGAACTTGAAATTCTTCAAAATCACAAGTTCAAAAAACTACCAGATAATCCCATGCCCATTCCGTCTATGGTCATTCAGTAAAATAAATTTGGACATATTTTATAATTTTACTTTTAAATTTTTGAAAATATTTTTAAATTGATATTTTGAAGCTCTAAAATTTTTGTAGTTATTAAAAACTTCAAAGCTTTAAGACATCTATTTAGAATCATTTTTTATAAAATTTTAATATAAAAATTGTATAATACATTAAAAAAATATTTTCAAATTTAAGGTTTTTTTAAAATTATTTATAAATATATATTTTTGCTTGATTTAGTAACTATCAGAAAAATTATGTATTCATTTGGGAGGTGGGGTGTTATTCCTGCTAGAAAAGCTTATATGGACAGTTATAATTTCTCAAGCTATGTTTTTTGTACCTATATATTCGTGAGTAATATGTCCGTATAGTTGACTTTAAATACAAAATACAATATTGTTAACTATTCTAAACTCTTATGGAAAAGTATATTCGAAAAAATATTAAATATAAAAGTTGTTAATTTTTTGAGATCTATAATTTTGGTTTTCAAAATTTTTTTTTCTAAATAGATATTTTAAGAATATAGATTTTTAGCAGGTTTAAAAATAAATTTAAACTAGCTAATAATTTAGATTATTTTTAAACCAGCTAAGAATTTGAAGTTACAAAACACCTACTTAGAAGTTTTAGATTTCATTAAAATTTGCTATTTTTATGTTGAACATTTTCTAAATAGTGCCTCTCCATATAGATTCGGTACAGTCACCTGTACTTTTATGTTCATATCCTTTTCATGCCATTTGGTTAGACCATCTTCCACAAAATAGTTAAACATGATTTTTTAGAATGATAAATTATTATACAAACAACTGCAATCCTAAGTTTTCAGGGATTTTTTTGATCTTTGAATTGTTTTATCATGTACTTATATTTTCTATGAAGCAACTACAATCCTATCCCTATCAACAATTTAAATAATCATTTGGGTCTTTTTTATTTCTTTTTCTTTTTCTTTTTCTTCTTGTGTGTGCGCGGCAAAGGCTCCCTTTTTATTATCAAAATCCAGCTATCACGAAAGGCGACCACCTGAATAGTACAACTAACCGTTGTTTCATATACGAACCATACTACGAATCACCATATATATATATATATACCATTATCAGAAGTAGGCTGTTCTACACCTGAATGTTCGATTTACATGTCTTTGTTTTCCCAGAAAAAAAAAATAAAAAAAAAAAGCTACTCCAAGGTATAAGGTTTTGCTTTCAGATTTTTCAAGTACAAATACAACAATGAATGAACTAGCTGGGATTGGTGTTATTGACAACTTTGATTCCAAGCTTCCTGATGATCTCATTTGCTATCAATTCATTTGCTTTGTCTGTTGGGTGATACTCATCCCAGAACACATATTTGCTTCTGTCTTTGCATAACGTCGATATAGGAGTACATGTCAGCGTAGGCCTAATTCGCGCTACTCTGCAACATGGATCTTCCGAATCGGTAAACCCTGTAACAGTTAAAAATATCGGAACGTTAGGACTTAAGACCGTTGGAACTTATAAACCGTGTATAGGGCATATAAACCCCGTATCTTCAGCATCAGCTTACAAATGGCATGACTTGTTAATTCACATGATATTGTAGCCAAAGATTTACAAAAACGTCGAACTATAGGAAAATGAAAGTAAAACGAAAGAATAAAGATGTTCGTATTGCATAAATTTACTGACCGTATTTATGCGGATGATCAATCATATCCTGAAAGAAATCATACGCGTCGCCAAATTTAAATGTAGCATTGGGAAGATTGCTAGACAAATCCTCTATAAGCTGGGTAGCTTTTTTATTGAATCCCATTGCCAGCTTGTTGGTTGATTCCTGGCAGTCTCCTGAAGTAGTCAGGAACCTTTGCAATGGTATGCACCCCATTGGTCCTAACCCGAAAAATGTCAACTTTCGCGCACCGAGTTCATGCAAAACCTGGAACCATTTTACCAGGATTAAACACTTTTTCTTTTGTATTTTTCTAAATTCATGTGTAAAAATTTTTTTAAGAAAAATCCAAATGTAACTGAGAATGCTCACCCTGAGCTGTTTATCCAGTGTGGTAATAAGGTAGTTGGTGAAAGTCTCCCCACTATATGTCCAAGAATCAGTGTAAAATGGTAGAAGATAATTGTTGATAAAGTCATTGCTGCCCAAGCACACTACATACTGAGCTTCTGTGAAGAATTTATCGGCAGATTTATTCCCGAGTTTCATTCTTATCATCTCCTGTGTTCCTTTAAACAGCTCGATTTGCTTCCACAACGAAAATCTTTGTATCTGTGATTCAAATGTATCGCAACTAATTAGTTTCCAAGGAAGAGGAAATTAGTACTTCAAGAACACATTATATTTTTCGGTACTGCTATTCCTTAGGGCCGTCAAGTGTCCTGATATAATCAGAACCACATGTTATGGATCGAAATATATGTGGTACATATATCGATGCGTAATGTGGTTCAGATTGTAAAATCTGTACATTTAAATGCTGAAATGGTAACTTACAAACAATGAAGAGGTCTCATTCAATATGCCTCCACCGCCAGATGCATAATTCACCCCCTTCTCGAGTATCATATCTTCATCTAGACTCGTGTCTAGAAACGCCACCGGCCTGGGCAGTCCCATCTTATCACCTGAAAACTCGACAAAGTTAGCAAATCTTTAAAGAAAACTATTTTATCTGTCTTAATTTACATCAAAACTGATATAACAACTAGCTATCAAAGTTTTCGGTGCTCTGACAAAATACTGATCATGCCTCAAAACATTTTATGTAGTTAATTAATTCTAACTCTGCCCGGGGCCACTACGGGTGGTATCGACTACTTATTGTTCATAGAATGAGTAAGCTCACCAACGATATCGGCAATAGTTCGCCCGTTCGAGAATCTCCCGTTAGGCATGCCGTTGCCTAAGTCGATGCCGTACCAAGGCAGTGCAGCTCTAGCTAAGCTCTTGCTGAGGTAATTATTGTTGCCAACATCAGACAGAGAGTCTCCGAAGATGAACTGAACAACTGCACAAGAACACTGCTTGCTAGAGATTCCACAGACGAGCAAAACAACGACGGAGACGGCGAGCAGCTCCGAGTTTCGATCACCCATTTCGCGATATGTTTCGACGATTAGCAGGAACGTGAAAGATTGAAGAATTTAAAGCAGTTTAAGTTTCAGCTACTTCACCAAACTCTGCACCTACTAAAGCTAAACAGATGAGTGTTGTTTAACAGCTACTTGAGGAGTTGGCCTAATCATATATCTGGTTACCTTGACATACAAGAAAATAAAACAAAATAAAATTCATTTTGTAATTCATATCTAAATTTAGCAGCTTCTTGGTTTTTTGATTGATTGGTCACAGCTATACTATTTTCCGCGTTGAAGTCTGGGAATTGAGTATTATTATTATTTTATATTATTTATTTTTTTTATTATTCTCCTAGTATAAACAGAAATATGAGCGCACACTCACGTAAGGATCTCAAACTCACGAAAAATTCTAACGCCCAGCCACGACCGACGTTCTATTTTTTATTAAGGGGAGCTCCTGTCATGTGATTAAAAGAGTTTTTCTTTAAAAATAGAAATTTAACCCTACACGACTTTGAACTCGAGTGATGACACTATCTACGACGCCCTCATCTAGTCGAGCTAGCCAGAAATGGAGTTTAAATTGGATTTATACGATGTTGGATGTTGAAAATAGAATATATATCAAAACTGGAATGTATGGAAAAGAAAGTAGATATTATCTTCACTATAATTGGGTCAACCAAAGACCAAAAAAAAAAACTCTTCACCATCGTAAACTCAGGAATTGAAAAAGACATAAGGTTCATAATCTCATTACGGTGGAATAGGAATGATGTCTATTTATCGAAGTTTTCTGTACTGAGCCGAGCGTACTTTCAGTAAATTCAAATCTCGGCATGTGCCGACTGTACCGATGGTGCCATACTGATATATATATATATATATATATATTTTTAAAAATAAAAATATAAATACAAAATTAATTTAAAATATAAAATATAAAATTTTTCAACATATACCGTATTAGATCGTGCTGCGCCGACCGACATCGAAACTATGCTATTTATATAAACCAAATAACACTATTAAAATAATTTTAATTTTCGATGATTATTTGCTCAGCTAATTATCACATTAATTTCTCACATGCTAATTGTAGTAATAAATTAATAAAACTGCTCCTAAATATTACTTTAAAGTTCTTATCAAAAAATAATTTTAAACATCAAATGGCCCACTTTTGGGTAGGGAGTAGTTTCTACGTATACATAATATTTGATGCAATTTTGGGAAGAAATTTGGGAGGCTAGCAGTTTCAGTAAATGCAGCAACAATATCAGAATATAGAATTAAATGATCACGATATCTCATTTTCAATCATCTCCTTGCAAAGAACAGACCAAACAACCAACCATCGTAGAAAGTTTAGAAAAACCAGTTACCAAACTATTCATCCAATCCGTAGATATCTCCATAGCAAACTGCTGACCTGTCAAAACGTGATTGGTAGCTATTTCCATCCACATATCTCTACACGTGTCACCTCTTCATCCACCAATCCCAAAAATACAGTAAAATAATAGAAACCGTCCAAAATATCCAAAACCTCATCCAAAAGAAATGTCGCCCCTCCAATCTCCCGCCGCTCCTATCCACATCTACATACAGCTACTATAACACACTACACTACTGCTGCTTCTAACAACTAACCAAAGAACAATGGCCACTCTTCCCGCCACCACCCCCGCCGGCGGCCGCCGTTCTGCTGTCCTCCGCCGCTCATTCACCGACAATGTGGTCCCTACAAGGAACCCCACAGTACTACGCCGCCGACGGGAAGTGCAAGTTGTTCGTGCCGGCAAGTCGAGTCAGCTCACCGCCGGAACCTCCGTGTGGCAGTCATCGGCGGCGGTCCAGCAGGCGGCGCTGCCGCTGAGGCTCTCGCGAAAGGAGGCGTGGAGACAGTCCTTATCGAACGAAAACTTGACAATTGCAAGCCCTGCGGCGGTGCAATCCCTCTCTGCATGGTGGGAGAATTCAGTCTGCCTCTTGACATCATCGATCGGAAAGTCACGAAGATGAAGATGATATCTCCGTCCAACGTGGCAGTCGACATCGGCTCCACTCTAGCTCCGAACGAGTACATCGGCATGGTCCGACGCGAAGTGCTCGACGATTATCTCCGAACGCGTGCTGCTGACGCCGGAGCAGACATTGTCAACGGCTTGTTCCTGCGGCTCGACATGCCGGTGGGGCCAGGTCAACCCTACACCTTGCACTTTAACAGGTACAACGGTAGCGGCAGCGGGACGTCGGAGAAGATGGAAGTTGATGCCGTCATCGGCGCAGACGGCGCCAATTCGCGCGTGGCGAAGTCGATCGGTGCCGGGGAGTACGAGTACGCCATAGCATTTCAAGAGAGAGTGAGGATACCAGATGCCAAGATGGAGTACTACAAGGATTTGGCGGAAATGTACGTCGGAGATGACGTGTCGCCGGACTTTTACGGGTGGGTCTTTCCGAAGTGCGACCATGTGGCGGTCGGAACGGGGACGGTGACGCATAAGGGGGAGATCAAGAAGTTTCAGGCGGCGACGAGGCTGCGGGCCCGCGATAAGATCGACGGCGGCAAGATCATCCGCGTCGAGGCCCACCCCATCCCAGAGCACCCCCGACCTCGCCGGTAAGATCTATTGCAATTAATTATTACAACTATTATATGTTACGATGCCAAATTGATTCTGAGATGGTGTTATTCAACAGAGTATCAGACCGAGTAGCGTTGGTGGGGGACGCCGCAGGATACGTGACCAAGTGCTCCGGCGAAGGAATCTACTTCGCGGCAAAGAGCGGGCTTATGTGCGCGGAGGCCATCGTGGAAGGCTCGGAGAACGGGAAGAGGATGATCGACGAGTCCGACCTTCGACGGTACCTCAAGAAGTTCGACGACATGTACTGGCCGACGTATAAGGTGCTCGACGTTTTGCAGAAGGTGTTCTACCGGTCGAACCCGGCCAGGGAGGCCTTCGTCGAGATGTGCGCCGACAAGTATGTCCAGAAGATGACATTTGACAGCTACCTGTACAAGAGGGTTGTGCCAGGGAACCCCATCGATGATCTCAAGCTTGCTGTGAACACCATTGGGAGCTTGATCAGAGCAAATGCCCTCAGGAGTGAGATGCAGAAGGTCACATTGTGAATTACTGATTAATCGAAGTTACTTGTGAGTTAATTTGCAGCAGCTCACTGAAATAATAAACGAATTTGTTTGGAGGATTTTTGTGATTATTGCTCTGATGATGTTGTTATAGAGGATGATTTTAGTCTTAGTAAAAAAAATTATATATAGATTAAGTGCATCGCTCTGAAACACGTCAAACTTGATTTTTTTTTATTACGACATGCTTCTCAAAATTTCCCTTGTTCTGTTCTTTCTACGATATTGTTCTGCTCCCCCGACTCAAGGCAAGGTTGGGTGTTCACATCACAACAGGGTGGATGCAACTGAGAATGGGTGCACACAGGAAAATTTACAATACTTCGAACTTACGTACTTAACTTACTAAAACTTATTTTATAGATTTTTTTTTAAAAAAAAATCAACTATAAATTTATTCAAAAGAAATAAAATATATAACTTTATAGTTTAAATTATTTTAAAAAATTATCAAAAGATATATCAAAAAAATTATCGAAAGTAATAATACAAATATTATTTTATTTTGTGCATAATATTTTTGTTTAATTATTAGACATATTATTTAACTTTTTTAAAAAATATTTTGTACCACAAAATTATATCTTTTTTTAACAGTATTATAGTTAAGAGAAATCTTTAACTATAAATTTTATAAGATTTGGTGTAAATAACGAAAACTTATATCCCGAACATTGTAAAACTACTGGGCATGCACATGTTTATAGCACCAATTTTTCGGAACGTGTTATAAGATTGGTAATATCACAGACATCCCAATGGTGTAAGCTAGACAGGAGAACAACTTTTTTTAAAAAAAAATTAGGTTTATATACACGAAACCTTATATTTTAATTTGAATTGTATACCGTTGATTTTTTATAAAACACAGAGGTAGATTGAATCACCAGCATTGAGTATCCCAATGCAGCAATGCTCCGTTCCATCCATGGCCGAAAGCGGCGTACTGTCGCCCGTGGGGTCTAGAAGACTCTCTCAAAGACTACAATGCTTGCCAACTTCCTCCCCACTGGCACCTTAACCTTCGAGCTCCTCCCCTCCGTCCCCGGCGACGGCAGCTGCTCCACCTTGCCATCTGTGCCACCTCCTCATGCTTTATCTTCCACTTCACCGACTCCTTCAACGGACTCGATGGGAATCTCTACTATGACTTCATCACGCTACAAGGACTTGCCACGCGTCTTAAGGTCAGCCTTGCTGAGGGCGTGGAGATTCCGGCCGACGAGAGGTTCAAGGTCGGGTTTACAGTCTTCGTCCCAGCGGTGATATCGGGGGTGGTGTTCGGGTCGGTTGCCATGTCCGATCACCTTGTCACGAATTGTTTGATCCCAGGGCGGGCGACGGAGTCACGGAGATGAACGAGGTGTTGGAGAGCGTTCCTCTCATGGTTGGAGTTGTTTGTAGCCCGTTGTCCCTCGTGTTTCCGAACACTAGGTTCGGTATACGCTGCATGCCAGTCTAGTTCGGTGTGATTTTAGCATCTATCTTGTAGTATGTTATAATTTGGCAATTTTGCAAATCTGTACTGCGTATAATGTGTTTTTACGGATCTATACTCCCTTATTCAGGATGTATGAGCAGAAGAGTAGGTTAAGTGTGATTTTAACAATAATAATGTAATATATTTGTCTATGCATCCCTTATTCAGGATGTATGAGCAGAAGAGTACGTTAAGTGTGATTTTAACAATAATAATGTAATATATTTGTCTATGCACGTTAAAAAAAAAAAAAAAAAAAAAAAGGTTGTAAGTACTTCCAATGAAATTTCAATGTTCTCTTTGATTGGGCCTCTCAGATCTTATTGGGCAGCTTGGAGTCCATCATATATCCAGGAGGAATTTTGAGAGCTCCAAATTATGATTTTGTTATCTCTGAAACTACACATTTTCTTGGCTAAATAATAATTTACAATCAGTTTCAAAACTTGAACTTACATAACCTCCGTAACAATAATTTTAATAAGAAATTTTTAAGAAACTAAGAATCACATCTAGAAAGCAGGAAAACATCAGGCAGTTGGGTGAACAGATGTCTAAACCTGATACGACTGGCTATTATCGGTCCATGTCCTTAGTACTTGCAGAAGATATTTGTTAGATGAAAAAACCAAGAGATAATTACGTATCAGCCCCTATTTTGGGGGTGCGCAAATCAGCCCCAAAAACGCGTTCGGAGGTTGATTTGTACAAATTTGAGAAACGGGGGGCTGATACGGCAAAGCCCCAAAAACCAATCACTGAATAAAGCTTTATCATTTACCAAATATACAGTAATTTTGACTAATTAGGCATCAAAAAACTTCAAAAGCTAAAACATGAGGAAGAAGAAGACGAAGAAGAAGAAGGGAGCATGGTGGTCATGGCCATGAGCCTTCTCTTTTTGTAGTTAGCCTTGAAACAAGCTTGTCTTAATCTTTTAGTCTTCTCTTCCATTTGAAGTGCTGGAATTTTCTCCATCATTCTCTTCTCTCCCTCTAATATCTCTATTGCACTCCTAAGTTGTTCCTCCTCTTCGTCTCCTCCCAATTCCTGCACCAAATTTATTAATATCGTATACATAATAAGATAACCAAGACGACTCTAAACTAAACAGCACTACTATTTATCAATGTCATCAGGAATCTGATACAAACAAATTAAACTACGCATTGTGCATCCGATTTTGTTTTTTTTTATTCTGATGCACGGTATGGTTTAGATTATTAGGGCTATGAGGAGTATGTGAGAAATGGAATTTCTCTAAACTTAATACCCTAATAAGTATCAAGTCTACGACCACGTATATGTATATCGCATAAACCCTAATCAGCACCTGGACATTTCTGATGAGAGTTTGTAAGCTCTTCATTTTCCTGTGGGGCCACCTTGGTATTCCCAGCTCTCTACACTTCTTCTTCAGCAATGTTAAACCGACATTAAGCTCTCTTGCAGCTTGAGTTATTGGCATGTAGAAATATCTTGAAACTTCTTCAAATGTTATATTTCTATGATTTTCAATCTGTTTTTCTTTGATAATCTCCACCTTTGATTTGTCGACCTTGTCATGATCTTTGTCATTCCAAAATGCAATGTCTTCTTCAAATATCTTGCTGAGCTCGTCTAATCCGTTGAGATTACCTAGCATGAACATGAATTTGTTTTCACTTTTCAGATCAAATTAAAAAACAAAATCAATTAAACAAGTTTCACTGTAAACATAGTAAAGATCTTGCAGATGAGGAATACCGAGAGATTCTGATGATGACGATGATTCAAGGAGCAAATATTCTTCTATAGATGGGTACTGAACCAGCGGCAAGTTCCATAGTGGAAAATTACTGCATATTCATTAAAAAAAGTTAAAACTTAATTAAGTATATATAATTAGCAAAGTTGAATGAAGAATGGAAGTAAAATAAGTACAAAACTTACCAAAAATCTACCTGCTCATCTGTAAGTAATGGATCAATGTTGATAACATCATCCATCACAAAGCAGAGAGAGAATAACAATTTAGCTCCAGCAATCTATTATGGAAATAGACGGTAGAGAGAGATAACGAATTAGAGATAAATCAGAGATTATAAAGGAGCGGGTGAGATGATTAAATGATAATATTGATTAACATTGATTGCAGAACGTGCAATAAAATTCTGTTGTGCATGGATTTGAAAGGCTCATGCAGAGTGGATTGGAGTTACCAATTAGAATTATAGGAAATGGTGGGTGCATTTAGTTCTTTTAAATTAAATTCGAAGTTAATTATCAACCTAAAACTGCTGTCATAATTATCCCATAATCATCACACTTATTATTGTCATTCTCGTTATCAATATTATGTATGATAATCGTAATCTGAGTTTTCTCAATTGTTAACTGGGTGTTCTTTAAATTTGAAGAAACATTTATTTAGTTAAATCATTTTCTTAAATTCTCTTGTAAAAGAAGATAAAAACTTGGATTTTTCTATTTACTTTGAAATAACATATTAAGAGGGTTGGTCGCTGGTGCTTTGCCACTTCATCTTGGACCTTTTGCCCAAGTTCATAGAGAATGTTATCAATTTAAAGGATAATAATGGCGATATGATAGAGTAGGAGCAAACGTCGTTTTTAGGGAATACGGTTGGTACAACTGTATAACACATGCTCAGGAATCCAACCCTCCGAGAGTCGAGTGCCCCCTTCGCACACGTCCGAAAGTTCAAGGTTCGGCGTGTTGTTCCTTCTGAATTGAGTCAAGTTATCCGCTTCAGAAAATGAGAGTTGGGTTCGGTAGGGCTTCACCTAATTAACTTTTTATGGAGAAAGTCCTGACCTCTCTAAAAAGAATTTTAACATATTTTTGGGAATGCTAGTTTTTTTTTTTTTGACATAACAAGTCGAAATTTTTATGATGCATTAACTCCGGATGTTATTAAACACACCATTTCTAATTACAATCCATTAGTCCGTATTGAGTTAATATCATAGTCAGGAAGTAAAACTTCGACTTAGTGTGCATTCCAAACCAGTTGGGAATGCTACTTAATTTTGATAATAACATATTTAGATTTGGAAAGTTGTTATATTGTTATCCTAGAGACGTTGAAGGCATGTGTATGTGAGATTGTCATTGGGTTTTCAATGACTGAAACAAACAGCTCCTAAATAAAATTAATATTAAAAAAAAAATACTAGAAATACTTTTTATCATGTTATATTTCTCTAACAACTAACAGGGATATAAATGTATGTTGATAAGAATTTTAGAACAACACCAAATATATTGCAGTTAGAAGATATGTGGTGACAAGGTACGTTGTATCACTAAAGTCAGATGGACGATGGTCATTTTTGTTCGAGCATTTTAGAAAAATATTATTGTGGAGATTATTTTGATACTGAAGATTTTAATACTGATGTGATATTATTCATATCAGCCTACTTTTTATTATTTAACTATTTAATATTTTGGAAAGAATTAATTCTCATATGTGATAACTTTGAAAAACGGAAAAAAATAAAAATTCAAAACATAGAAAATTGTAAAATATTTTTTTTCTAAACATCTAATTAAAATTTTAAGCTGATGTGGACAATATCATATCAATCCTAAAATATTCAGGGTCATAAATAGCATCTCACTAGGTAAGTGCCCAGATTTAAATCAAATTGGAAATTTTGTGTTATTCCATGTCATTGGAACCATAATTCAGAACTTATTAGTAGAATGTAATCTTTCTCGGTAATGTAATCCATTATCTGGTTGAACTGATGATTAGCGGAGTTGACCGGACAGATAAGATCATATTCACCGGATGTCCATACAAATTGGAATAAAATTTAAATATAATAAACATAAATAAATTTTAGTGTATTTTTTAATTTTATATTTAAATATTTTTAAATAGTAAAAATATTTTAATTTTTTAAAATTTTAGCAAGTTAAAAATCTTAAGTTCACTACAATTTTGAAGTCAAACAATATTTTTTTAAAAAAAAAATCCAATATAATATATTACATTATAATTTAAGTTTTTTCAAGATCCACCAAATCTATATATACATTTATAAGATGTCCTATTAAAATTGTTGAGGCCACGTATCATCATAAGTAACTTTAAGTATGACACGTGTCATTGATTCTTACTCTAACAGTCTTACTGTAAGAAAAAGAAGTGACACTTATATTAATTAGTAAGAATTTAAAAAGTCATACAATAATAGGCTTTGCTTTTATCCAAAATATCTGTAAAAAAAACTCATATGACGCATATATCAAATGAAGAAGAACAGCAGTGTTTCTAGCCAATAAAAAAAATATAGAAAATAGAAAAATGTTAGTATGTAGATTTCTTGTAAGTTTCCTAATGCGACTCCAGCTACCAGTACTTGCATCTGCCATAATAGATAAATCTTCAAGAGCCATCCACATTTTTTTTTTTTTTGGAACCAGGGGCGCTCAATTACGTACCTGTACAAATGAGTCGGTGTCATTCAGGAGTATCTAGGATCGATCATCGATCAGTTGAGACAAGAATAGTAGGATGTCCATTATTTATCAGCGACGGATGCAGCGCAGCTGGTCTTCCCTGCACCATCTTTGGCCACCAAGCATGCAGCGTCTTCTCTTTGAACCAGCAGCCATCTCACCAAAACCCACTAAGTTTTCTGCTGTTACGTAACATCATTGATGTGATCCAGTAAAACACAAAAATCAATCCTTGAATCGTGTTTGGGTTATTACCAGTAGTACATGAGCAAATCCAGTCCTAGCCGTAAATGCAAGAAACTTAAAATTAGAAATTCCAATTAAAAAACACTTTTTTTAAACTAAGCTTAATAAAAACAAGGTGTTGCAACACCCATCAATAAAACATTTCATGTATAAAAAAATTACATGAAACACACAAATAATTAACACTACCATTACTCGCTTGCACTGCATAATTTATTCAATCATGATCTCCCGAACATCCCCCCCCCTCTCCCCCGGGCGCCAGCCCAGCATCCCTCTCCCGTGACCTAACTTGCTCCATTTATGCTTGTGCCTTTGAATTCTTCATCTCCAATCAAACTAGCCCTAGATTCTAAAATTCCTTCGATAGTTAGATATCTCCTTGCCGGCTTGGCGGCTCGCCGCTCTCCTTTGATCTCTCGCTAGCTGGCGGCTCCTTCGCTCCGGGCTCTCCTTCGATCTCTGCTCGTTGGCTCGCTGCTCTCATTCGATCTCTCTGCTCCGGGCATCTCTAACTCCTTCGATCTCTCGGCTCTACCGTTTCGAACTTGTTATATATTTGAACAAATTTTTAAAATTTTTGTCTGATATAGTTTAGCTCATGCCATTCCAAAATGATGACTTTGCTACTGAATTCGTTAGACAAAACAGAGCTTAAAGATAAAGATAGAAATCTTGGCCTTAATAGTAAAGTTCTGAGGAAGGCAGAGCATAGCAGATTTCTATATTGTCCTTTCTAATTTATGCAATACTTTTCGATCTCTTTTACCACTATTTCTATGAATACCTGCAACATATTCGCTGTTATAGAATATTAAGTCGTCTATTATAGTATCTGCTTGCTATACGAGCGTATATGAATTGTATTTTCTCGTCCTATAGAAAATATTTACATCTTTTACAAGATCCTGCTATTGAACAGCCAGATGATTCAAAACAGCCCAAACAGAATCCTAGGTATCCTGGGATGGGTTGGAAAAAAAAAGAGAAAGAAATGTGTACAAGTAAAGATGGGGGAAAAACATAAATTAGAACTTCCAATTAAAACACTCTCTTTTAAACTAAGCTTAATCGAAATCCAACAAGGTGGTGCAATACACATCCAATTGAGCAGGAACATTCTCTAAGTAATGCGTATGCATTGGAGGTTTTTTATTTTTATTTTTATTTTTTTAAAAATTATTATGGTAAAATCCGTTATGCCAATGCATACTTCCGCATGGGCCTCAAAGTATAGGCTTTACATAAATAGAAGCTCCCACTATAGGGTAGAAAAGATTTTCCTTCCAAAAAATTTACGGAAATGTTATCCGATCCGGATCCGAATACGAGTAGCGACGCTTTCGGAAGTGCCACACCCTCCATCGGCATTGGAGGGCATTTTGACGTTTTCATTTCGACTGCCTCATATATAAGAAGACGCAGAGTTCACCCTCTCTCCTTTCTAGTTGTAATTAATTCGATTTTTATTTGTTGATTATTCGAGATTGCTCATTTGATTCTTTTGCTTTTTCCGTATTTGTTCAAATTTCAGTAACAACCAACTGCAATCTCAGTTGGATTATAATAAATTGGTATCAATACTATTGTTGACTAAGAGATATTTATCTACATCAACCGCGGCACAGCACCGTATCCATGAGGCACATGAACCCACGAGGACAAGGATTAATAAGAATCGTTGTGATGGATGCAAATTATGAATGCAACTCTTGCTTATGAATGCAATGACCTATTCTCCGAAAAGGTAAAAAAAATATTAAAAAGAAAGACGAATAGGTCCGCTCCTAGATCGGGTCAAGCTTAGATTTACGGCCGGGTTGAATATCGCCGTTAACGGACGTAACGGAGACGTTATTAATATATTGTCATAGTTATTAATGGAACGTTTTCTTCCGGCTTCCATTTCTACGCGTTTAAAGAAAGAGAGAGAGAGATAGAGAGAGGCGACTGAATTGAGGCGGCTTTGAGGTAACAATTAGCTATTTCGACTAATTTTACATGTTTTTTTTGTTTCTCATTTTCACCCTTTCTCTCGGAGTTTAGATTCTGCGATCCGAATGCTTCAATTTGATGTAGGTCTCACATAAATCAACCATTATTACGCCCATGTTTGAGTGATTAGGTTTTTTCTTACAGATTGTGTTTATTATCTCCAGTTAAGCCTTTGCAGTTGGTGTTTAACAGATTTTGATTATTATGTAGAATTCTTGGTACCATGTTTATTAATTTTCATCAATTCTCTTTTTTTTTTAATTTGATTTATTGTAATCTCCTAATAATTTTGTTAGGTCTATGTATAATTGTGTGTTTGATAAGTAAGAATTGTACCTTTACCAGAAATTTTTATTCTTATACTTGCAGGATTGTTTGTAAATCGCGTATACAGTTTGTCGGTAAAAGGGAACATAGAAACCCAAAATTTGAGTAAGGAATCTCATCAAAGGTGATGGGAGATCATGTTGTGTTGCATGTTGACAGTCCCGTTGATCCTTCACCGAGGGTTGACCCTGCTGAGAATCGGTCAACTTTGGCAGTTGGCAATGCACTTGAGCATAATGATAACGAAGAGGAGCCACTTATTCAGAATGTTGAGTGCAGAATTTGCCAGGAGGAGGATAATATTAAAAATCTCGAGACACCATGCGCTTGCAATGGCAGTTTGAAGGTTTGTATCTCATGAATTTAATAATACATTTGTGCTATGAAATTTAGCTTCAGAGATAAATGCTGAAGATTTTTAGAAGATAATTATAATGTTTGGTTGATGAATTGTCAAAGAATTTTTTTGGGATCTAATGTGACCATTCACTTTGAGAAGATGATTAATTTGTGATCGACGCAAGGTTTTATGTGTCAAGCAGCACAGGCCCCATCTCATCCTTCTATGAATTTAGTTTCTAGGATGAATGTTGAAGACTTCTAGAATATAATGATAAATTAATATAGCCATTCTGCTTTCAAAGTTTAAAAAAATAAAATAAATTTGTGTCTGCAAGGTTGGCTCGGCATTAAAGGCCTTAGATATCCCATGTTATATTCTTTTTTTTATGAATATTTTGTACTATGCATGCCTTTATTTCATTTGGCCTTTTCTTGTGTTTTGTTGCGTTTTCCATCATATATTTGCTCTGGAACTTTAGCCTGATTTGCGAACTTTGCCATGTAATGGTAGGTTCATAAGGTGTGCGAGCAATGCCGATATAAGTCTCTATATTTTGTTCTTTTTTATGACATTTTTATAGCATGGAACCTTTTATTAGTTTATTATTTGGTCTTTAGTTGTGCTTTGTGGAATTTCTTGAGTATTGTCTGGGAACTCTATCCTGATTGTGTGAATTTTTCTTTGTAACAGTATGCTCATAGGGCATGTGTACAGCGCTGGTGCAATGAGAAAGGCGATATAACCTGTGAGATTTGCCATGAGGTGAGTACAATTTGCCACAACTCTTGATTTTATCGTAACATTTTTTTTGTGAATTAATGGGGGCATGTTTGTAATTGACAGCCATATAAGCATGGATATGCTGCACCACCCAGAGTTAACCCAGATGAGACCACCATTGATATCAGGCAACTAGCCTTTGTTTTATCACTGACTTTGTCTATAGAATAATTAATACATATTTTGAACTAACTATTCCTCCTTTTCTTTTGTTTAGTGGTGATTGGAACATAACTGGTATGCCGATGGATCTACGTGATCCTCGGATACTTGCAATGGCAGCCGCACAACGCCACCTTCTTGAAGCTGAATATGATGAGTATGCTGCTACAAATGCCAGTGGTGCTGCCTTTTGCCGCTTTGCTGCATTAATTGTATGTTTTTGAGAGTCATGTGTTAGAAATTTTCTTCCAATTTTTTACTTTTACGTACTATGGTTATATTTTGTAACTAGTACTGTTATAGTTAGTGTTGATGTTGTAGAATGAGTAGAGGTCATAGCAGTAAGTGATGTGTAAATTTTGAAAGCTGATAGCATGTGGATCCCTTCATTAGGGTGGTATGTTTTTAGATTATCCTTCCTTTTGGACAGTATGTTACACCGCTGTTGATATTTAAACTGAAATAGTAACAAATTAATATCAAATGTTTTTTGTAGCTGTTCTCATTATCTGTTTCTCTTTTTGCAGTTAATGGCCCTTCTGTTACTGAGGCATGCTCTGTCTGTTACAACTAGTGATGGTGATGATGATGATGCTTCTACCATTTTTTCTGTAAGTTGAGTTATTTTAAACATATTGTTTAAACAACAATTATTCTTTTCTTGTTACCTCTAAACATTATTTCCATTTGGCAGCTATTCCTTCTTCGTGTTGCTGGATTTCTACTGCCGTGTTACATAATGGCTTGGGCAATAAGTATTTTGCAACGCCGAAGACAAAGACAGGTTAGTTTCTGGAACTAGATGTTCTTAAGGTCGCTTGATTTATGTTCTTTCATCATGAATTTAGAAAATGTGTAGGCAAATGAAAACAAAATGCTATAATTATACAAATATCAAGGATCAAATCAAACATCATAGTCCATATTACCAATGCTAGAGAAGGTTCTTTTACATTTTTTCATTATCTTGCCAGGAAGCAGCAGCTTTAGCGGCCACTGAAGTGGCATTCATCATACAGTCTGGGCAAGACCGAGGCCTGCAGTTCACGATAGCACCTGAATCACCCTCTACTCCTCAGCAGGAGCCTTAGGAATAGAAATCATCATGATAATAATAAGATCTGAGGATTTACTCAAAAAACAAAAAAAGATTCTGAGGAAGTGCAGAGTGTAGAGTATTTGTATATTTTCCTTCCTAACTTACGCTGTACTTGTCGTTTTGTCGGGCTTGTCCTCTGGGCAAGATGTGTGTTATACTCAATCCTTCAAATTTGTTGTGCCAATATATTTACAAATGCGAGTAATGTATTTTTCTCGCCATACAGAAAATATTTTCATCTCTTAATAAGAATCTTGGCATTTTTTTTCAACTCTTATACGGCTCTAAATTATTTGCAATTTCATTTTTTAATAGCTTGGTTCTGATGCTGCTTAGGAGACATTCTCCAAATAGTTGTGAGTATTCATATGTA
The DNA here is from genome assembly GCA_002076135.1 of Xerophyta viscosa. Lineage (NCBI taxonomy): Eukaryota > Viridiplantae > Streptophyta > Magnoliopsida > Pandanales > Velloziaceae > Xerophyta > Xerophyta viscosa. Next base: position 3,549,450 of record MJHO01000012.1, on the reverse strand, counting down.
GCTAGCCTAGGAACCCAAACAGTTCACAATCCTGGGTGCATGGGGAAAAAGTTTTTTTTTTTTTCTTTTTTCTTTCTTTTGCCCAGCTTTTAAAAGTTAAACTTAGAAAAAAAATGGAAGCTATTTGTGTACTCCAGCAGTGTATACAAATACATCTTTTAGGACGTGTTTTGGTGATATGTACAGAATCGATACTCATGCAATTACTGTTAATACAATACAATAGTTATGTAGATTTTATTATTATTATTATTATTATTATTGTCTCATAGCTGCTTTTTTTTGGCTAGTTTTGGGTCTAACTTCTATACTAGCTTGGAGCAGAAAATATTTATGAAAATTATACTTGCAACGATTTAAGCGCTTGTTTGTTTGCACTTTTGGATCTGAATGTTAGCTTCCAAAAAATTAAGATGGACTGGAGTCGTTTAAGATTTTTGTCACAACTTTTATGTTCTGAAAAATTAAATTTTGTCGAATTCTCAAAACCGAATGGACTCAAACTTTTATTTCAGCTTTTAGAGTAATATGTATGTAAAAAAGATTTTTTTCGATCTTATGTCATCATATTGGACACTTGAAAGTTCTGTTAGAATGGATGATCATAGAGATGCAGACTCGGCCCGCACTTCTGCGGCGGAGCGTCTCCACACTCAATGGCTGCGGACTGACCGGTACTATCGGGGTGCAGGCCTAGCCGGCTCATCTTGGTGGCCTAGAGGGCGAGTTTCCGTGCGGGTTGGCCCGCACAAGAGTAATTTATTATAAACATAAAAATGGCTGGCACACACGCCGCGTGCAGGAAAAAAAATTTCGTGCGGCTTGATCTACAGAGTAGCCTACGGGGTGGCTCGGCCCATGCTATCTATACGGACTACAATTTCTAGACTGACCCGTATCCCGTAGGTTTATCTAATAGATTAGATTATGGTTTTCGGTGCCGGTCGGCACGTGTCTATTCTGACAGTTGTCGCACGCCAAAAAAATCTTATATTTAAATTTTTTAATTATTTTTAATATATATATATATATATATATATATATATATATATGATCGAGCTGGTTCTCGACCGATCAATGAAGTGTTCAAAAACAGTTACGGCTAGGATTCTAGGCGGATGATAATCGTAAGAGATGATCTAGATCACGCAAGACACAAACGATTTTAACGTGGAAACCCTTGAAAAATAAGGTAAAACCACGGGCTGTCACGTAACGCCAACGAATCAATGATTTCACTAAAAATCAAGAAGAAATACAGATCTCTCTCAGCTCTCTTCTCTCTTTTACAGTATCGAATGCCAGTATGTTTATCAGCCAACCCCTTTTTCGGAGTTGCTCCTTGCCTTTTATAGCCATTATGGAGGACATTCCCTAGGCCCGGGCAGCCCTTGAGCTTCCTCATTCAATAGCCAATAACCGCGACTCATTAACTTCCTACCTTAATGAGCCTTTATTAAGAGTCATAAAGAGTGCGTCGGTTTAATTTTCTGTAAAGACTTCTCCGCGCGTACATGTAACGGTCCAACTTCTCATGATCTGCTGGTGTCGATTTCGAGCATGATCGCTACGGAGGTGTATGTCGGGAGCCGACCGTTGTTAGTATGTGTTCCAGTAAAGGGCCTCGATGTCTATCTCGGGTAGATACTTGTTTATGTCATGGGTCTTTATTTCGGGGTCCGACCCATCTTCCTATTCAAGGCACATTAGCATCATGACACGCGGCGGCCCAGAACGGGGTTATATCAATATATATATATATATATCAGTACGGTCGGCACGTGTAGGAATCTGAATTTACCGAAATTCGATTCGGCTCGGCACAGAAAATCTTGGTTTAGACTACGGCCAGCACGGACTAGATTTACAAGTCTTAGTTGATTGTTCTGTCCGGATAGATGCATATCTTTGCAGATTGGCTTGTGTTTCGAATACCAAGAGGGATGTGAAACTTGGATTTGAAGGGTTTGACCCACAAAATCTCACTCATAAATTTTCTAAGGGATAATGTCTCCCCAGCCCCTGCTTTACAAGCCTCTACCGATTCAGTCCCTGGTTACTATTTATGTCCATCTCTCGTAAAATGTGTATTTCCGTTTTGACCATTATATCAGTATTTTTTTGAAAAACTTTCAACATGAAAGTTGTAAATTTTGACGAGATCTACGACTTTCATGTTGAAATTTTTTCCAAAAAATACTTCTAAATAAATATTTTGGAGGTCGGAAGCTTAACGGATTTTGACGTGACATTTCAGAACCCGTTAAACTTCCGACCTCCAAAATATCTATTTAGAAGTATTTTTTGGAAAAATTTTCAATATAAACGTTGTAGATCTCGTCAAAACCTACAACTTTCATGTTGGAAGTTTTTCCAAAAAATAGACCGAAACCGAAATATTGGATCGTCTCGTTTTTTGAGCCCCCGCGGGTCGGATAGCGGGGGCTGAAACGGAGTCGGCAGGCCCTGCCAGGGGCCTGCCGATCATTGTCCCATTTTTTAACTTATGTTGCACGTTTGGGTGCAAAGACCTAAGCAGGTGTAGTTTGGGAAGAGACAAGAACTGATAAATTCGAGGGGCAATTGTGAACTCACCAGGAAATTAGGGTTTCAGAGTACTGGATTTGACCGAACATTAATTAGAAAGTTTCTAAGAATTTGTACATATGAATCTCTGAACTGACTTTTAACTTCTTATACATCTGGATAATTGCGTATCAGCCCTCCTATTTCGGAAGTGTGCAAATCAGTCCCCTGAAACGCATTTCGGAGGACTGATTTGTAAAAAAAAAAACAAATCAGCCCTCGAAAATGCAGCAAACCAGCCCCCGAAAATATATTTTCGGTGGCTGATTTGCGCAAATTTAAAAAACGGGGGCCGATACGGCAAAGCCCCTCATACATTTCACCCCTTATATTTTACTGAAATAAATTTTATAATAAAATAGTTTATTTATATCAATATTTAGAAGTAAGAATGATAGCATGATACGTAGTTATTCCAAATTCCTAACTTGCTGGTTGTTGGGTTGACGTCCCAAACCTTGATCATGGAAATTATTAGACTTATTAAGTTCTCCTCCCACTTAATTTTCCCCCTCATTTTGCTCACAGCTGAAAATAAGATTTTTTTTCCCCACATAATAAATATATTTATTCGTGGAATATAATCTCTTATACATTTGCCCCAATTACCTCTCTTTGAATTTCTTTGGACGATATCAGAGCAACGTTTCTGGTTCGATAATACTTCCTTTTTCGCATTTTTACTCAAATTACATCTAAACATGTTTATTGGCCATGATATGTACGCTACGGGATAGCGTGCGTCTCAAATAGTATACGTCACATATTTAAATTCCAAGAGTGGTCCTAAATAACAACGTTAATGAGCTTTTTTTTCTTAGAGTTGATATGTAGTGGCTGGACAAAATGTTAATACTCCACGACTGGTTCAGAACGCACGCCAAGCCAAAATTTTATTTTCTGATCCTATACGGATTGTGGATCGTGAATAGAAAAGAAAAAAAATACATGCAACAGAAAATATTGAGAATTGATGTATCAAAAAAGGTTTTGTCCATTATTTAAAAAAGAATTTAAGTGTTGACGTATCATAAAAGTTTCTCCGTTATTTAAAAAAAAAAAGACATGTATGATATTGATAGCAATGTTTGAATATGGAACAAGTTGTTCCAAAATTTTTGTCATTCTCTTTGACACCATAAGATACGGCCAACTGAGAATGACGTGTATATATATTAAAAGGTTTTATCTAATAAGAGGAAGAAGCTTCAAATTAACATAAAGACTCTATGTATATGATTTCAACATCTAGATGCCAATCCAATTTGGCCATCTCTATCTAAGTCCAATTTAGTTATTTTCATAATATACACAGAAAGTACCGTTCGTCGAATATCTTAATAATTCTCATACAATATGAACTATACGTGTACATCAAGATTTTTATCATATATCTCGATGCATAATATATGGTTCAGATTATATTAGGATCTATAATGTTTCAGATGAATACCGGCGCTCTTGTATATAAGTTCATGTCATGAAGGATATTTTTGTTCATTCTTATTACTTTTCATGAAGAATATTTTTGTTCATTCCTATTACTTTTCTAAAAGATATATTTAAATATTAATTTTAGTAAATTTGGTATAAATAATAAAATTTATGTAGGAAGTATTGTAGAATTTCTCCTAACAAAAACCACTTAGTCTAGTGGTTAGACCACTGCATTGCTCAAACTGCGTTTCTACTTGCAAGGCAAATTCTGGGCTGTTCATATATAAGTTTTCGAATTTTCGGTGGCAAGAGTATACCCGGAAGTTGCGTCTATTTACAACTATTGTATATCTTGCTAGAAAGAAATGGAATACACTTAATTAAAACTATTGTAAAAAATTCTGTCTATAATTTTTATACGACTATCATAATAATAAATTTACTAATTGACCCATATTGTATCAATCAAGAGTCTGTCTTTTGTTCTGGGCATACCGAAAATATATACTATCCTATAAAAACAAAATATGCTATAAAAAATCCATCTTTACAAAATTTGTTCAAATCAACTAATCAAATAAAACAACAAGTCAGCTTTTCATAATAATTTTTTAGCTGATCCAAAATATTTTTTTAACTTGTAGGAACAGTAAGAGTGTTCGGACTTCAGCTCAAAACAATGATAAGTGCTGTCAATACTATATTAATTGTCTAAAATACTAAATCAATCGTCTGAACTATTTTAAATTTTTAACCATAATTTTTTAAAAAAAAATTAAAAAAGAAAGAGCTAATTTAAAAGCATATGCTTTTTTGACACTATTCCAAATAAAAAAGGTGCAGCTTCTGCACGAGTAGGGTGACCCATTGGGGTCTGAATATTTGTAATAATTCATGAGTTCTCACTTCCAAAAGTCGATAAAAAAGCAGTCACATCCACGGATAACTGAACATTTCACAACAGGCACAAAAGTATGAAAGCAAAGGAATCGCTACATACAAAATCTACATTAATAGAATATTAACATTTAATTATTTAGTGTGCAAAGACCCTTAATTACCTCTTTTTTCTGTAAATATCTTATATTTTCTTGAGAGAAAAATATTGTGAATTATATCCACTACTTACATTATTCTAGTGGTAAAAAGTCTTACTAGATCCCAATAATAAACTGCAAGAAGAAGGAGAATGATGCGGGAATAGAAGCGAAAAAAGGATTTAAAAAGAATTTGGTATTTTTTGGATCGGATCATGCAATAAATAAATTTAAATAAGAATAAGCAGAGAGAATTTGCAGGAGGTCATAATCTTGGGTTTGAAATGAATTCTCTATTTAAAACTTTCTAAATTCTAATATAAATCTTGGAAGCTGTGATTCAAACAAATTCCATAATTTATAATCAAACTGTAAATGATATTAATATTTTTTCACTAATTTTCATTTTCTATCCTGGTGCTACTATCAACTCTTTGAGGTGAATATTATACGTGTGAACTGGGAAATCCCCATGTACCGCTGGATTTGGAGTCTTCCTTGTGATCCTGTCCATAATATTTTTTAAAAAAAACCTAATTATCAGAGGATTAACAAGTAGACTTCTTCAAGTTTAAAATAAAAATTAAAAAAAAATCATTGGTAGTCGTTTTGAGCAGCTGGAGTACGTTTATAAGTAGCTGTTCATCTTCATGTCTATCATCTAGCCAACGCGGACCATCCCCACAAGATCAGCAGTATATAAGATTAGGGTTAGGGTTCTTTGTTATCTGGCTTTTTATCTAATTTCTAGGGTTTTCTACAAATAATATTATATGCAAATTGGGTCTTCTAACAAGTACTACTGTTATTGAGTGCATTTGAAGAAACTTGTTGAGATCTCCAAAAATTCTATGTTGATCATCTATATATAAATATATATCAGAAACCAAGATTGACGCTCGAGCTAGCAAGTTCATCAATGGAGGAGAGCAGTGAGATGGAGAAAGGAGATGACATAATGCTTCCTGGATTTCGATTCTACCCGACAGATGAAGAACTAGTCGGGTTTTACCTCCAAAAAAAAATTCAGCAGAAGCCACTTTCAATAGAGCTCATTAGACAGCTTGATATCTATAAATATGATCCATGGGATCTTCCAAGTAAGCTACCATTTTTTTAGCTTTTTCTTCTTTTCTATTAAATTTATTGCAAAGAAATAGTGAGTTTTTCTTGTATATATTTGCTGGCAGTTTTGAAATATGTCTTTGTTGGTACTTTGGTATTTATCTGTTGGCTTTTTGTTCATTAGTTTCTTTTCAATATATACTATTCTTCTTTATCTATTTTTTCTTTTCATATTTTAAAATATATAAACATTAAATTATCTTGAGCTTTTCATATTTAACTAGTTCATCTCCCTTTATCATCTTGCTAAAAAAAAAAAAAAGAAAAAAAAAAAGAAAAATCTTGGCTTATTCAAAACCTTATGCAAGCAGTGCTTGTTGTTCTAATATATTACATACACCTGAATGTTTTATTTTTTTCTATTTTTATTTATGCTGAAAAAGAATTGGCGACTGCTGGCGAAAAAGAGTGGTACTTCTACTGCCCGCGGGACCGTAAGTATAGAAACAGCACCCGGCCTAATCGGGTCACCAGAGCCGGGTTTTGGAAGGCTACGGGCACTGACCGTCCGATCTACTCCTCCGAAGGGACAAAATGCATTGGACTCAAAAAGTCCCTTGTCTTCTACAAGGGCCGTGCTGCCAAAGGCGTCAAGACCGAATGGATGATGCACGAGTTTCGGCTACCTTCCCAAACCGACTCCTCTCAGCTGTCTAAAAGACCCTTCGTTAAGAACATTCCCCCGAACGTAAGCTATCCCAGCTCACTCAAACGGCTTAATAGAGCTTGAATAGCTGACTCATGACCATATTATACAGGACTCATGGGCGATATGTAGGATCTTCCAGAAATCGATTTCGGTGGCAAATCGAGCATTTTCTCACTCATGGGTGACTGCAGAAGCCGACCTTTCCTACGCCACGAACCAGGCGGGTCCACCACCACCATCTTTACCCTCTGGCAACTTATCATGTATAATCACAGACACCGAGCCCGCCACGGTCTCTGGTGCAACAACCGAATTTTCTTACAAAAATACTAATAGCAACACTGATGTCAACTACCCTACTTTGGATTCGAACAACTCTAGATTATCTGGGATCACCGATAAAATGCCCGCCAACGCCGGCCCCAGCATCGCCGGAGGCAGGTTCATCTTCTCGCCAGCTGACCAGCCCAACAACTTAGCGTGCATGTGGAACATAGATTTCAGCCAGCAGCTTACCGTCGATTTCCCGGTTGAAATCCCTGGAAGTTTTAGGAACACCAACGAAGAAGAAGATACGGCGAGGAATAGTAATAACATTACTGGGAGTAATAATCATTTAGGGATGAATACGATGGGAAGACAGATGACAAACTTTCCGTTCACCTTGCCAGTGAACCTTGCCGGAGAATGGAAGCCTAGCATGCAGTGGGACAGCTCACTGGCAGCATGCACGACGGAGATGTCGGCAGCGTTCTCGATGTAGCATATGCATTGACTGATGAGTAGAAGATTAGAAAGACAGATGTAGAAATCTCTGTTAGAATTGCTATTAGCATGTGTATTTAGTTATTGTTGCATCACCATGTTAACAGAAGGCTAACAGAGAATGAATATTGTGAGAACATAATTCTTCCAGATGTCAGTGCCCTAATGAATAGTAGTGCTTATATATTGGATAAACTCTATATATATTATATATATAATATATATATATAATATATATATATATATTATATATATATATATATGGTGGGTATGCGCGTGTGTGTGTGTGTGTGTGTTGGGGTGGGGTGGGGGACCAAGTGTTTAAGTTCTGTTTTTAAGTTTGCATCCACAACAGGCGAGAAGAACAATTCGCATAGATTTGGGAGGCCTGTTCATCCAATGACCCGAGTCCGACTTACTTGACCTGATCGTCGGGTCCTATGCGACTGGGTTGCAACGCTACTGAGATTGCCGGAGTTGATTTATTCGTGAAGTAAACTACTTTCGTGATCAATTATATGTAAGACTGTAAGTATTGAATTTTCAATATGTAGGACAATGAACATATGTTGCAAAATAACTAGATTTATGTTGTAAAGTATCAGTAATCTTCATATCAATCTTGCAAACAGGTAAAATAAATTTTTGGGATATTTACCAGGACCTTTTATGTCCCATTGATTATGTGAAAGAAATGACGAAATTATCATCATCAAATTAACTATCCTTATTGTTTGGAAAAAAAAAAGATCAATATATTTTTATCACTTCAAATGATCAAGAGGGCATAAAATATCATTTTGAATTAAGAGGTATATTTTGACAAAATTTCCTAGATTTTTTCTATTCGCAAATAAATAACATTTACAGGTATTTTATCTCCTATAAAAAAATGCGCAAATTGACGTGGTGTAAGTAGTGGGGATGGGTGTTGAGAGATGAATGGCGAAGATCGAGGAGTGAAGAGGAGAGAGACAAACTATTATTCATAACCATGGATCTGCATCTGTTATTCAGAAATCAAAAGAAGCATGATCTCATTTAACCAGGTAGTTTTTTGGTCGGTACTAAAAGATTGAACAACAAAGTTCTTGAACAAAAAAAAATACAGGGAGACTAAAACAAGCATAACATGTTACACTCCCCTGAATTCAATTCAAATCGGTCCATAAAAGCTACAGAAAATTGTGAGGTCGACGTACTTTTTCAAAACAGAGATGGAACAAAACTTCCTCCGATCTTAGCTCTTCGCAGCGAGCTTCTCCTTTGTCTTCTGGATCTTCAACACCTTCTTAACAATCTTCTGCTCCTCAACCAGGAAAGCTCGAATAATCCTACAATGTTTTGAAGGTGAGATTTAAAAAGCATAACACAAGAGGCAAAACAGAAAACAACAACTGCGATCCAATACTTCTCCCTCGATCGAATAGGCACAAATCAAATTCTGCGCACTTAAAAAATTGGACTTTGCTGTGCAGTGTAAACTTGATTGGTTTGGTTGAAAATATGGTAGAAATTAATTACCTTTCTCTCACAGCCTCTCCCGATAAGACACCACCATATGCACGGTTAACAGTCCTCCGGTTCCTTGACAGACGAGATCGTCTGTACTCAGCAGGTCGCAAATGAGGAATCTGGAGTAAAAAAAAAGTAATTATTTACTTCGGGAATTTTATAGGCTAAAAATACATAACAAGAACATAGTTGATTACCTATATATACAACAACTTGAAGCTCTCAGTTGTGAATGGTCAATTGTTAAACAAACAACAGGTTCAAATATGCCTTTTCAAAAGTATGCATCTAAAGCATGGTTTTACGTTTCGGACGGCCGGCCGGCGAGGCGCCTCAAGCTTTTTTCTTGACCTATAGCACTGTTAATCTTTCTCGAGCGGAAGATACACAGTACTCTTAACGGATCTCGAGGCCCAAGATCTTTTATGACGGGTCATGGGAACGGACTCGCGTGCGATAGAGCACGACTTTGCATTGTTTGGCCACGCACCAGACACGTGACCAAGTTTTTTGATTTTCTTAATTTTTATTGCATTTTTTGTTTTTGTTTACGTTTTAATTTAATATAAAATATAAAATATAATGTTTTATTATCGGCACAGTCGGCACTCACAGAAAACTTGATCTAAAGTGAGTTGAAATGGGTGATCCATCCAATGCTTTCGAAGAAATTAATGTGCTGTTTCTTAAATAATGAACCGGTTAAGTAAATTAGAAACTACAATTTTCGAATGAGACTACTTAATCTACCATCTTAATCGAAGTCTACATCCACGGTACATCAAACTGTCAGAAGTTAGGATGATAGTTTCCTAATTACCTTCGCTACATAAAAATGTAATCACAGGAAGTAAATGTTATATGCAATTCAAAAAAGCAATTCTTCAAATAACTTTTAATATGAAACGCAAATTAATGTCGAGAAAATTCGAAGACGCACAGCAATATCTAAATATTCTGCAATTGCTATAACAAATATGCTGATATCTTGGAAGACATGTAAATATGTAATCAACTTGCTGCTAATAAACAAGACTGAAATCGTCAAATCTAATCCTGTTAAACAGAAATTCTTAGCATTTGGCATCACAGTATATACGCAAATTATAGCAAAATATTGTAATATAAAATGAAGGCACAAAATAAGCAATGTCGTTAAAACCGCAACCTTCGACTTAATAACTTCTTGAAATCTAATTACACTCATAAATAGTGCTAATGCCATATAATTATCCAAAAAGATCAATAAATAACTCGAAAATACAGATGGAGAATAAAAATGTTACCCCCTGAATCCTCTTGCCGGTTACGGGGCATTTTGGTCCGCTAGCTCTCTTCTTCGTTGTCTGGTAAACTAGCTTCCCACCTTCACCCCTCAATAATAGCAAATTATCATTTAAAAATATTAATAAATTGATCAAAAATCTCAAAACTACCAGAACATCATCAAAATCGAAATCATTTGAAAACCAAACACTATGAAAATAAACATATAATTATAAAACTCTATTTAGCCGGAAACCGAACCAAACAACCCTCAAAAAATCCCAAGAAAAAGATGAATCGAGATTAATACCGGGAGTTTTGACGACGCGGTGTTGGTTGGATTTTGTCGCGTAACTGTGACGCTTCCTGTACGTCAGACGCTGCACCATTTTTATTCTTTCTCTCAAACTCTGCGAGAGGAAGGAGGAGAAGTCAGCTTCCAGAGCTAGGATACAAAGGGTTTTCAGCAAAGAATTAGCCCTAGATCAGACGGTCAAAAACATTCCAATCTGACGGAGAAGCCTTGATCAATGTCATGGGCTGGGCTTGTAGTCAACTAATTGAGGCCTCTTTGGTTGGAATTTATTTAAGTGGACCTGTTTTTCCCCCAAATAAATATTTCCAAGGAATTCGTACAAAAACAAGTATGAATTTTGTAAATTCAGTTGCAGTTGCTGAAAATTACCTTTGGCTCAACAAACATGAACTTTGGAAAAAGAAAATTTTAGTATAAACTCTGGACTAATTTCGGGCAATATATCAGTAGTTATGTCCTGTCAACTATCAAATTACCTATTTCAACATAAATAAATTTAGTTTTCAACAAACTCAAATAAATAGTCCACAAATAAAATCATCTGGTAAGAAACTCAATTTAAGTAGTATTATATCAAATGTTTTGAATCTTAATTTTTATCAAGCTCTTCATAAATAATTAAACACTACATTTTTAACCGGTTCTTTTTTCTTTTAAACTATCAACCGACTGTTCACCAATTGTCCTTTGAGCCAGCTGGTTCAGCTATTATATAACATTTGTATCGATTGGATTACTAATTTTTGGTAATTTTATGTTTCATGTTTAATAGGTGACACATAAGTTTTATATATATATATGTATATATATATATATATATATTTTTTTTTTTTTGACACATAAGTTATATGTTTAAGAGACAACATTATGCAATTACGGTAGCACATATTTTCCAACTGCCCCGGATCAACTATTTACATATGATTTTCGGATCACCTGATTACAGAAGATTTGATTTTAGTTTTGTAAATATATTAAAATCGTCTTTAGAAATGTAACTATTAATTAAAATAATTTAAAAAATTCAATAAGTGAGTATCACTGCAAATAATTATCGCTCCAATTTTTATTACGACAAACAAAAAATCCCCTCTCATCTTCTTCCTCTCATCTCATCCTGTTCTGGTTTTTCTATCTTCTAAATAAATCAGCTACAAGTAGTAACCTCTTATTTCTCTAACTAAATTACGAAAAAGCCCTTCATGGTTTACGATATTCTGCTCCTCCGTATCACACCGGCGCCGCCGGCGCTGCCACCGTCCCTGAGAAGCGCTTCTCCGAAAGTACTTGTCCAAAACAAGCGCTCTTGGAAGAGCTTCTCAGAGTGTATTCGGTCAAGGAGAGTTTCCACGTTCACTTCCTTCTTCAAAAACACCAAAGAGAAACAGAACCTCGATCTCAGCTCCACCAAAAAGGTCCTTTTTGTTCCATGATAAACTTCAAATTCTTTTTTTTTTTTTGGTTTAAAGTATGCTTTATAAGAAATCAGAAGTTTATCCATTTTCGAAATAATATTTTTAAGCTCTTTACTAAATTCACATTTTGGAGCATTCTTTAGCTAATAACAAAATCTTGTAAATGTGACTACGCATATAGGCTGTGTTTAGTTGCGGCTTGTTAGATATTGAATAGCTTCTAGATCGTAAATTGCAGAATAATCTAAATTTAATTGTTCAATAGTTTATAACTTAATTTAGGTTGTAAACTGGAAGCTTCTAATGGATACTTGCGCAAACAGCATGCAATCACCAGCTAAGCAAGCTAAATTTATAAGCTGCAATCAAACACACCCATAATTTGCATGTTATGATCGTATCATCTACTTATTTAGTTGTGGTGGAAATTTCAGAGTTTTTGGTCAGACCAATTTTTTAAGAAAAAGAAAGGAATACAATCTGCCTGCTTTTCTCCATTTTACAATTTTACTAGCTGAGAGTAAACCATATATATCTTAAATGATGTTGACTTTTTTTTTTTTTTTGCTTCATGCTATTAGGTGTTAGTATATGTACAAAGTATCAACTGCAATATATGTTTGTGCAAATTGTTTATGATCTGATTGTTGCACTTACTTTAGGAAACTAATAAAGAGGGTTGGCCTATCCTCCAGAGATGGGATGTTCCATGGAAGTGGCAAACTGTTTTGCTAACAACGATCGCATGTGGCGCGAGGTATTCGCTAATCTCAAGATGAAAACATAGTTATACTAGAAGAATTGCATCTTATATAATTTAAACATTAGATAATGTTTGCTGCAGAACAAAGTCTAACCTTGAGTTGGTCAGACAAGCTGCTGGAGCAGTTTTAAAACAGGGAAAATCCACACCGCTAGTGTTTGCCTTTGTATTATACTTTAAGTAAATACATAATTAAATTGAGGTCCATACAATAATATTAGACTAAATAGTTAATCCCTAATCCAAACAGTTAATATATAATTTCTGAGGGTTTTTCACCAACTTTCAAATTTGTGTATTTTTATGGTAATTGAGTGCAGCAAGCAGTACTCTTAAACTATTTGAAAAAAGAAATACTAACATTCAGTTTCTGTTGTAGATTGTCTAAAATGGACTCTCAAGCTTCTCTATGGTTTAAATTTGATTGGAAACATAGTGCTAAAAACCTACATTTCGCTTCGTATTGAAATTCTAAAGGTCTATCTCCATTCGTGTTATGCAAACTTGCGCGTGTATGCTCGTGTGTCATATATTTGCTTCCTTAGACCGAAAGTCTTACGGAAAACAGACTCCTTCAAAGATATGACTGCGTACATCTTACCCTTACAAACCCCGCTATGGCGGGACTCATGACTGAGTTGTTGTTGTTGTTGTTGTAAATGTCTATTTCCAATTGGTATAGTTGTTATATTAGTTTGCTTGGTATTTTTTTAGTTGCTAGTTTTATCCTCCTTTCGAGCAACTTGACAGCCTAAATAATTTTCAGACAGCTTTACCTTGACAGGATTTGTGGTGGCATCAGCATTTCCATATCTTGGGTTTAATGCTGGACAATTGAGTTTAGACGAGAAGGCTGAGCTACTATTTTTGGGTCAATTGTAGGATCCACTGCTTGTGACTAAACTCTCCTTCAAGCACACTTCACTTTTTTTCATTGAGCTTCTGACCAAAAGGTAAAAGCTTCAAATTCAGTAATTGGATCATAACTAATTCAAGGATATCTTGTTTGTCCAGAACGGCCACATTAGCTGTACTTGGTGCATTGTATGGTATCACCAACTCCTTCCGGCCATTTCCAGATGACATTTTTCGTTACGGTGAGTGATGATGAGCATCTGAAGGTACTTTGTTGTACTTAATTCCAATTGCCAAATTGTTTTGAGCCAAATAAAATACTTTTTCTTAGCGGAATGATATCCTGCTATAGCATATATATCGAGATTAAAGATGACTATCTTTTTTTTGTTAATGGAGCTCATATATATATATATATATATATATATATATATATGAGAAAGGCTATTCTCAGGTCGAGCTGATAATAGCATTAGTAAGCTAATATCTCAGCCGTTGATCTCCTTGTTCTAATGGCTGAGATTTAATATTACACTTAACGGAATAACGATCAAGTAGATCAAGAAGATCAACGGCTGAGATGTTAGCTTACCAAAGGCTATTCTCAGCTCGACCTGATAATAGCCTTTATATATATATATATATATATATATATATATATATAATATATATATATATATATATATTTTTTTTTTTTTTTTTTTTTTTTTTCCTCTTACAATAACTTACACCTTCTGCCAAATCTATTCTTGTACCCATTTTAGGTGTTGTTCTTGTGAATTATTAGTTGTCTTTTTGCCTTTTATCTGTCATGTCGCTTCTTTTTTACCATAAACAACATACCTAAAACTTTGTTATTTGGTTTTATAAGAATGCATTTTATTGTTATTTTGATAGTGTATGTAATTTTTTTTTTTGCCTTCTATCTGTCCTGTCGCTTCTTTTTTACCATTTAACAACATACCTAAAACCAGGTTATTTGGTTTTGTTACAGCAGTCAAGTAAGTGTGTATCCTGTATTCACACACTTATATATATGTATATACATACTAAAATACCGAAAATACCACTAACACTCCCCCTCAAGCTGGAGCATATATATCATATGTGCCTAGCTTGTTACAAATATAGCTCACCCTTGCACCCCGAAGAGACTTAGTGAATAAGTCAGCTAGCTGGTCATTAGAGTTCACAAAAGTAGTAACTATCTCCTGAGATTGTAGCTTTTCTCTCACGAAGTGACAATCAATTTCGATGTGTTTGGTTCTCTCGTGAAAAACTGGATTTGATGCGATGTGAAGAGCTGCTTGATTGTCACAAATAAGCTTCATAGGATCTGAATGTATTAGCCTTAACTCCTCCAACAAGTGTTTCAACCATATCAACTCACATGTAGCCAATGCCATAGCTCTGTATTCAGCCTCTGCAGTTGATCGGGCCACGACAGTATGCTTCTTACTCTTCCACGAAACTAGATTTCCTCCAAATAATACACAATATCCTGAAGTGGAGCGTCTGTCAGATGGTGAACCAGCCCAATCTGCATCTGTATACCCAACAACTTGGGTATGACCGTAATCTTGATACAACAATCCTTTTCCAGGAGCTCCTTTAAGATATCGTAATATACGAATTACAGCTTCCCAGTGACTCTCGCAAGGAGAATCTAAAAATTGACTGACTACACTCACTGCAAATGAAACATCAGGACGAGTAACAGTGAGGTAATTCAACTTTCCAACAAGTCTACGATAGCGTCCAGGATCAGAGATCGGCTCCCCCTCTCCTGGTATTAGTTTCACATTTGGATCCATAGGAGTATCGACTGGTTTACATCCAAGCATACCTGCCTCCTCTAACATGTCTACCACATACTTCCTTTGAGAAATATAGACTCCCTTTTGAGACCTAGCAATCTCAATGCCAAGAAAGTATTGCAATAGACCCAAATCTTTTGTCTGAAAGTGTTGATGAAGATGTGCTTTTAGCTTAGCAATACCATCCAAATCATCACCAGTAATAACAATGTCATCAACGTACACCAATAGAAATATTCGTCGTCCGGAGTCTGAGTGTTGATAAAAAACAGAATGATCTGTACTGCTCCGAGTTAGGCCAAACTCTAATACCGCAGCACTAAAACGACTAAACCACGCCCGAGGAGATTGCTTCAATCCATACAATGCCTTTTTCAATCTACACACCATACCAGAGCACTCCCCCTGAGCAACAAACCCTGGAGGTTGCTCCATATACACCTCTTCCTGTAAGTCACCATGAAGAAAGGCATTTTTTATGTCCAACTGATGAAGCGGCCAGTGAAAGATAGCAGCCAGAGACAAGAATAAGCGAATAGATGCTATTTTGGCAACTGGAGAAAAAGTGTCGCAATAATCTAGACCATAAATCTGAGTATATCCCTTGGCTACTAAGCGAGCCTTGAGCCTGTCCATCTGACCATTAGGAGAAACCTTTACGGTATAGATCCATCGACACCCAACTGTAGATTTGCCGGGTTGTAGAGGTACCAAATCCCAAGTATCATTGGCTTGCAGCGCAGACATCTCATCAGCCATTGCCATCCGCCACCCAGATTGTGATAATGCCTCTGCAATAGTCTTAGGAATAGATACAGAAGAAAGTGAAGTCACAAAAGAATAATATGCAGGAGAGAGTGAAGTATAACTAACAAAATTAGATATAGGATGCGATGTACAGTCACGACGATAAATAGAGGAACAATGACGAGCATTCTTACGGAGAGCAATAGGAACATCAAGATCTGAAGGCGAACTAGTTACTGGAGTTGATGCAGGTGTAGCATTTGGTTCAGGACAAGAGGCTGTATGTTGGCTCGTTGGTCCGTCCACCGGTGTTGAGCGCGGTCGCCGATGATATACCTGCAAGTCTGGTCTCTCCAAACGAGAAGAAGATGATACCGAGGGTGGCTCGGGAGCCACAGGTGAAGAAATCGAGACTGAAGGAACTGGCAATGGTAAAACGTCAGAAATTGTTGACGATGTATCACGAGGGACAGGAAAAAAAGAGGTAGTTTCAAAAAAAGTGACATCAGCACATAGAAAATAACGTTGTTGACTAGGAGAATAACAACGATAACCTTTCTGAAGACGAGAGTAGCCTAAGAAGATGCACTTCACAGAGCGAGCAGAGAACTTGTCATTACCAGGAGATAACTGATGTACAAAACAAGTGCAACCAAAAATCCGAGGAGGCAGAGAATAAAGAGCATCCCTAGGAAATAGAATAGAGAAAGGTATCTGATCATGTAATACAGAAGAAGGCATTCTATTAATGAGATAGCAGGCCGTGAGAATAGCAGCATCCCAGAATTGAGATGGAACATTCATATGAAGTAATAACGTGCGAGCAGTTTCAACCAAGTGTCGATTTTTTCGTTCAGCAACTCCATTTTGCTGTGGAGTATAAGAACAAGAAGACTGATGCAGAATACCTTTAGATGACATAAATGATTGAAATTGTGTAGAAACATATTCACGTGCATTATCACTACGTAAGATACGAATTGAGACACCAAATTGAGTTTGTATTTCAGCACAAAAAGATGTAAAAATAGAAAACAATTCTGAACGATTTTTCATTAAGAAAAGCCAAGTCATTCGAGAATAATCATCAATAAAGGTTACAAAATATCGATACCCTAACTTGGAAGAGACACGACTAGGACCCCAAATATCAGTATGAACTAAATAAAAAGGAGAACTAACTCGTTTTTCAAGACGACTATGAAAAGAAACACGACGATGTTTTCCAAGTTGACAAGATTGACAATCTAACTCACGAAGATGTGACAAACTAGGAACCATTTTCTTCAAATTTGATAAGGAGGGATGCCCCAATTGGTTGTGAAGCTGAATAGGGGAAGCAACAACCGTACAAGCAGCAGATGGTATAGAAGTAGATAAATGATAAAGACCCTTGGACTCACGCCCTGTACCAATCGTCTGTCCTGTTCTCAAATCCTGAACAACAAAAGAGTCAGAGTAAAAGGTTACTGAACAATTGAGACGTTTAGTAAGTTGACTAATAGAAACTAAGTTAAAAGGAAATTCAGCAATATATAAGACAGATGATAGCGATAAAAAAGCATTTGGGGTAGCAGACCCAATTCCTCTAACTGATGTGGTAGATCCGTTAGCAAGAATAACATTAGGAAGGGATGAGGATTGAGTTAAGTGTGTGAACAAAGAAAGATTACCAGACATGTGATCAGAAGCACCAGAGTCGAAGATCCATGGGCCAAGAGGAGAGGTGGATGACTGAGTAAGACAAGCAGTAGGATTACCAGTTTGGGCGAGAGATGTCACCGGTAATGAGGACTGTTTTTCAGAACGATATTGAAGAAACTGAGCATATTCCTCTGCTGATAGCAACACGGAGTTGTGCCCACTAGATGAAGAATCATTCCCTACAAAATTGGATCCATCAGATTGGATCTGGACAGTATTAGCCACGCGAGGAGGACGACCATGTAAGGCATAACACGTCTCTCGAAGATGTCCAAGTCGGTTACAATAAGTACAGTGAGGTCGACCGCCTCGGCCTCCACGACCACCACGACCTCCACGGCTACCAGGCACTCCATCTCCTCGACCACCATGAGATTTAGTATGGGAAATAAGTGCTGAACGATCTCCTTGAATAGGTGTGTCAGAATAGCTCAAGCATGGAGAAGCTCGACGAAGCCGTGCATATGCTTCAACAAGAGATGGGACGGTAACACTTCCGAGAATCTGTGTACGAGCTGGTGCAAGATCTGGACGAATGCCATGTAGAAATAGGACAGTAAAGAACTTGTCTCGTTGAGTTTGTTGAGCATCCAAATCTGTAGTGAAGGGCAAAAGTTCATTGAATTCAGTAATAAAAGACTGCAATTTTCCGAAGTAGGTAGTAATATCCATATCCTCCTGACGTATAGTAACAAGATCACTAACAACATCATATATGCGAGTAATATCACTAGTGTATAACTCGCGGGCACGAGTCCAGACAGTACTGCAAGTCTGACAAGTGCGAAAGATCGAGGTGAGACTAGAATCAATAGATTGCCACAATAAACTAACTAATTGAGCATCTGTCCGACGCCACTTCTGCTGCTCAGAAGTAGAAATATCAGAAATATCTTTTGTCAAATGATCCTCTAAACCTTGTCCAAGAAACCAAATTTTGACGGCAATTGACCAGGATGAATAATTTTTACCATTTAATTTTTCGGTGGTAATAATTGGAGAACCCGAAAAATTAGGTATAGAAGACTGAGAGAATGATGAAGAAATCCCAGACAAATCCAGTGAGGCGGATGGTGATGAAGCTGCCATGAATAAAGATGTAATACTTGTGCGTCACGGGAGGAAAACCAAGAGATCAGAAGCTTTGGCTGAAAAAAAAATCGGGAGAAATCGGGAGCCAAGCGCGGGATTTGATCGCGCGGCTGGGAGCTCGATGGAGGAGGGCGGAGCACGGTGGAGATGCTTCGAGACCAGAGCGGTCAAGTCGCGTGGCAAGAACGGCGGCGCGGCGACGAGACAGAGATGTCGCGCGGCAAGAACGGCGGCAGCGACGAGACAGAGATGTCGCGCGGCAAGAACGGCGGCGCGGCGAGAACGTGCAGCGCGGCGGACGGTGCGGTGCGGGATGAGAGTGACGGCGGCGCCGCAATGACGGCGGCGCGGCAGCAAGGGGTACTTAAACCCTAACCCTAGCTCTTGATACCATGTTACAGCAGTCAAGTAAGTGTGTATCCTGTATTCACACACTTATATATATGTATATACATACTAAAATACCGAAAATACCACTAACAGGTTTTATAAGCATGCATTTTCATTGTTGTTTTGATAGTGTACGTAATTTTTTCTTCTCTATATTTCTCTCTCAGATTTGAGGAACCCATTTAAACTGCAGAATGGGTGGCTTCTTTGGGCCGGGATTGGGTTAGGGGGAGCACTTGCTGCTATAGCGTTAACTGGAGTTGTTATGAATGCTTCTAGTGGTGAAACTCCTCAAAGAGATGTAAGAACAGTTTTCTGTTCAATTGTTTTCTCACTGATGGTTGGTTACAACATATACGACCGGTGTAAAGCTTCTAATCCTAATCTTTTTTCAACTGTTTCTGCATATGCTTTTCAACAACTGCCGTAAATTCTTTCAGATGACAGCTTGTCAATTATCTCTGAATGTGCTGCAATATATACCTCTGAGTTGATTTTCTTCCTCTTAACAATTATGAAGATAAAGCCCACTGCTCTTGCACCTGCTATACTTAAATTCAGAGCTACTTAAAAGCAAGGCTTTCTGTGCCGAGCCGAGTTTTGGTAAACTCAGATCCCGGCACGTGACGACCGTGCCGATGGTGCCGTACCGACATATATTTATTTGTTTTATATAAAATTTTTGACACGTACCGTACCGACAACTGTCGGAACAGACATGTGCCGTCCGGTACAGGCTGTACCAACCGGCACTGAAAACCATACTTAAAAGTAAAAGATATTCATCAGTGTGCGTGTATGATTATCTGCTTGCTGTCATTTTTTACAAATGTTTTGCATGTTATAGAACTCTGCAGATGTCAAATTTAGCTTCAAATTGTCGATGTAATTTGTTGTGATGTTTGATCCTTAGTGTATGAGATACGGTTTGCTCGATTCTAGGGTGCTGGAATCACCATTCTTAGTTCCTTGTTATCTTACACTATTGTCTTGTACAGTTTATGAATTTTCCTTTAAAATGCAATTTTCATATGATTGGTTTACGTCCTTCATTCTTATAACGATGCATATATACTGAATTATGAATTATGGATGGATATATAAATTGCAGACAGATGCTCTTGTGCGGCTGCTGCCATTAATAGGATCTTCTAACATCAGGTATCACATAACACTTTTTTTAAAAAAACTTTTGATAGCACGTAAGAATAGACTCTTCTGATATAAGCTTTCATCCTGATGAGTTCCTTTCATGTTCCCCTCTTTTGGTGTAGTACCTTGTATCTAGTTGGGATAACCGGTGTTTTGGCTCCACTTCTCGAGGAGACTGTATTTCGAGGGTTTCTGATGGTGTCCTTGACTAAGTGGTAAGCCAGTACTTTAAATAGGGCTTTGCTATGCACCCTCAAGAAATCACACATACTGACGTGGCACAATCAAAATCACACATCACGATGGGTATATCTGTAATTTGATATTTTGTGCGGATCACGAGGAATTGTGCGGATCACGAGGCGCGTGTGTGGTGGAGATTGATTGTGTGTGGTTTGTTGGGTAGTTTGTTGAGGGTGAGTAGTTTTTTCCCTTCAAATATCATCCTGTAGTAAGCGAGTACGTAAAAGCAGGGAGGATCTTCATAGTGGAAATACAATTTGCTTATTTTTTATATATCATACGAACTGTTACTTGAAGGTTTAATTATTTTGAATAGCCATTATTTGTTGTACTTCATGATTTTATAATATTTGATGAATCCATTTCTAGATCGCACTTGCGTATTTTACAGGTTTCCAACGCCAGTTTCCGCAGTCATAAGTGCTGCAGTGTTTGCTCTAGCGCATCTTACTCCGGGGGAATTTCCGCAGCTGTTTGTGCTTGGTAAAATTTTGGCTGATAATCAGAAATTATATTATCATATCATGATGACCTATTTTTCTCTGTTTTGAAATATCCAATAGTTGGTAAAATAAGAAGGGGAAGCTACTGTTAACAAGAGTAAGAGCATTGTGAACTCTGATTTTCTGAAAGTTTAGCTTTCAGTTCAAAAGCTGTATTTTCAGAAGTAAGGCTTCTTCATAAATATGTTATGATTTAAGTAGATTTAAAAATATAATGAAAATAAAGCTTAAGTTGCTATATGAATGTAATGTTTGGCTTAGGATGTTTTAATTATTGTTGATAATTAGTGGAATTATTAGCGTTATATGCTCGTAAAAAATGGTGCAGGAACTGCGTTGGGATTTTCGTATGCTCAAACTCGCAATCTTCTGACACCCATCACGATACATGCGCTTTGGAACTCCGGTGTAATCGTCCTACTCACTTTTCTTCAGGTACTCTTGCTCTTTATCTATCTAGAAATCGCATAAGTATCACCCAAAATTTCTCTCAAAAAACATGCATGAATTGAACTGCATTGCTCAAAACTGAACTATACGATGCTCAATGTGATTATCAGTTTGATACGCGACGGAGTTTTAATTAAACATGTTTTCGTTTGCGTTCTTCTTATTTAACAACAACTAAAATAGATTTTGCAACTGTGTTTTACAGCTACAAGGTTATGATATTAAAGAACTGCTGCAAGCATCAACCTGAGGCCGAGGCCGAGGTGGTACGGGTTTTTCGTTAGAATGATATTTAAATATCCTTTTTTTTTCTTACTGAGAAAATGGAGCATTTAAATGGAACTACTTAATACTTCTTTTTTTCATCGAATATGTGGAACTAACAAAAAACAGTAAATCTTTTCGGTGAATTGCATATGAACTTTTCAATGCCACAGGGAAATAAAACCACGTAAGCTAGTCGCGGGCCGACGTTATTGTTCAATAGCTCCCCTGTTCCTGCAATTATGTGCAAGAATACAACTCAGAAACTATACACATCCAACATCTGTAATGGCATACCCTAGAGCACATTACGTGCCCTGTTAACCTCAACTAACTAGACCGACCTTTGCTGAACGAAAGTTGGATAACTATGGGTTGAAACCTTCATCTTGAAGCCTCCCGCGCTTGGCTCGGGTGGGTGGGGCGTTGCGCCTCGGGTAGCATGCGCCCCATCCAAGTTCGACCATTGCATGCTTTCTTTGTAGGAGATAAGGGCACGAGCTGTGTTTTCAGGTGCGCGTACGAAAGTGGTGGTCCAAATAGTACTCCATGTCTGGTCCGGAAGCTGCCGTCAGATCAGATTTTACCGCCTGATCAGGGTTTGGTCCAATGCAGGCTGATGGCTCTGGTTAGAAAATCGCGTCGCACTCAGTTAGTGCAACTTGACGCTAGGTGATTTTCATCTCGTTATTTAAAAAAAAAAAAAAAAAAAAAGGAATCTTCATCTGTAAGTAAATAGACGCCTCGAGGTCTTCTTGAACGAATGCAGGATTTGCTATGCGTTGCAAATACTCGAGGTGATGTTTGGATATAAAAATACCTCTATTTTATTATGTAAATAAAATATATATACACCATAGTATGAAACAAGCACAGCGTTGATGTTTTTGTCGTAATAGATAAACATACATATTGCACCAATTATGTTCTACTAAACGAGAAGTCCGGTCTTTTTGTCTGGGGAGGGTTGAACGTCCGCGTTACCCCTTGCAGAATAAAAAATGGATAAATCATTCATATCCTTATAATTAGTGCTTGTAAAATTGGAATATAATATCTCCATGTCATTAAGGGTGATCTTACAGTCTATTCTAGAAATCTTGATAAAGAATTTATTCTTAAATATTATTTTTTTTTATTTTTTTTTTTTTTTTGGCTACTTATGTTGCAATGTGAACAAACAGCAATCCTATAAAAGGACTTGGGACTTTTTAATATGCCATTAACTCCAAACAGACAATTTCCATCATTTCTGAGACAACGACCATTTTTCTGGCAATTTTGCTGCCAAAATGTTTAGAAAGGAATGGTTGTTGCTTCTCAAAGTGGCAAAATGATTCTCTCTCAAAAAAAAAAAAAAAAAAAAAAAAAAAAAAAAAAAAGTGGCAAAATGAATCCCTCTTTTTTGTTGGTAATTAAATAAATTAGGTCCGGTTAAATTCTCATTCTCAATCGGTATCAAACTTTTATCCGTTCCAATTGAGACGAATGCAGCATCCTTTTTTATGTCCTCGTCTTAAGATACAGCAGTAA
This sequence comes from Xerophyta viscosa, assembly GCA_002076135.1. Taxonomy (NCBI): domain Eukaryota; kingdom Viridiplantae; phylum Streptophyta; class Magnoliopsida; order Pandanales; family Velloziaceae; genus Xerophyta; species Xerophyta viscosa. The sequence goes on along the minus strand of MJHO01000012.1, from coordinate 3,525,826 downwards.
GCTAATATTTGTTCCAGTGATATTTCAGAATAACAAGATATATGCAATAATTTCTCGAAAAAGGTTAATTTTATAAAAGCACACGAAGGTTTAATAATGAATGTTGTCATGAAAATGTGAATAAATATGAGGAATTAAAATCTCAAATTAGCTCAATAAATAAGCTAATTAATGAAAGAATTTTTTTTTTTTGCAACCTACCACAAGCAACCTTAGTAATACACAAGCAGCTATACATTTCAGGAAGAAAATTGATGCATTTTTGCATGTGAAAGCTTGACACCCGGCGATAACTTATATATTAAAAAAAAATGAAAAATCGGCGAAAAATTTATTGGCCCGCATGCTGAGTTATTGCTCAATTGATTGCTTATGAGGATATGAACAGAATTAATCAAGCAACTGTATGAACTAAAAAGTCTGCAATGAAAGCTCAGTGCAATGTGGATGCAAAAATTCCCACCAGTTTATGATCTGGAAAAAAAAAAAAGCAGCATCAATTTTCATGAATTTTTGAAGTATTTTCTGTTATTTTCTGTTATTTTCTTTGATTTTATGATTTTTTTTGGAGTTAATTGAAGGAGTTGAAATATAATTTGGAGGTCCAGGATGAGATGAGGTTCATGTAATGACAAAGGAAGTCACACCAGTGTACCAGAAAGGTCACAGTCTAGATTGCCAAAGTTCTTCAAGGAACTCATTTAAAGTTGCAATTTGCATAGGCTCAATAAATAATCCCACATTATCCGAGATATTTATTTGGGCAATTTATCAAAAAAATATCCTCTAAAATTATTTGGTTTTTTTTTTTTTTTTTTTTGAGATTATCGTGATGGAATCCGTAATACAAGCGCACGTCTCCGTAGAAACTCTCAAACTAGCAGAAAATCCCTACGCTTAGCTCCGACCGACGTTTTGGGATTCGAGTATATGCCTTTCATAAACGGAAGTTACTGCCAAAGGGTACATAAGATTTTCAGAAAATCCTCAAAAAATTTCACACTACACAGACTCGAATATGGGTAGTGGCGCTTCCTGAGACACTCCATCCGGTTGAGCTACTTGTGCTCGCTATTTGGACAATTTCTAAATAGATTTGTTTTTTTTTTTTTTTGTCTGCTTGGAGCGAGTGGCAACGCACTCGCGAATAAACCCCTCAAACCCACACACCCGGGCTCGAGCCAGGGACCTCCCATTCACATGAGGATTTTGGTGCCACTGCGCCACAGGCGCTCGGCTCTAAATAGATATTTTAAGACTCCACAATCTGTACTAGACAAAAACGTTGGAGTATTGGATCATATATTCAAAAATATTTTTTTAAAAAAAAATTAAGACAAAATTGTAGAAAAAAACCTATTACTTTGTATTTATTTTTTATTTTTTTTTAAAATTACATATGTGTTTTGGAGTAATTTTATAAATTATTCAAACAAAATTTATTTCGTAATTCCAAACATTCAAAGAGCACTAGCCGGAGTACACCGGAATGAGCCAACAACATAGGAGCAGTAACTCCTATCTAAGTGGGATATGAGAAAAATAAAATATACACAATCATATTCAGAAAGAAATTACATAGAATTCTCCGATCTGAAAAATCACGTAAATATAAAAGCACACAAACACAGTGGCCAGCAAACTAAGATTACAAACCCGAGCATGTTTAAAGGAAAAAAATGCTACATCTAGTAGACAATTAAGAGAGTAAAATAAAAAAATGACAGAAAAAAGAAAAGAAAAAGAGCACCACAAACAAAAACACACGGAATTCACATTTAAATTACAGTTATATTTTGATCAGCTATCATATCGATGTCTACAATTAAATTAAAGTTATATTGTTCAGATACGGGCAATAAATACGGTTAATATTGCTAAGAGTAGAATAATATTGTGGTTGCATAGCTTGCATGATAAACTATATACTACCAGGGTTTTAAGCGTACGGTCCAAAAAGTCTCGGTGCCGGCCCACAATTTTTTCTGTTTATCTTTATCACTTTCGCGCGCAGTAGGTGCGATTTTTTTTTTTTTTTTGCATCGCGCCACCGGCGCTATCGGCACAAGCCGCTCACGGCAATGGTGCGACATAAGTGGTCACGCACGTGACCACTTAATTTTTTATTTTTTTAAGTTAAAATTTAAAAAAATAACTTTTAAAATATATTAAAATATTAATAATATATAAAAATAATATTTTATTAACGGCACGGTCGGCACGTCTCGAGTTCTGAATTTATCTAAACTCGAGACGGCACGAAATTTAAAACCTTGATAGTACTTAATAGTAGGAGCTAAATGATATTTCAGAACATTTGTGGGTTTAATTGATACTCGAAAATTTTAGGGAGATATTTTTCCTTTTTTTGTATTGGGAATTGAAGATGAATCCATTTTTCCTATATAAAGGGGGAGGGTTGGAAATGACCGTGATATATATCTCAAGCATTAATTTTAAATACCTTTCATGAAATTAAAACTTTTGAAAAGCACTTTTAATCTACACATACGGAGACAGATTTTGTTTTCACAAGAATTCTGAAGAGAAAAGGAAAGAAAACAACATTTTCTTTTTTTATTTTAATTTTAAATTTTTTATATTTTGTGCTTCCTAAGTTATACAACTTATAAAAATTGATTAGAATATTGTTTGAAAATCATACTTTTCCCGTACTACATATTGTAAATGCCCTCCAACTATCACTTTCGATCAAAATGAAGAAAGAAAGTCGGAAATACCAGTAAAAAGTATCCTTGTTTTCTTGTTACAACTCGGACATAGATCATTTTCTATCGAAATAGTAAAAATTTTTGCATAAATCGATCATATTCGATGGTTCGAATACTTATAAAATCCGACAAAAAAGCCATCTATCTAGACAATAAGGTATACGAGCACCAACAAAAAAATCCACAAATTTTACAAATTAAAAAAAGCAAATGTGAAATGCTGCAATTTCTTAGAAATATCTCATCTCCCAAATTAATCATGCATGAACAAACATCAAACAATCGACACTTAGGCCCACTAATTAAGGAGTATTAAGACAATCACCCTCTAATTGTGGGACCCAACAGGGCCAATAAGGCCATTGACCTCTTAATTTGGTGTACCCCTCAAGTCTCCAAAAAGTCAATTGGTGGATCTATCAAAATAAATCCATAAACTATGAAGTAGTACGGACACGCCAAGATTTCGCCACATGTAATATTTATATATTATTGATATGGAATTGGCCAGGACTCGTGTCCAACGCGCCAAAAAAACATCCAAAATAATAAAAACAATTCGGACACGTATATCGAATACATCATATATGAGTGGCCAATACGCGTATTCGTATTTATATTATTTTTTAAAAAAATTAAGAAAAAAAGTGAAATATTATATATTATTAGTAATATATAACAGTAAATAAAAATATAATTATAGTTATGTGCTCAAACTTTTTTTTTGAATTTTATTGATTTAATTAGACACTTATTATTAAATTTATCTCAAAAAAAAATTCTATTATATAATATTTAAAAATTTAATATAAATTATTTTTAATTATTTATATTTTTATTGTTCCGTCCGAAAATATCCTCATTTTATATTTTTAAAAAGTATCAAATTTTATATTCACGTCGTATCCCATGCCTATGCTTTTTAGACTAGAAGTTCCTAAGTCTAGGGTGTTCATATACCGGTCCGGACCGAAAAACCGGACCGGACCGGTGAGTTCGGTCCGGTCCGGTCCGGACCGGTTAAGGTTCGGTCCGGGTCGCGGTCCAGTGTTGGACTGATATTCGGTCCTCGGTCCGGTCCGGTCCAGGACCGAAAAATCTGAGGACCGGACCGAGGACCGAAAAAAGAAGGTCCAACCGTCCAGCCACGCCTGTTTTCAGCCAACATGTGTCTTGCGTGACTCGCGTCGTGTGTGATGGTGTGCTAGGCTCGCTGGCCTGCAAACTGAACCCTCTGGTGCCTCTCTTTCTCGTCTCGTGTCGTGTGCAAAGCGCGTAAGGAAGGAACAAAAACTCTACGGACCAGTCCAAACCGGTCCGGTCCGGTCCGGTCCCTTTTTTTTGCGGTCCGGTCCGGACCGGACCGGTTTTAGTTCGGTCCGGTCCGCGGTCCAGCTTCTTAAGGTTGTTCGGTTTTTGGTCCGGACCGGTCCGGTCCGGTTCGGTCCGGTCCGGACCGGTTGAACACCCCTACCTAAGTCCGCAATGGCAACACGATATCTGGTTCGGATTCGGATCAGGTCCTAATCACAATGTAAGTGAAATGAATCAATCAAACCGCACCTACTGACACGTGATTAACGACCATATAATTTAATTAAGAAAACAACATAACACAACTATAATGTGTAATAACAATATAACATGCACATAACTTATATTATTAATTTTGGAATATATTTAACCATATTTTTGTTTAAACAGTCTAGTCCAATTTGATCCGGCTTTTACCCAATTCGGTCCATAACGAACTGATTTGACTTTTGTTTTATCCGCGATCGGCGGTCTAGATTTTATTCGAATTTCAGTCCTGCTCGAAGTATAATAAATTTTTTATATTTGTTTAATTTTATTTAATTTTAATTTAGGTATGCCGTAAAGAAACTCTTTTAATCTTAAAAATAGCTAGAATATATACATAATACGAATTATTTAATATTAAATATTTGACAACCCCGGACAATCAAGATTTCTAATTTTTTCTACATGTCAACTAATGGGATTTCGTCTATTTTTAATTGTACTATTATTATTGAAATGGAGTCACTTAGCAAAAAAAAAAAAAAAAAGGCTAACCAATTACTTTGAGTTTTCCAATTTATTTTGATTTCACTATGTTAATTTTTTGGAAATAAATTTAAATGAGAATCTATTATATTAGATAATCTTCTGGTAAATAGTATAAAAAGAGGCTTTTATTCGATCAGATCCGATGCATCCCGATGATTAGGAATTCTCGTGTTTAATTTTTATGTATTTAATTAATTCTTAGCTAAGAAATATGAACACAGTAAAATTTTATACCTTATAGAATTCACATACTGTGTTCGATATGGATACGTTGTAAATACTACCGAACACGTGTCGGACCGCAACTTAAATGTCCGAAAGATAAAAATAAAAAAATAATTATGGACATATATGTCAAACAGACCTTAAAACAGAGTCTGCAATGTGTCCGTGTGTGTGTGTGTATATATAGAGGTATTTTGATATCCACTATATTAATATCTTAAATTTAAAAAATAGATTATAGAGGTATTTTGATATACCGAAATAATCACCTTTATGTTTACATATAAGAATCTCTTTTTTAAATTTTAAATATTAATTTAATTTTACACTATTTTTATTTGTGGTAATGTTTAAAATGATCACTCAATGACAACAGTGATTTTTATGGAACCCACATTTTGTTGAATTCTATCGTACCCTCATCGCTAGCGGTCTTCTGGAAGTTCAGACGACATCGGTAAGAGAACGTCGTCGCTAAGGCGAAGGCCAATCGAGGGAGAGCAGTTATAATAATTATTTTTCTAATATTTTTATAACATAAAATTACTTTAATTATTGTTATATAATTAATCAGGATATAAGATATTATCAAATTTTACTATCATACTTTAGTATATAGATAGATGATGTATTGGAATGGTTAAGAAATATTGATACGTTAAAATTTTGCCATGTGCAATGTTACGACACTGACACGCTATGAACATGGTATGACACATGTTGGATATGCTAAATAAATATTAGAAAATAAAAAATAAAAAAGAAATTTCAGACATTGGTGTCGGATAAGTCAGATAAACGTCGGAAAAATTTAGCATAAAAAGAAAATTTCAGATACGTGTATCAAACAAGCCAGACATGAATGTCCGACATATGTGTATATTAGTAAATAATATAAAATAGTTATATACTCAAACATTATGATGAAAAATAATTGTCGACTATGATAAAAATAAGAAATATATAAGTTAAGTTAAGAGCAATTACGAAAATAAGAAATTAATCTTGCATGAAATATTATAGGAAATCAAGATATTCATTCATTTCTATAAAAATCTAGAATACTTTATTTGTGAGAATATTAAATACTGCACTTTTCATAATTTTGACAAACAAATATACGAATTAGATTCTCACGCATTAAATTTCTAAAAATTCTATTAAAACTCTAAGAATAAAAAACGCCATTATTATCATCTCCATGGCATGGCGATATGATGTGCCATAGATGCCTTTCATGGGCCTCAATTTGTCTTTTGAATCCAGCCCATTAAGTACGAAACATTTCTATCCAGCCGATTAACTTAATCTCACGTAGGGGTCAGCGAAGCCTACATGGCTCTGATGTAAAAAAAAAACCCAATTTATTTTTCTATAAAAAATTATTAAATTTTATTTATTTTAAAAATTATTCGTAATTTTTCTTTTTAACACTTTCCACGATGTGCCTCAAAATATTCATCGAATTATTTGCTACGCGAAATTAAATTTTGGACAATTTTTTATGGTCTCATTGGTTTGTCCATGGAAACCGATTTTTCAGTAGTATTATTTATTAATCTAAAATATCTACATTATCTCCTCATATGCTCAATCTATTTAATATTATAATACCATTTATTTATTATTTTTAAATTTGACTACGTGTAAGTCCCGTGTGAACATTATGTTTTAGATGTATTTTTGAACATTTAACTATCATCCATTTGTAGTAAAAGATTATACAGCATAATTTTCAAAGTATATTTTTTAACTGTTGTTCGTATCTAACACCGATTGACGCTATTTTTTTTTTTTTTTTTTTTTATTTATTTATTTATTTAAATTATCATTGTAAATTTTTACCCATAGCTAGCTCTTTTTGGTTACGAACTTTATAATAGATAAATTCACGAGTAATAACGATTTATATTCTACCAATTAAAAAATCGTATCATTTCGATATGGACAACCCATGTTATCCTCCATATATTATAGAAGTAATAAATCTCACACCATAGAAAAGCCCGCCAACTATCTTAGAAATCCTCGACAATTATTTATTATTTGATAGTCTGATCGCTTCTATATAGTTAATGTGATGCTGGCTACTAGCCGTCTCAAGTTCAAGTTTTATGCTGTTAACTGTGAGATAAAATTCGTTTATCGACGGAATTAAATATTATTTGAATACTTCTTGTATTAATTATAAATTAATACTGAATCTAAAAAGGATAAAAAAACCCCACATCTTTTATTTTTTGAATTGTAATTTCAATCAGCATGATATATAGATCAAAAGTGCAGTGTTGATAGAAATTTTTTCAGAATTTTTTAATAAGTGTTCTGAAGCTCATTGTAAGCATGTTAAAAATTTGGAAAATTGGACATTAAAACATGAATCGGAAGAGTAACAAAAATTCTTGATAATTCATTAACTTTTGTAGATAATTAAAACTTACTAAATTGAATTTCCTGTTTAAAAAGCAGGGTTTAATTGAAAATATAGTCGAATAAACATTATTTACTATTCTATCTAACTCATGCAAAACCTAATCATCTTGTTAATGGACAATTGTACTGAGTCCCTATACATTATTTCGACATCACTTACATCGTCTCAAAAAATATTTTTGCAGTTGGATCATTTAACATATTTTAATACATTTATAATATTTTTTAATAAATTTCTGACATCTTTAACAACTTGATATCACGACACTTTTGGTGTTAACTTTTGACGCATTAGTTTGAACTTTCGACAACTTCTTGTTGAAAAATAATACTATAACATCATATTGATAACTTATAACACTCTTGATAATTTTTTATACCATTTTCTAAATAACTTAAGTGTAAAATTTTTAGATCTAAAAGTAAAAATTTTTGATAAGTGGATTTAACTACAACATATTTAGATCTTTTAGACTTCAATGCAACTCTTCCTTTTATTAATTCATTTTTAGTTTTCAGCTTATCTTGCATGTTGGATAAAAATTTACAATTTTCCCAAGCTCAACAGCTACTGTTATTCCCATTGCAGCCAGCAGAGCCTGTCATTCAATGCAATAGTGGCTATCTCTTACTATATATTTCTTTTTCTACCAAAAATATTAGATTATTTTTCTGATAGTAATTTCTAATTGTAATTTTTGGATCATAGATATCGAGTAAAGCTCCGGATATATGTCTCCCCTATGATATTTTATAATAGAGTACAAAAATACATATATATCATAATATTCCGAATATTTTCTAAACATTTTAAAGAACTTTTATCTCTTCTTGCGGTGAACGGGACTCAAAGTCGTAAATGAAGATTTATAAACTACCTATTCTACCGGTTGAGCTAATCGTCAGAGAGGCTTTGTCTCTCTTCATGTCTACAAGAAGAGAGAGAAATACCAAGCTCTCTATATTCAGAGTTTGTACTCTCTCTCTCCTTTCTTTGTTTTATACGATTAGTTTTAGCTGACTTTTGCTGATTAAAGAGGGAGAGAGTAAATGCACCTTGCTGTCTTCTCGACTTCACTGTCTCTTTCTCTCTCTCTAGTTTCTCTCTCTAAATTGTTAAGTGGTAAGATCCTATCCCATATATATATATATATATATATGCCATGACGATCTCGTGTTCCACAGACCTTATAACACACCTCTAACAAATTACACTTCTATCTTCTTCTCTATGTAGTTTAAGCTAACTCAGTTTTGTTCTTAGTAGAGAGAGAGAGAGAGAGAGAGAGAGAGAGAGAGAGAGAGAGAATTGGGTGGAGAGATATATGGGGAGGGCACCATGTTGTGAGAAGGGTGGAGTGAAGAAAGGGCCATGGACTCCAGAAGAAGACATCATACTCGTTTCATACATCCAAGAACATGGACCTGGAAATTGGAGAGCTGTCCCGACTAACACCGGTGATTATAATTTTTTATTGTTTATTTTCTGCAGAATTTTAGACTTGTAAGTGATCTGCATCTACGGTTGGCTTCGTCACTGAATTATGAAAATTTCATTTATTTTCTTTTTTTTTTTGTGTACTTTTGAGATCATACATGGAATTTTAACTTTTTTTAAAACTTTTTTCTATAATTATTTTGAACAGGATTGATGAGATGCAGCAAGAGTTGCAGGCTGAGATGGACCAATTATCTAAGGCCAGGGATCAAAAGAGGAAATTTCTCAGATAAGGAGGAGAAACTCATCATCCATCTTCAAGCTCTCCTAGGAAACAGGTTGGGAGATTAAATTTTAATTTATTTACATAAATCTCACAATAATTCCACCGATTTATTCTAAAAAGTTTTACCCAAAATAGCAATCTACGATCGATTTTTCTTGATTGTCACACATCATACACTGTAGCATCATTAAAACATGTTTTTTGCTTCAGTCCTGCATTTATCTTCTATACAATAACGTCTTCAAGATTATTTTATTCCTAAATTCTTTAACATAATTTAAATTTTATGCAAATTATTTTAGCATAACTTCTCTGAATTGGTGTTTTTTTTTTTCTGATAACCTTTTTTTCATATAATTAGTCCATTATAGCTTGCAAAAATTCTCTCAAAATCATTCAACCAATTTAACTTCACATAGTCAAACTTTTCCTCTTTTTATTTTTGTTACTGGAATTTATGAATTTCTCCTCATTTTGGGCACAATTTTATTCTTTTTTTTTTAATTTACTGTACGTAGGTGGGCAGCAATAGCATCATACCTGCCAGAAAGAACCGATAATGACATCAAAAATTACTGGAACACTCATCTCAAGAAAAAGCTCAGAAAAATGGAGGAAAATCAACAAATTAGCAGCAGCAACAAGTATGACAAAGGCCAGTGGGAAAGAAGGCTTCAAACAGACATTCATATGGCTAAAAAAGCACTCTCAGAAGCTCTTTCTATCGAAAAATCGACAAATTATTCTCCAGTAATTACTGACAATAACAATAATAGTGCATATTTCTCCAGCGCTGAAAACATCTCAAGATTACTAGAAAATTGGAAGACAAATAGCAGGAGCAAATCAAATCCTTCTGGTGCAAGTTTAGACAACACTTCGGAATCAACACAGCAAATTAAGTCGGAATCAATTGTTGGATTCGATTCTTCGCCTTCTGAGAACTCAGAAAGCAGCAAAAGTTTGGATGATCAGCAGCAGCTGCCACTGTCTTTGCTGGAGAGTTGGTTGTTTGATGATGGACATGGCCATGATGGTATCATGGACTTGGCCCTTGATGATGATGCTGATCAGGATTTGTTCTGAAAACTTCCAGTCAAATCCTAATTTGAGCCTGATTATAATCATTTTACTTCTAGTAGTGGTGTTGATTATCATGATCTCCAAGAAAAAGTGTAAATTATTATTAAAAGTTCTAAAACCAGTTATGAAGAGTTATTATATTAGATCCTTACTTGGTGAAAATCCAATATGTAATCTATCTTGGATTTTTTTTTTTTTTTCTTTAAGAAGTAATTTTCAATTGTGATCATCCAAAAATTGTAAGTTGTTATGAAATATTATCTATACAGGTTCAATTTCTCTGTGTTTGATTATGCAGTGTCTGGTTTTTTGTTTGGACTTTAACAAGGATTCTTAGTAAAATTACAGAAATCCTAGAATTTTTTTTTTTCATTTAAGCCAAAATAAGTTCTAGAAAACTGGCCGGACGATCGGGCAATAAGTCACTGCCCGAGTTGTACAAACGAAAAAAGGAAAGGACGCTACACGATGTTCCGTGTTCGCAACAACTCCGCTCTTTTTTCACTAAGTGGGGTCGGCTATCGTGATAAAATCCATGGATGAGATATATGTAATTCTGAGATCCACAAAGTTATAATGTTTTTTTTTTAACTTATTTTAAATTTTCAAAAGAGTGAAAGAGAGGTAATTCTAAAATATTTGTCTGGACAGATATTGCTGATCTTTCCTTGATTCACTGAGAAAATGACATGAAATAAAAGATTGAAAACTGCTGATTATTGAGCATGAATTAGTCCATAGCTAGTCTATGACCTACTACACTTGATAAGATGCAGTCATATTACTTGTTCCGTTTATCCATTTCTTCTGTCTTTTTCAGAATAGCTTGATTTTTTGCGAATTTTTTTACGGTTTCGTGTGTAGAAAGCTCAATGTTGTGTCTTTTTCAAAATATTAAAAAAATTACTGTCGTCCCGCGCCCACGGCGCTAGCAGCTCGGACGTGCATCAGGATTTATCATATCCGTAAGAATGGAACCTTTCGATTCGTGGAACATAGATCAGTGCCACCCGTGGATTTGCCTGTTACGACGGTCACTCGAAGAGAGCTGATTACGGACAGAATTTTCCTACGCTAATCTTTAAAAAAAAAAAAAAAAAAAAAGAATACTATCAGCAATTTATGGTGTCAACTATTAAAATTGTAATTTAAAAATTGGATAAAATAATATTTAAGATCTAAAACATCTTATTCATGTTTTTTTTTAAGATTATCGTTGTAGAATCCGTAATGTAAGCGCACATTTCCGTAGGAATCTCAAACTCGCAGAAACTTCCATACGCAATCCCGATCAACGCTCTTGGATCCGAATATAGATCTTCAATGAATGGAAGCTCTTGCCACCGGTTACAAAAAATTTTAAAAAAATTCTGCGAAAAATTTTACCACACGCGAACTCAAATCTGAGTGATGATACCACATGATGCTCATTTTATCCAATCGAGCTAACCATGCTCGGCTCATCTCGTTCGTGGTGTTTATGGCAGATAATTGAAACTTTTATCTGCAATGATATAGGAGGTTTATTCATCCTATATTTCAAGGAAAAAAAAAACAAATTTTAGGACATGTTTAGTCTGAAAAGTTAAAATCTTCAGTTAGTAAGATATAAATTAATGCCATCCGTGAATTTATGATCCTTAAATCCTACAAAATCATCCCAAAAGGGTATTCTTATGCTTAAGTTCTGGGAAATTTTGTCTTTTTATCTCAAACAAAAATATGAAAAAAAAAAAATACCATAAGCAATATATAGTGTCAACAATAAAAACTTTGTAACTAAGAATAAATCATATTTAAGATCTAAAACATCTCTAAAATTGGACAAAATTCATCCTTAACTTATATATATATATATATCCTTAACTTATATTTATATATATATATATAATATATATATATATATATATATATATATATATATATATATATATATATTTCAAATAGCAGATCAGATACAATCATTTAATAAAAATATGTGGTGTAAATAGTAACTAACTCACTTTACTGGAGATTTTGATAGAGAAAATTTTGAGATACAGAGCATTTCAAAGGAAAAAGAGGCAGCTGCGTTTCAACAGCCATCTTCATTGGAAATTGGAAAACCAATAATATTCACTTAAAAAAGTTTTTGAAAAAAATAATTTAAATATTAATTATAAATCAAATCAACTTTCTTTATGTTTATTTTTTAGAAAATATTTATAATAATTAAAATCAGGGGTAAAAAAGAGCCGAGTACCTTCAAGTTCAATCTCAACTCGAGCTCAACGAGCGTCAGAGGGTGAACAAGAAATCGGCTCTACTAAAAAAATCTCGAATTCGAGCTCAACTCGATTATATCAACTAAATAAACTCGAGTCGAATCGAGCCGAGCTCGATTTGAGTTCAGATCGATTACATTAACTAGATCAAACTCAAGTCGAGATCGAGTTCAAAACATTTAAGTAATATTATTGTAAATTTTTTTGAATAAAATATAAAAACTTATTAAGGGTCGTGAGCTTAACAAGCCAAGTAATACGAATACTCAGACTCGATTCGTTTAATTACTCGAGCTAGAACCATGGCCCAAACTTGGCTTGAGGTTGACAGATTCAAATTCGAACTAAGCTTAAACGTGTTTGAATCTGAACTCCTTGTAGACAGCTCGGCTCATTTTTATCCTTAAGTTAAAATACTTTTACATAAATTTCGAAATAGTGGCTAATTTATAAAAATTTTAAATCAAAATTAATTTATAAATAATTTTAAAATTTTGGAAGGATACATAATTATCTCTTAAAAATTAGGGACATATGGCCCCCTTTAAATGCACCTCATGTGAACTGTTTGTTTGACTTGGCAAATGGCAAGAAACAACTCATTTTCTTTTTCCTAAAAAAAATACTTAAGTTTCATTACTTTTTGAAAAGAAAAGATATGAGTCAACTCCTTTTTCATTATAAAAAAAGGATTTTTTTTTTTTTTATTTAGGTTGAAACTTTGGGAGAGCTAAAAGATTAGGCAAAGCTGAAAAGTCCCCCCCTGCATGCCATGACCATTTGGCTACCTTTGATCTAAAGGTGCATTTGGTTCGTAACATTTTAACAGAATTTTCAAAAATTTAACACGTAAAAATCTAATTTATATATTTGGTTCATCAAAACTATAAAAATACAATATTTCTATGGATGCAACATTTTTGCAAAAAAAGGTAATCCAGATTTTTATAGAAGATAATAAATATCTTGATTCCCTACATTATTTTCTATAAGATTAATTTTTATTTTCGTAATAATTACCCTTAACTTAACTTATCTATTTCAAAATCCTAACCGACAGTTGCTTTTTTTTTTTCCTATTACTTGATATTTCAAAGTCCTAACCGACAGTTGCTTCTTCAATCTCTCTAATTCGTTGTCATCGTTGATCAGAATAAGTCAGTATTTTCTATTAATTTATCATTTTGATTTATTACCATAGAAAGTAGATATCTATTTTCATTTGTTCCTGTTGATTCATTTTAATTTATTATGTTCTACTTGATTTATAAACTCTACTGACATATACGTTCATTTGACAAGTAAAAAGTAAAGTATATTTTTAAGAATTATCTCGATGTCATTTTACTATTTTTATTTAATTTATAAAATAGGTATAGCCATAAAATTTATCTCAATACCATAGAATACTGTAAGCAAACTAAACGAAAAAAAAATAACATTCTCAGAAATTTAAATAACGAAATAATAAACTAAATGGAAAAATACAGCGTTACTGAAAATGTAATTTCTAGAAATTTAAATTACTAAGAATACAACATTTTTAAAAATTTTGCATAGCCATAAAATAAAAGCACCCTAAAGGTAGACAAGATGTAAACATAAATGATAAAGTTCAATTATTAAATGGAAATTTAAAGAGCTGTAAACAAATGCAGGAAATAAAGGGGAAGAACATTGAATGCATGAACCCTAGTCCACATGTGACTGACCTCATTGGAAAGAACTATGAATCTCTCTCTCTCTCTCTCTCTCTCTCTCTCTCTCTCTCTCTCTCTGTACTGTAATGGAGGAAGAGGAATGGAAAGTGTCGGCTCTTCTTCCTCCTTTCGTGGCTGCTTCATTCGTCCAGTCCCACCATTACTGCGCACCTCTCACCAGACATTTCCATGTGAACTACTTCTTCTATGAGCAAATTTAGATGGAACCACATCCACCGTGCATCCTCCCTCCCATTCGTGTACGGTCTCGGTATAGGTACAGCGATCAATGGGTAAAATATTGGAGGGTAATGATATAGCATTAATTAGGGCAGATGCAATCTAGAAAAAGCTGACCTTTCATTGGCTGACCTTCAGACTGTATTTGGGAGAAGGAAAAGTGAGGGGAAAAAGAAATTAAGGGGTTAAAAATTAGGGTTTTTACATATCAGTCTCTTTAGATTTCGAACTTAACAAGTCCTTAAAAATACGTTTTCAGAGGCTGATATATATTTTTAAAAAAAATAAAAATACATCAGCCTCTGAAAACGTATTTTCAGGAGCTAATTTATTCGGCCTCCGAAATAGATGACTGATATGTAATTTACCGTAAAAAATTGGAGGTAAAAAAATATATTTTTCTTTATGTGGTGTAAGGAAGAGATATAGAAAAGAAGGAATTATTAAAATATATATATATATATATATATATATTATATATATATATATATATATATATTTCCTACCTTTTTGTTTACCTCTTTCATTTCTTTACTTTTTCTTCCCCCACTTTATTTTATCCAAACAGTGGTAGTGATCAGAGCCGACGCTATCCGAGAAAAAGCTATTCTACGTAGGTCAGACTGTTGCATATCACACCAAAATTTTAGTTATGGACCAAAATCAGGTAGACCAACATCAGCCAAAGCTACGAGTTAAAACGTCATTTTAGGAGCAGCTTTCATAACCCTAATACATCTTTGTATAGTGAAATTTTATCATTGGTCATCTTTAAAACATGAAATAGAAAGGCAATCATCAACTGCATCCGTTCAACGAGCAGTCCATAGGGTAATTTTAAGAAATGGTACATTTTTTTTAAATTATTGTGATGAAATCCGTAATGTGAACGTCCTGTAGGGTCCTCAAACTCGTGAAAAATTCTTACGTTCAATCCTGATCAATGCTCAGGAATTTAAGTATAGACATTTCATGAGCGAAAACTGGCGTACAAAAAGTTTTACTTCAAAAAATTCTGCGAAAAATGTTATCCAATACTGACTCGAATCCAAATTGTTACGCTTCTTGACACCCCCTATCCGGTTGAACTAGCCATACTTGACATTTGTCCAACACTTTTTGTGTATTAATTTATATCCTATACGGGTAATACAATTGCTGTCTTAGTTAAATTGGCTATTACATCACAATAATTAAATATCTAACTAAATCTTAATTATGAAAGAGAAATTTTCTTTGATAAAAACATTTAAAATTGACATTAGGCCATCCGCAATATATTGACTTAGTCAAATTGTGGACCTGTGTCAACTCCAATTTGACATTTTCAAATTAGCCTTTACCTAATCTGTTGAAATATGACTCGTATTTTATTATAATCCGACTTATATTTTATATTAGTCCAAATTAAATTAAATAAAATATTTATGAGATTTTTCTGAGATCAGTGGTGATAGCAGAGGAACCGGACTGTTAAATCTGAGACTAATTAGCCAATTAGAATTACTATTTGATATAAAAAGTTGTAATATCTTTTTTTTAAGAGAGTTTTGTAATTTCGGCAATTAGGACTTTATCCTTTTGTGTCCACCGTCTATTTTGTACTTTTCGATTGATAGTGGACCTTTTCTATTCCTCGTCTGTGGATGTAGGATTCTTACTTCGAATCATGTAAAATTCTGATATTCTATTTTAAGTTTTATACCTTTCGATTTGGGCTTATACCATATCAGCCCCCCAATGTTTCAAAAGTACCAGATCAGCCCCCCATTTCAAAAACCTACCAAATCAGTCTCTCAAACACTGTTTGAATTTTTTTCAGACAAAAATACCCCTATACTTGTTAACAGTTCGGACATCAAAAATATCTATCTAGAAGTATTTTTTGGAAAAAATTTGAACATTAAAGTTGTAGAGCTCGTCGAGATCTACAACTTTTATGTTGAACATTTTTCCAGAAAATGCTTTGAAATAGGTGTTTTTGATATCCGAAGTGTAACCAGCTCGACCCAAAATCGCTGAAACAGTTTGGACGCTGAAAACACCTATCTAGAAGTATTTTTTGGAAAAATTTTGAACGTGATCTACAACTTTTATGTTCAAAATTTTTCCAAAAAATGCTTCTAAATAGATAGTCTCGGCCTCGGCGAAACGAGAACATTTTTGTCAGAAAAAAATTCGAAACAGTAGCAGAGGGACTGATCTGTCCAAAGAATTCAAAATGGGGGGCTGATACGTCATTATCCATTTCGATTTTCTATGATTAACACAATCAAACCAATCGGTAACTTTAGTTTGATGGCTACTTTGATGGCCATCAAACTATTTATAATTTATAATTTCACGGCGGCTCTTTGATGGCTACTACTTAATAAGTAATATTTGTTAGAGATAGTAGTGAGAAACAAAATAATCAGAAAATTTAAATTAATTGTTGAGTCATTTTTCAAAGTTGATACGTATACTCTTTTGATAGGGATTGTAATTTTTTTTTTTTTTTTTTAAGAAAAAGGATAAAAGTAGACGAACCGATATAACATATGCTCGTCAACGGAGGCAGAAGAAGTGCTCTCTTTCAAGTTATTATAAAACCAATTCCATATGCGACAAATATTATATAAGACAAAAGTTCTCATAAGAATTACTTTTTAACTAAATAAGAAGACAATAGTTTTAGTTTATATAGAATTTTTCATAAAAATTTATAGTTTGGACAAAATAGATTAGTTGGTTACTGAGATATAGTCCATCTATACGGCTCACCAGATTAAAAAATAATTTTTATATTTTTATATTTTATTTCTAAAAGTAACTAGAATGATCCGTTTGAGATTCAAATTTAAATTTCAAAACGGATGAATCAGAACAATAGTAATTGCAGCAGTCGTGAGAAGTTACAACTGCTAAAATCCGAACAATTACCACCGTTTGGAGAAATATCTTTTCATATTTATTTAATCTAAGTAAGTTATTAGAAAATAAACAGCAATATGTGTTCCCTTTTTATTCTTTCAAAGTAAAAGATCGTCTCCGTTAGTACCTACTGCAGAAAGCACTACCGATGATAGATAATTCTCTGAATATCGGTGTGTTCAATACTTCGGTGTCGTTAGTATAAGGCGCCGTCGAACAGACTTTATTGTATATTAAAGACTATCGATTGATTCTTATTGCACTATTTAATATGGACAAATAAAGCCTTAAGGATAGTAGTACTGCAACACACATTTGGATAATTTTCCTAAAAATCAAAACCGCTATTATTATTTCTGTATTACTTTCTAACATACATATATATATATATATATATATATATATATATATATATATATATATATATATATATATATATATATATTATTGCGTTCATTTAACGTACTCTATGCCACATGGGTATTATATCACACATAAATTAACTTGACAATCAAATGATCTATGAAATTACAGTGCATGCACCCTCTTCATCAACCCAATAAAGAAAGCAGGGAGTTATGTAAGTGGGTTGGTTGACGTTCCGCATCTCGTGATGGGTGTGAAAAAGATAAGAAAAGTGCCAGGAATAAATAAATAACCCTACTTTATCTCTCTTTTTATCACACTTTCTAATCTATCCGTCTGATTTAGCACACACGGTGTAGATCATGCTAAATAGGACAGCACGCCCCTCCGATATCTCCTTATTTAGTGCCCCTAACGTGGCTGTAGCGATGAGCCCACAATCGCATCAGTAAGATGGCTCGGTATTTCTCAAGGCCCAATAAGCCCACATTTATCACATAAGAGACCCAAATTTCCACTTCATTATTTGAATTTCGTTTTTATATGTTCTTTTGAAGGGGAATCCATTCCCAATTCTCCCGCGACATCGTTTCCTGGCAAAAGATCTACCAATCTCTGTCGAAACACTGGCGTCTGATCGGGGCAGTGAATTATCAATCACGAGATTTAAGGTGACTCTCCGATGTCACAGGTTTATATTCTCTCAACATATTGTACGGCGACTTAGCAAATCTCGTGCACGAATGCAATTTGTTACGAAGCTCA
Organism: Xerophyta viscosa; assembly: GCA_002076135.1. Taxonomy (NCBI): domain Eukaryota; kingdom Viridiplantae; phylum Streptophyta; class Magnoliopsida; order Pandanales; family Velloziaceae; genus Xerophyta; species Xerophyta viscosa. Next base: position 3,507,311 of record MJHO01000012.1, on the reverse strand, counting down.
GTGATTGAGAAAATACTAAATGATGGCTAAGAAAGTAAAAGTAGGAAGACAAGAGTAGGAACAATTGTATAACTCTTGAATGCTTTACTTGGATGAATACAAATGAGGAGGGTCTCTTTAGTTGTAGTTCTCATAGGGCCCAATAGGCGGTTTAGATTGAGCCAAACATACCTTTCGGATGGAACTTTAAAATATTCCTATTTGTACCCTAAACTACCAAGCATTCTAAGTGGATCCTAAAATTTTTTAGGAAAATTGCGTTTCAGCCCCCCTAAGTTTGGGGTCGCGCGATTCAGCCCCCCGAAACGCCACGTGGCGGCACGCGCGCGCCGCCACGTCGGCGGGGAAACGCATTTCGGGGGGCTGAAAAGTCAAAAATGGAAAACGGGGGGGCTGAAACGCAATTTTCCCAAATTTTTTCATAAGTTGGCTTGTCCTTACCCTTACCCAAGATAAGGATAAGAAAATTTTAGATAATTCCTCTAGGCAGGCTTGGTCTTGCCTTAGCTAAGACTGAAATCACTCGAAGGGTTTGGACCTAGCATTGGCTAAATATCTAGGCACGTGACACAAATCATATATTACTTGATGGATAAGGAAATCGTGTGAATAGAAAGAACTATGCAATTATGGTTGATTAAATTTTGGAATTACTAAATGAAAAATACTAGTGCACTCAATAGATTCATCTATTCATATATCAATAGGTGAAAAAAATAGAAATAGAAAAGAAAAGTAAGTTTTAGGTGGTAGGGACATGGGAGACCGCCCATTGCGAGTGTAGCGGGGATTTATCATGGAGTGCTCATGTACACTCTCATGCATTCTCTCATGCACAATTGGCGTGGATGGCTCAGACTTGCGGCGAGTTATTAGGCCGCTCTATATCTTTAATGATAAGTCGATGTGGAGATCAGTTCTATATGGAGAAAACAACTAAAGCGTCAATGCGCTTAAGAGCCCATATAAGATATATCATGTCCCATAGGGAATCGCATGTGGGGACGTAGGCCCTTTTCAAAATTTTACTTTTCCTGCGGACGTCTCCAAGGTTTGAATATGCGATGAGACGAACTCTAGGGTGCATGCTCCTTCAAGTTGGAGTTAATTTTTTATTCTGTCCACATTGAAAAACTAAGTAATTTTGGTTGGTTAAATATACGCCCACATTATTTGTAAAACAGATATTCGTATTATTTATGAAATTATCTATTATATCGGTCTCAAGAAGTGAAGCGATGAAGGTTAGATTTTTTTTTTTATAATAATCTCTAAAAGTATCCTTTCAGTCCATGGATCTAAAGGAAAAGGAATAGAGGCCGACTTTTTTTTTTTTTTTTTTTTTTTTTGTTTGCGTCTACTAGTATCATGCTTACATCCAAGGTTTGAAATTTCCAGTTTATATTTTATTTTGGAATATTTTTGAGCTTCTTCTCCATGATTCTTAAGCTTTTTATTGAGGTTAATTTTGAAAGCAAGGTCCTCGTAGGGGTGAAAACAAGTGATGTTCGAGCAGAATACCACCTAACTCATGCTCGACTCAGTTAATACCTCAAGCTGAACTGCATTCAATGGCTGAGCTAAACTCGGTTCAGCTTTAAAAAATCTGTTGAGCTCAACTCGATCTTTTTTCATTTGAGATCAAATCAAGCTTCGGCTAGAACTCAGCCAGAATACTATATTACTTATTTTCTATCCCTTTTAAAATTTCCAGCCATCAATATTTACTACCAAAAGACGCACGTACACCCACGGGCCTATCAAGTCGGGTATTATGGTGGTCAAACTGAACTCATTTAATTAACGGAGTTTAAGTTGGTGTTCTAATTCGATTTGAACTCGGAAAGTCTAACTCTAATGGTCTAACAGTTTTGGGCTACTAGGGTTCCTTATCGGCCGAACAATAGTCCAGCCCATGAAGCCCTCTCACTATCTCTCCCTATCTAAGCCCTCTATCAGTTGTAACTGGATCTACACTAGCAATCGTAATGCAAGGTAAAATCTCGCATCACAAAATCATGCGAATTTCCATTTTCGAGTACCCTATCAGTAAATATATATACTTTAAGGCATTTTAGAACCTACTTGATGATAAAATTTTAAAGTTTTGGTCACAAGTAATGAAATTTATAGCTGAAATTTTGTATTATTTATTTATTTTACATATCCCGATCTCCGTCTCCTCAATCACAAGTTTTCTACACAAAGCACTCACAACGCAAGGTAAAATCTTGCATCACAAAATCATGCGAATTTCTATTTTTCGAGTTCTAAATCAGTAAATATATATAGTTTGAGGCATGTGAAAATTTACTTATAATGATAAAAATTGCAAACATTTATGGAAAATACTACTCACCCCAACAAATTACCCAACAAACCACACACAATCAATCTCCACCACACACATACCTCGTGATCCGCACAACTCCCTCGTGATTCGCACAAAATATTAAAATTACAAATATACCCATCGTGATGTGTGGTCTTGATTGTGCCACGTCAGCATGTGTGATTTATTGTGTGGTTTATTCACTTCTTGGGTGTGCATAGCAACATTTATATATGCTGATGTGAATTTCTTCACTGAACAGCTATTGTTGTTCACAAGTAATAGGACTACTATATATATCTGAAATGATTTGATTGTCAGAAACCAGGCATGAGTTCCTATTCCTCGGATGGCCTCGGGATGGGTATTTGGGTCACTTTTAGTGCTCAGATTTGGACACTGTACCAGTGATCTACAAATATAGAGTTAAAAAAACCTTTTGGCAGCCAACTCTGGGTGCCCTACTTTTGTTAGGTTGGTGAGTAGCATGGTGTCTCATCTCTCACCATCTCAATCTTTCCCTCTTCTATTCCCCTCTCCTTTGGGTCTCTATCAATCTCCACAATGGTTTACTTGTATTATATTTATTTTAAAAATAATTAAAAAACAAATTTCCGCTGCAATACACTCGATTTTATTAGGGTTACAATTTTCTAACCACGTCCCTTTGCACAATACCTCTATTTGAAATTTTTTTTACTACACCTGAATCTATAATACCTCGCTTTCTAAGATAATTGTTAGTTTTCATACTTGTAATTTTAGCATGATCGCGATTAGTATCACTCACTTCAATGTTCTGTCAACTTAAATATTTGGATATTAAATTTGTATTATTGGGCTCTTCTTTTTTTTTTCTTTTTTTTTTCTTTTTTTTTTTTTCCAGAAAGGGACGTGTATATATAGTTTCAATACAAATTGGTTCCTTAAGATGTATCAATAATATATATATATATACAAAAATTCTGTAACGAGGCTTATGTATTTTAAAATGTCGACCATCTTAATTTAAAGAGCCATCCTGTCCTAACTATTCGGCTACCGATATAATAATAACATCCCAGCCAAATTTCGCAGCATCGGGATCTGTGGAGGGTAGATGTAAGCAACCATGCTCTGAATAAGACTATTTTCTCGGGCTCCCTGTATGTAGTTTAATGACAACTATATAAGGATCCTTAATGATACGAGCTCGAAACATACATGTAAAATAGGTGAGATCGGAAATGGTCGCAGGAGTTTGCCAAAACGGTTGCTTTCGGTTGGACTCATCAACTGTACAATGTGTTTGTTCTTAAACCGTCACTACCATTAGGTCTTTTCCTCTCATGATATCTTGTCTTTCAATTCAGACCAAACAATCTTCGGTTCGCGTGTTGTCGTTGTCGTGTTCGATCCTTATCATTATCGCTTCGAAGTTTAAACTATCAAGACTACAGATAAAATAGTGACGAGTAATTTTATCTTTGCACGATCTCATCGATATAGTTATACAAATTGAATTGGAGCGCACCGAGCTCGACTTGACTTATCGAAACTACACATCGATAGTACATCGGGCCTAAGATGGTACATTTTGGTACAAAGTTTGGGAGGTTCTAGCATGTGAATAGACTAGAGTTAATAAAAGAGAGGGAGGTGGGAATTGGACGTAGGGCAAGTCCCATCCAACAATTCGGCAAGCCCTACTCTCAATCAATCCTCTAGTATTTATATCTCCCACAGACATTGCTTGTTGGCATCAATATCCCTCCCCAAGGGTCCCCCAAAAACTTAGAGAGGGGATAAATTAGCTGGTCATGACCATACCACACCCCCACCCCTACAAAACCAATATAGGGTAGTTGTTGTAGTTCTATGTTTAGTGAGGTGGAATTAGTTGAGCTATCAATTCGGTCGATCCTTAAGGCTTCATAGTGTTCGTCGACGCGTAAAGAACTATATTTGAGGGTCCTTTTATTGTGATTTAATGTGCATCCAAGTTGAGAATCGATTCTTATAGATGAAAAATTTTCTAAAACCCGCGGTGGTTATAGTATTTTTATTTTTTGGGCGGACCATTCGAAGATTAGACGATGTAATTATCAAAAAAAGAAAAAAAAATGTGGTCCTTGTTGATCTGGGCTACCTCTTATGGTAGTTAAGGGTAGGCGAAGGGTGCTTCCCTTGTGCGTCTAATGAGGAGGAATTGGTTGAGCCATCAATTCGGTCGGCCCTCATAGCGTCTATAGAGCTTACACAATGCGAGAAATGTAAAACTTATGTGATAAAATCCAATTTCTTCTTCCCTTTGGTAAAAGTTAAAGGTCGCCGTTGAGTTACCAATAATGAAGTATCTCTTATGAAGTAGAGTAATACACTCAGCACAAGGACCTTACGAACGTCGTAATAGATAAACTCACAGTTAGCACCGATCCAGGTTCTACCAATATAGGAGTTTCATACTTTCGATTAATTTGGACAGATTATTAGGTTCGCAACATCCTTAACAGAATAGAGAAGGATAAATTTTACACACCCTTATAGGTGGTATTTATGAGATTCGAATCTAAGAATTATACTTTATGAGGTAGAAACCCTATCATTCATCCTATACGTCGTCTGACGTACAATCCAATATTTTCATCTGACCACTATGATATAATAAGAAATAGAGTGAGCCCCTCTCCTCTCCCACCATCAAGGGAAACAATGCAGGGGGAGAAAAATGTGACGCATTATATTCCAAAAGAGAAATACGAATACCATGAGAGTGTGAGAGTTTACTTTATATATAGAGCTTCAGTGGAACCTCTATATATATATTAGGGTTTTTCGTTGATGAAGAAATCACTCCTCCTTGAAAGACCTACTATACGTGCTACTTCTTATACGCCCATGAAGAAGCGCCACATCTTCGTGCTCCGGCGCTGCGAGCCGCCGGCGGCCGCGAGAGGCAGCGGCGACGGCGCGTCGACGAGATCAAGGAGATTAGTGAGGTACGGCGAGTGTCAGAAGAACCACGCTGCCAGCGTTGGAGGACACGCTGTAGATGGCTGCAGGGAATTCATGGCCGCCGGCGACGATGGAACTCCGGCTGCATTCCGGTGCGCCGCCTGCGGTTGCCACCGGAGCTTCCACCGCCGGCTCTCGGATCAAGATGGTGAGTTCCAGTGGTCACACAATCATTGATTCTGTTGGGTTAATTGTACGTAGTTTGTGCAGCTTCTCCATCTTCGGCACATATCCCAAGAGAGTGAATATCACCCATCCCGGACCGTGAATCTCAAAAAGGAGCTATGGATGGAGCGAATAGTAGGAAGATGATGGATATGCATGGTTAAGCTTGGTTTTGCAGATTACTAGCCTTTGTTCTACATTTTGTGTTATATATAAATATATCGTGTAATTCTATTGCTTTTGAGAAAAAAATTTGTTTGTAATTGTAGATATATTGTTTTTTGGGAGAAGTATAATTATATTATAACTATTATCGTGTTTGCATGATTTTGTAATGTTTATTGACTCCTCAAAAAAATGCTTGTATCATTGTGTAGTCTTTGACTGCCGAGCCTCTTAATTTAGAACTATGTTTTACTAAATCTCCCAGATTTCTCTCAAAAACTGTTGTATAGGGGGTTCTTTTTCTTATTATTTGAACTGTTGTATAAGATGAACTATCAGCAGTTAAAAATGTACTATGTGAAGTCCAAAGTCCAGGGAAATTTAAAATTTTTCTTTTAATTTTATGTTTTTTTGAGACATTAATAATGGTTTTACGGATGGTGGTGGGTCGTACACGCGCGCTCTCTCACATACGATGGGTCCCTCTAATCTAAGGTGGGAGCATCATTTTAAAAGAGTCAAGTAACAATAGTTACGGACAAAATATTAGCTCTAGAAAATACGAAGGTCCTCAAAATCAAAAAAAAAAAAAAAAAAAAATTGTTGTGGGATGTTGCATTAAATCTCATGAAATTTCTCTTAAAATTTCCCCATCAGTTGCAGCCTTGCAGGTTGCGCTGATGAGGTATTGAGGTGTAACTCCATATATTAAAGTGGGTTTTTTACATGGAGGTCACATTTAAGCCCAATTGGTAGCAGTGCAGCTCGATCTTCTTTTTTTTTTTTTTTTTTTTTTTTGAGAAATACTATTGTATAGAAAAAATTTAATTTAAAATTTTCAGAATTGATATACCATTATTCACATCAACCTAAAATTTTCATAAAAAGTTTGAAATTTCTTACTTTCAAAACTTTAGTAACAACCAAGGTTTGTGCCGTGCTGTTTCGAGTTTCGATGAACTCAGATCTCGAAACGTGCCGATCGTGCCGTGCCGACCCGTGTCGAATCGTACAATTATAAATATAAATATATATATATATATATATATATATATATATATATATATATATATATATATATATATATATATATATATACATATATATATATATATAGATTATTATATAAATGGTAATGAAAATTAAATAATAAGAAAAAGTCTTATTCATTTGTCAAAACTCAAACCTTATATTACATAAATTATTACTACATTGAGTGTCGGTGTGGTTGATAAAAATGATCAACGAAATATAAAGCATGTAAATCTATCCCGTGCGTTGTTTGAACATAATACACCTACCAATCCCACGAATAAATATGATAATACTCGTTTAAAAAAAAAGTGTGCCGACCGTTTTGGTCTGCACAGTCGGCATAAACACACCGTGTCTAACGAAATAGTCGGCATAGGCCGAGATGGCCGAAACGGTTGCCGTTCCGGTGCCGCCACTTGGCACAAAGCGTGCCGATCGAGACGTCAAACCATTATAAGAACTAAATTTTACTTTTCAAAATTTGAATATAATAAAATTATTTTCTAAATATTAAATTATTAAAAAAAATAAATATAACGACCATTCTGAATTTTTTAAAGTCAAAATAATTTGAATTACAGCGTTTTTGTAAAGCCAAAAGGAGCCGATTATCCTGCCGTTAAGAGAAAGGACCACCCTCCTGTTATTCGGTTATCTGGAACCTGCTCAACCCGAAGAAATAGGAGCGATGTATCAGATCCGACGATTTATGATCCAATCTCATTCGTCCATTATTCCACGCGCAAACCACGCTCAGATTCCGCTAACCTGCAAAACTGACAAAGTTGGTATGTAGAGCAGAGTATGTATGTCTGAGCGACCTCGTCTAACAGTCGATCTAAATCAGGACATACCTTAGAAAGTCAACCATGATTAGTGCAGCAAGAGCAATGGCCATGAGAATTCTAAGTGCGGCCATGATGGTTATAACTGTTTCTTATTTGTATGTGAGAAATGTTGAAGAGTATTGGAGACGTTGGGTAGGTATTTATAGCCGGTTGTTAGCTACAGATACAATAATAAGCTTTCTATATAACCTTTCTTAAAAAACAAAACAGAACACTTTATATATATATATATATATATATATATATATATATATATATATATATATATATATATGACTTGTAGTAAATATGATTATATATTCTCGCGAGATTTTTGATTCATAGGGACCGATATAGGAAACATTTGAGTTGGGGCAAGCAATGTTTGTTACTAAAAGTTAATAACATTGGTTTTGTCAAAAAAAAGTTCATGCCTCGTAAAGTTATGTAAGATAAACTCTTGATTCTTTGAAACTTAGAAAACCGTTCTAACACATATATATATTTAAGTATTTTTGAAAAAAATATATAAAAAAAATATAAATATTAACATATTCTATAATATATTTATATAAAATATTTTTAAATATATGTTCAGAAGCTACAATATTTTGTAGCCATTAAAGTTTTGGAGCATTAAAATATCTATTTAGATATATTTTTAAAATTTTTTAATAAAAATTATAAACTAGATCAAACCTACATTTTCATATTCAATTTTTTTTTTGGAAAAAAAAAATTTGCATGCATTTTAGCTTAACTTAATATTTATCAGAAATAATAAAAATTTATTTAGAAATATGGTACAGGGCTATTATGTAATTATACTATACAACAGATCCCGATGAATCTTTTCTCTTCCTTTTTATTGGATCAAAAGCCATGGATTTTGCAATATTTGGTAATAATTGATGCTTTTGTTACATAAAGATCAAAAAAAAATTCAAAAAAAAAAAAAAAAAAAAAAAAAAGAAAAAAAGAAGGGAACAAAGCCATGTTCTTTGGATAGTGAGGTGCATGTGAGGCGTCTCAATCTGGTACATAGCATATACACCAAAGAGGAAGATAATGAGGGGCCTTCACTCACATTATTTTTGTTCTTTGTTTCCTACGGATTTTATTTAATAAATGTTCTCCTAAAAACATTGTTATTTTCCTTGTTCTCCAGTATTTCGTATACTATCCGATACAGATATATTTGGGACACATACGTATTGGACATATCAAAAAAATATCTAAAAAATCAAAATAAAATAAAATTCCTGACTTACATAACAAAAACGTCATATAGGGTATTTTCGTTCTTGCTGATCAGCCCCGTGGAAACTTATCCCACAAAAATGACCCCTCACACTTTACACAATATCGATTTTAATCCTATATTTAGTACTATTTTTAATATACCAAAATAAATATTTACAAATATTTTTTGAAAAAACTTTCAATATAAAAGTTGTAAATCTTATCAAGATCTACAATTTTTATTCTGAAAGTTTTTTCAAAATTTTTTTTTCTAAATGTCTATTTTTAGGTGTTAAAAATAGCGCCTAAAACTAACGTTTAATTGTTGCAGTAGAACATTCTAGAGGTATTTTCGTTCAAAAAAAATTCCAAACAGTAATGGGAGCTGAATTGTAAGAACTTTTGAGAGGAGCTAATTAGTAAGAATATTTATATATGGAGGCTAATTAACAAATTTTCCATTATTTAAAGTGAGTGGAGTGAAGTGGGAAAAAATATAACTGAAATTCCTTTTATATTGAATATATTTTTAAAAATAATTCTAAATAAATATTTTGATACTTTAAAGACCTAACAAATTTAAAAATAGTTTTTAAAATATGTTAAGATGTTGAGACTTTGGAACCCAAAACATCTATTTAGAATTAAATTTTAAAAAATATTTTAATATTAAAGTTATAAATTTTATCAAAATCTACAACTATTTATTTTAAATTTTATTTTAAAAAATATATATATAAATATTTGTTTAAATATTGGTGTATGGAACGGTTTATAGAATCTGGTGTAAGCTTTCTTATCCAACGCATTCTATCACGTGGGGAGAAGACGGTGGACCATTGGAGGTCGGCCCACGTTTCATTACTGGGCCCTGGGCTCGTGGGCCTAGCTCATCACTGTGCTCGTCATCCACATGCAATTCTCTTAGATTGCTCCTGTATTTTACATGCTATAAAACCAAAGGAATAATGATAAATACAGCTTCTCCATACCAAAAAATTGAAACTTTTTGACTTATAAAATATAAATTGATGTCATTTAATAAATTTACTTGTTAAGGGTTCCGTAATATTAGAGTAATTATAGACAGAATTTTTAACAATAATTTTAAAAAAAATTGCACTTTATTTTAAAATTCTTCCAAATCAAATATATTTCAAAGCTTTTTGCTAACGTAAGCACCGTTACCTCATATCAAAGATGGTCTGATTTGAGATGTAGGGGTTGATGTGGGACACAAAGCAAAAGTTAAGACTAATTAATCTAAATTTAGTCTGTATTTGAATTCTAGATCGTGAGTTAGAACTAAGCGTGGAAGGTTTTTTTTTTTTTTTTTTTTTTTTTTTTATAAATTTGAGGTCTCTATGGGTTATTATATGTTCTACTACGATAATCTCAAAAAAAAAAGTGTGTGTATAAGAAACTTAGCTTTATAATTGGCTTTATTTGCATTTTTATATTAGGATTCATTGTCGTCCTCAACTGATAATTTCAGCAAGAATTTATACTAGTATACATCATTATTTGCAGAACAATTTAAATCTATCTTAGGGGTTTAATTTTCAGATTCGTCTAAGTAATAAAAGAGAAATTTAAACAATTACGGTCCCACAGGGAAGTATCAATATGTTTCTTAAGTTCCATAATATTGATCATATTAGGAGTGGATCGACTGCCGTGCACCCACAGAGAAACTATTAGATCTCGGCACTTACTAAAAATGTCGGTATCGGTTACGCCGAGATACATTTATATATTATTTTAAAAGTAAAATAAAAACTAAAAAAAAAATTATTAAAAAAATTAACATACTGCTGTCCGATACGTATAATGTCTATTCGTACAATACTGATAACTATCGAAATAGATATGTGCCGTCGATACAATCAATGTCACTTGTATATAAAACCATAATTCTATGACCACCCCTAAACTAGACATATGTCCAATCTGTAGAGAAAATGTAAGGAAAAGTTGCGTATCTGCCCTCAGTTTTCAAAAAAAATCACCTCTATGTTAGTCGTTTTTCAGTTTCATGAACTAATTTGTAAAATTCATGAAAATAGAGAGGCCGATACTTAATTAACCGAAAAGTAAGCTTTGTTGCAACGAATTCTAGTCTTGCTTTTTTCCCCCAAAATTATAATGTCTAAAAATTCTATTATAATACTTTTATACAGTGTTTTGAAAGGCATGCTATCTAAATAAAAAAAATGCACAACATTTAGCATTTTCATGATGTGTAACTTTTTTTAAGTAATTATTATTTCAAACTGTTAAGTAATTATTGAAGCTTCAGCTTCTGATTCCCGATGCTTTTGAAATCCCTAAAATTTGTTTATTGTTTTTATAATTTTGTATTATTAAGTATTTTTTTTGTTATCTCCGAGTGTGACCTAATTTGCCATCAACTTTTAAATAAAAAATATCAATCATTATTAGTCTAGTTAGCTAGCAGAGCTAAAAGTTCAAAATAGACTAAAAATCTATTTTTTATGAAGGATAGATCAAATATTCGAATTTTAATAATATCTAGTTGGAAGGATTTATCATGTACTGTTCAGAATTTTATCGAGATATATAATAGAAATCGAATTCGATGGTTAAGACAAAAAAAAATAAAAAAATAAAAAAAATATATACAATTCTACTGCAGGAATGTTGAAAGAGGAATTCACCGTATAACCTAAAAAGGCCAAAAAAAAAAGTTAGATGACTACTATCCGACGAGAGTTGTCCATATAGAGCTCAGCCAAGACACGGTTATTGATTGCGTTGAGCGTCGGAGAATTCGTGTTAGCAATATCATTATTTTAGAAAAACTAAATAATATCTGTGTGCTTTCGCATCCGCGCCTTCCAGTTTCTTTTTTTTTTTTGGCTAGTTATTTGTGTTCCTTGTCTGTATTAGGAGTGCTTAATTTTGAAATTTTATGTGTTTTGTATGCTTTGCGGACTTTCAAATACGTGCTTAACTGTTGTTTTAAGCTGATGGTACTACAGAAACAGTCTCATCCGTGGCATATGCCCATAACTTTTGAGTTTATTAAACAAGATAAGTGCAATGCACCTCAAAAATCGAAAAACCACATGAGATATAGAAATGAAGAAATAATTTGTATAAGGGGAATTTATATTTTATATTTTGATAATTTAAAATTATTATAAAATTATGCGCTCTTTAATTCAAAATAATTTTTTTTATACCCTTTGATTGTATAAAATGAAGAGAACTACCCTCGAGAAATTAACTATTCTTGCATTTCAAAACATATGATAAGGGCAATTCTATTAGTTATATATATTTAAGATGATTTAAAAATACTAGTTTATATTAGAGAGCAGAAATGCAAATTTTGAATTATCGGGGGATAAGCTTCCGTAAATGCGCAAATCTATGTAACCCGAAAATTCTACATATGATAGAATGTATGCCTATGGACATCGTGATTTCCATCATCACCAAAACCTTTTGAGTTATTAAACAAGTTAGGGCAATGCACGGCAATGCACCACACCAAACCACGTGAGGAGAGATAAAAGACTAATAAATAGTGCAAGGTCACTCCCGACCTCCGCTAACTCGTGAGGATTTTTTCAAGCTCTAAAGAAACGATGTATACATCCATATCGAAGGATGTCTCCATCATGTGTTATCTAAGATTCGAACTCAACAGTATTATGGTAAGATATAATCGTTAACGCTGCACTGTTGAATTCGCTAGATAAGAGTACAACTATCGAGTACAACGAGCGCGAAACCGCTTCGAACTCTCTCTTCTTTTGGTGTCCTAAAATATTTATTTTGAATTATATTTAAAAAATTTTACAATGTATATATATATATATATTATACATTCGGTGTATAAAAAAAATGTATGAATCTGGTATAGAGTATTTTCTTCCATCTCGTACTATTAGCCTGTCGGCGCCGCATGATCAACGGTTGGGATCTGCCCCCACCGCACTAGCCTGAAGATCGGTTTATAAGTTTTAATCACTCTAATATACAAATCTAAGCTCGCTTAATCAGGGCAGTTCATTCATTAGATCTCAGATCTTCTGCCGCGGCCGGGATCCATGGCGGGAGCTCGCCGCACCTCACCAGGGACGATGCTCCGCTACTTCTTCTCCTCCCGCATCATTATCTTCTCTCTCTTCTCCATCCTCTTCCTCTTTTCTCTCTTCTCCCTCTTCTTCTCCAACCACCACCACCCCCATTCCTCCGCCGCCGCCGCCGCCGCCATCAACCACCCTTTCTCCGCCACCACCGTCTCTCGCCGGAGCTTCCTATCGCTTTCACATAACAACGGAGATGATCGAGCCATTCTCTCTCTCTTCCGCCGGCAAGCCACCGATCACTCGGCCGTCGCCGCCGCATACGCCGCTTTCGCCCGCCGCCTCAAACTCTCCCACCACCGCCTCCTCGCCTCCTTTACCCAAATCTCTAATTCCCTCTCTAATCTTTCCTCCCGAATTTCCTCACAAATGGCCGATAATCTCGACGAAGAAGTATTACGTCAGCTCGAGAAAGAACTCAAGGACAAAATTAAATTATTACGCCAGCTCGTCGCCGAATCGAAAGAGCAATTCGATACCCAATTGAAGATCCAGAAACTGAAAGACACAGTCTTTGCCGCCGGCGAGCAGCTTTCCCGGGCTCGCCGCCTTGGCACCATGTCATCATCCATTGCAGCTTCTTCCACCCCCAAGTCACTCCATTGCTTGTCAATGCGTTTATTAGAATACTTGATTTCAAACCCCAGTTCGATTGCTCCTCAGCAAAACGCACGGCAACTGCTCGATCAAAGTCTTCAGCACTATGCAGTTTTCTCGGATAATGTGATTGCTGTTTCTGTTGTTATCAATTCTGCTGCTAGAAACTCCAAAGATCCCAGAAAGCTTGTTTTCCATGTTGTTACGGATCGAATGTACTTGAATGCAATGAAAGCTTGGTTCTCCCTCCGTCCCCCGCCACATGAGGCCCGCGTTGATATTCGTGCAGTAACTGAGTTTAAGTTCTTGAACTCGTCATACTCGCCAGTTTTGAGGGCCATTGAGAATGGAAGAAAAGATGTTTCTTTGATTAAGCATATGAAGTTCTACTTGCCAGAGTTGTTCCCGAAGCTGAGAAAAATTGTGCTTTTAGAGGATGATGTAGTTGTGCAGAGGGATTTGGAGGGGTTGTGGAATGTGGATTTGGATGGGATGGTGAACGGTGCGGTGGAGACTTGCTTTGGGGGGTTTAGGAGGTATTCACGGTACTTTAACTTCTCGAATTCTATAGTCAGTGAGAGGTTCAGCCCCCGTGCTTGTGCTTGGGCGTTCGGTGTGAATGTGTTTGATCTTGATGCATGGCGACGCGAACAATTGACGGAACAGTTCCATTTCTTCATGGAGAAGGTGAGAATCACGTTACCTTGTTCACCATGTGATTGAATTGTTATTCATTGACAAAAAAATTCCTACATTGTCTCTTGCTTCCTTTTTGCGAGTATGTGTTTGATAGAATGTTAAGTATGGATCCTTCTTTGCACTGGCAGTTAGCTGTATAACTGATTTTCACTTCAGAGCCTTCTTTCCACATACAGAAACATAGTATATGTAATATTTATAAGCAACACAACCACGCTGCCACAGTAGAAGTTTTTAAAATTTAACATGCGCCCCTTATTAGGAATCCAAATGATTTGTGCCCCCCTTAAAAACTTTCACTTTATGTACATTCTCTTTTTTTTTTAAATCTCTATGCTGCACATTATTCAGTAATATACTTTCCCATAACAGAAATGTGCTTCCTATGCGAGAAATTACAATTTGTCATAACTATACTTTATCTGCTTTAGTGCTATCTACTTATGTTTACTTCCGTTAGACATAGATATGTTTTCGCGTCTATAGAGTTATACTTTGATACGGGACGTGAATGTCAGACCAAACTGAAGAATAATGAGAGACTTTTATGTTCGAGCATACTAGGGGATATGGAGAAAGTTTGAGGGGCTGCGGATTACTTACCCCAACAGATTATTGATTAATAATTGGGTGCAATATTAGATCTTAAAGAAAGATAAATAAATACAGCAATAAATAGTCGAAAGACTTCATATTTCCTCACACAGACCCAAAGAAAGTAGTCTTATGCTAACTGCTAGAAAGTCACTCATTCTCCGAGTACATTTCCATGTCACCAATGGCGTCTACGAATTTCTAAGAGTTCACAGCAGAAATAGAAATATATATATATATATATATATATATATATATATATATATATATATATATATATATATATATATCTTCGGTGATGGAGAGGGTAGCAGCTTGCAAGCGCATAAAAAAAATAAAAAATAAAAAATCCGGAGAAAGAAAGCTGTGGGTGCATGTCTCTAGGAAAAAAAAATATCCTTATGGTTATAGGTGCGTCCTAGTTCTATGACAAATTAATTTAGTAAACAATACCATTCTTTTTTCTTTAAAATAGATATTTGATTTTATGATTGATTAGAAATAGTCGATACAATTCAAGGATGATCTTTTCTCATACGTGGTAGGCATAGTCCCTCGTCCTGCATAGGTTCTTTTGGGCTGTCCCAAAGTATTCGGATCATCTAAGTTAATGATAATATACATATCTTGTATCATATCCCCAAGGAATTTAATGCCTCAAAGCAGGGTGAAAAGTGAAGATGTATTTTGTTTTTCAAACATTCAAACTTCAGCATTGAAAATCAGCCAAACAAGCAAATATTCCTTTCAAAAGCTTCTATTTCCGCTAGAGTTTCTTCTTTTGTTTTTTTTTGAACATTGAAATCATTGTAGCATGAGGCTTCGAAGAAAGTCCTCTTATTCAGCACATGGTTTCGCATGTCCTTACGCTTTCTTCAAGTTCAACGCATTAGAAAATTCACCTAAAAGTCTACCTCCTCTTTTCCATTAGAAAATTCCTGGTTTTTAACTAAAAGTCTGCACTTTCAGTAATCACCTACAGTTTCCTCCGCCGGGTAGCCCAGTCAGTGGGGTGAGTGGCTCATGAACCATCAATCACGAATTCAAGTCCTGCCCATGAGTCCCGCTCATTTTAATGCGGGATGGAAATTTTTACAAGTTTTCAGAAAAATTTCTAAAGGTTGTGATAGTTATGTGCCTGTACTCAAAGGTGTGTAGGGAGACAACACATTTCCAGAACTTTTTCTCTCTGACCCACGGTCTAACAGGCTGTGGTTTGAAAATTGTGCGAAATAATCTGGTGTATGTCTTATGGGAGGTTTCGTCTCATTGCCTCTAAAAGAGTAATTACCTATGCGTTTACCTTGCTTCTAAGTGTCGCTGACTATGAACTTGTGGTTTGCTATTCTCCTTGACAGAACATGGATGGAACACTGTGGAATTCAGAGAATGTGCTGCCAGCTGGATTAGCTATGTTCTACACAACCACAAAACCTCTGGAGAAGTCATGGCACGTAACGGGGCTCGGGTACAACCCAAGTGTCAGTCCAGATGAGATACATAATGCTGCTGTAATACACTACAATGGAAATATGAAGCCATGGCTTGATGTTGCTTTGAACCAATACAAGAACCTTTGGACGAAATATGTCGATACAGATATGGAGTTCCTCCAACTCTGCAACTTCGGCGTGTAGCATGTAAACTTTCTTAATCTCTGATCCTTTCTTCTATGTCCCTACATCCACGGCCAGTAGTCATGTTCTGGGCAAAAGTGTCCACACCTGGTTTGTTCTTTCTTTGTTTCTTTTTCCGTTGTTGTAGCAGAAAATTTGTATTATTCAGCTGCTAAAGGTTCTTTTATAGATTTCTTGTCTCACTATTTCCATGTGTGTCCGACCTCAGAAACAGTCTGATATATCACCAATGCAATGGATCCACATAACGCTTTGACTAATGTGCCGGGATGCCGCCGTTACACTTTTTATATTCGTTTAGAGCTAACACTTTCTTTCTTATGTTTTTTTTTTTAATCAACTTAATTGTGATTGACGTCTGTATACTTTGCCTTCAGAGAACTTAATTCCATGCACATTTTACTCTTTTTGTAATTTCCATCGATCGTTTATTATCAGATTGCAGGTGTTTAACATTGTATCCGAAATTGATCATAAAGGTTCGGGGGAATTGGCAAATCTCATATTGGTTTTCTCATTAGCATCTTTATTGTCCTATCTTCAGCTCTAACTTGTATTTTTCTTTTTTTTATTTTCTTTTCTTTCTGTGAACATATGAATATGGATACATAGGAAACTATTGCAAGAGGTTATCATTTATGGAAAAGTCGGCGAATCCCTCATGTTATGAGGTTAAATTACAAGAGCTTGGGAGCCATTCCATGTTGCTGTTGTGGCAAATCACATGGTGTGCCATTTCATAAGTTGCATCTGTTCATTTTGTTGTCTCAGTTTTTATTGAGATACTAATATATTACCAACAATTGTTTTGTGTGGAATCTCTTATGAGGCGTGGTGGTTTCTGGTTACATATTTGTACCGGAATTTTGATACTCGATGAATGAGCCGACCCGAACCTGATGCGAACCCAAACATGCATACCTACCACCCGACATAAAGCCAACTTGCTCAAAATTCGGATTGACCCGGCCAAACTAACCTCATAACTTGGTATAAAAAATCAACAGAAAGTTATAAGGATTCCTCTCGGTCATATCCAACTAACCTGATAGTTCGTACCTCGATTGTATAATGGGATCAAGGTTTTATGTACCGAGCCGAGTATCGGTAAATTCAGATCTCGGCATGTGCTGACTGTATCGATGGTGTTGTGTGACGTGTACCTCATAAAGTACACATCGCAGATTCGAATCTTCTAGGTGGCCTGAAATAGAAATAGACAATTCTAGCAATTTTTTGCTAAAATAGCTAATATGGTAGTTAGACAGTGCGCTATTATTCTAGGTCTGGTTAGAGCAGATTTCGTACAGAAATATATGCTGACGGATCGTAGTTAGAAACTAGTGCCTTCAATAATATCAGAAGTCGGTTTATCAAAAAAAGTTCGTCTCGTTATCTCAAAAAAAAAAAAAAATCTTAATCAAGTGAAGACTGTTTTTTGGCTCACTATGCTATTAGCAATTATCCATTTCCGATTTTGCAAAATGCCCATACTAATCTAACGGTCATCAAAGCATCACCACGTCCTCTACAAGACTACAACCAGGGTTAGGGTTTTAAATACCTCAATTATTCTGGCGAATCGATATCACATAAATGAAATTATCGCCATACAATTCCCACACAAGGCCATACATCTGACCGTCCATAAGAAATCATTGCAATCTCACAAATCTAAAAAGCTCCCTTTGAACGGGCTAAAGCCATATGAGCGTCGCCACAAAAGTTTTTGTCCACGTGGGCACCAATGGTGGTTGCATCCATTACCACTGATCAGATAAGAATGATCACGATCAACGGCTGAGATTAATAATAGCATTACGGTAACTTTGTTGCGAGTTAGCGGACTATACGGTTGTCTAAATACCCGCACGCCGTGAGTTTGTGCTGTTAATTACGAGCTCGCACAAACCTCTCCAACCAAAACCCTGAGCTTTGGCTGTCCTCGCAGGTTTCTTCTTCGCTCCATCGCGATTCAAAGAGGGAAATAGGTTTAGGGTTCCGGGAGATGGTGGCGGAGAAGGGTAAGAAGTCGAAGACTGCAGCGCCGGCGGAGGCGGAAGGCGAGCATATCGACGGAGAGCTAGTTCTGTCGATCGAGAAGCTTCAGGAGATCCAGGATGAGCTTGAGAAGGTATGTACGTTGATTTTGCTAATTTTTTGATTGATTGAAGTGGTTTTCGTAGTTATAGTTAATTAATTTGTACGAATTAAGAGAATTTTTGTTAAGCAGTGTCCATATAATCATATTGGTGGTAGTGTAGGTTGCTTATTTTTTTTTTTCTCATTGTTAAAGTTCTGATCTCTTGCCTTGTTACTCTTGTAAGCTGGATTTTTTGCTGTGACAAGTAATATTTCAATTGTAATTGGAAGATTGGTGATTAAAGATGGCAGATTGATGCCTAACATGATATTAATGATTCGCAATTGGACATTTTTATGTATTATTTGTTAACTTGATTTGCATAAGTGCATTTTGTAGGAATTGCAGCAAGTGGCTTTATGTAGAGGTGAAACTGAGTCATTTCAACTTTTGATTTAGTTGGACGACAATGATGAGACGCTTGAACTGATTAAGATCGGTAATGAATGATGAAAATGCCCGTTAAGTGTGAGTTGGCATCTAGAAATAGATGACTTTAGTGACAACCATAAGTCATTTGTGAGTTATTTTGAAATGGACAAATTGCGAGTCATTTGTACTGTTCATTTAGTCGGAAGACAATGATGAGGTGCTCCTTAAGTGTGAGTTGATGTCTAGAAATGGAGGAACTTCATCGATTTTGTATGTATGTTACACACACACACACACATATATATATATATAGTTGCGTGCTTGGAAATGGTAATATATGTCTTGGGAGGCTGTTTACTTTGGAATGCTTTAGTAATATGCAGTTATTATTATTAATAAAGGGCAGCAATAAGGTGGACTTTTACCAGATCATCTCCTTCTTGTTACATGGTTCTGCAATATTTTGTTCAATGGAAGAAACGTTTAGTAATTAGTCGTATAGTACGTGTATCTTCCAAAGAGCAAAAGTAATTGTTTTTCTTTGATATCAACTGCCGTATACTTCTACTCGTCTTTCAGCACTATGTGTCATTTGTTCTTGTTTTTGGTTTTCTCCAAACTGTCATGGTGACCTGGTCTATCCCTTTTTACATCCAGACAGAATATATATTTTTTAGTTTTTTCGTCTGCATGCTGCAACAACCTTAGAATGATGCCGGAGTTTGTATGGGGCAAAACTTGATAAGTCATGAACATTTAAGCTTGTATTAGTAGGTTCTATGCTGTAAAAACAGCATCATGCTTATTTGTTATACTTGTAGGTGAATGAGGAAGCAAGTGACAAGGTATTGGAGGTTGAACAGAAGTATAATGAGATACGAAGACCTGTCTATAAAAGACGGAATGAAATAGTCCAGTCAATTCCAGATTTTTGGTTAACTGCGGTTTGTGGTTTTCTTTCCTCACCCCCCCTTCTCCTCTTTCGTGCACTTTCTTTTTACAGTTTTCATACTTGATGCTCTTTTGTATCGGCTTTCATCTACTGCAGTTCCTTAGTCATCCTGCACTTGGTGATCTCTTGAGTGAAGAAGACCAAAAGGTGAAAGGAGACTATTTTGTTATTTTTATTATTGTAAGTTGGAAAATATTTTGCAGTTACAAGTTGAATTAATTCTTATAAGATGTTCTTTTAGCAGATATTTAAGTATTTAACGTCTTTGGATGTGGAGGATTATTCAGACGTGAAGTCTGGCTACTCGATTACATTTGTGCGTATTGAACTTGCATATGGTTTACAGTTGTTAGATTAGTTGCCACTTTCCCCTGTCAGTGTTTTCATGATTGACTTTATGGGATATCTATTTTCAGACATTTGCTGCAAATCCATATTTTGAAGATACGAAGCTTACAAAGACATACTCCTTCGATGACGAAGGGACAACTAAGATAACTGGCACAACAATAAAATGGAAGGAGGGAATGGTATAGGGAGTCATCTGATTATATTTTTTTAATCTTATTTGTTAAGCTATGCTATTCTGTATTATACTTTTATGCATTATGTCTAGGGTGTTGTTAATGGTGATGCTTATGAGAAGAAGGGCAATAAGAGACCAATTACTGAAGAAAGGTTTGTAGTCAGTTAGCTTTCATCATTAATCAGCCTCTGGTTGTTAATATCCTTTAGTATAATCTCTTTGACTATGCAAATAAGATGCATTAGGTTGCATCACTAAACCCTCCGTATATTTTTAAAATGTGGCTAGGAATGCACCATTGCATTTGTTCTTGCGTGCCATATTCTCATGTATTCGAATACTTACAAGTCTCGTAAACTCTTTCCCCCCGTTGATTCCCATCTTTCTTGTTAATGTGTGCATAACTGCTGGTGTCTTAAGACATGCGGCGATCTTAAAAACAGCCTCAACACTTGGTAAAGAATCTGCATATAACAATAAAGCCTTATCTTGATCCAATCTCATTGTTTTAGTTAATTTAAGGCTCTAGTTTAAAGAGTAGTTTCTAAAGTTATTCTTTGCTATTGCAGTTTCTTTAACTGGTTTGGTGAGACTCAACATAAAGATGTTGTAGAAGGGATGTGCGACGAGGTAAAGATAACCAACACTGCCATCAATCTCACTTGTCTTCGAGCAATTACTTTGTTTTCGATTTATTTATTTCAGCAGTTTCACTAAGTAGGATGGGTGCAGGTGGCGGAGATAATTAAAGAAGATCTTTGGCCAAATCCTTTGAAGTACTTTAACAATGTGGGTTTCCTTATAATGATTCTCTTGTCATCTGAGGCTTATCTGTATCTAAGCATATGTCAATACTGATTCGTTTGAATAAACAGGAGGCTAATGAAGAGGAATTTGAGGGCGAAGATGATGAGGAAGAGGTGATGGTTACATCCTTAGATTCTGAATGCTATATTGCCATGTTTTCTTATTGATCTCACTGTGTATGCTCTCGTAGCTGCTCTTTCTTTTATTTACTATATCAAATAATCAATTTTATGGCTATGCCATCTTTTAAATGAAATGCTATCTAATTGTTGCTGACTAGTCACGTGCAAAGTAGCTACTTCCTTTGCATGTAACTTTCTATAGAATCTCTCTATAAGTGCTACTATATCGCATTCTAGTATAATATGTTTGGAGATGCATATAGTAAAGCTACCTGAATATACCAAAAATTATGAAAGCAGGCTGACCCATATTCCTATTTAGGGAGACTGAAGAGAAATCTCACTTTTTTATTGTCATTTAGTAGGAAGACTGGGACATTTGTGAGATTAAATGATCAATGTTTTATGAATTATGTAAGAAGACTTTGTGATGAATCCTACTGATGACTAACTACTAAGTGATCAATCTTTTTATATCATTAGGTAGGAACACTTTTAAGAACTTGAATCCCACTTTGGTGATATGATGAATCTTTTAAATGTGCTAGTTGAATTTCAGCAATATCCTTGTGTCTTTTCCTCACACTTAGAATTGGATTTTTTGTCATCATCTTCTAAACATGACCTCCTGCAATTGCTTGTCTAAGATCGAGTACTTGTAAACTCTTACAAAGTTCATTAAACCTATTATGTTTTTATCACCCTTGAAATCCAAATAAATTATCACATCCCTTGACAGTGAATCTAACCCATCTCAACCGTACCTTAAGGCGCAGATGAAGGGTTACTAATGTAAAATTATTCTCATCGGAGACTTCTCTTTGTGACATATGCTGTAATTTTGCAGAAGAGCTCTGATGAAGATGATGCGGACGATCAAGAAGACGATGATCAGGATGACGAGGACAACAGCTAAAAGAATTCCGGCTTTTCGTGTCAGTTGCTTAACATTTTGTTCGCTCATGTGAATGAAGCATTTCTGCGGCTGCTGAACGGCCATTAGTAGGTTATAATTTATGTTCACTTTAGCTATGGTTTCAAACTTGCATGTACAAGCTGATGAAACGAATACCTTAACATCTAAATACGTGGTTATGTGGAGTTGAATTAAGGGCTTTCTTTTTATTATTATTTTTAAAGACATGGGCTGACACAAATTATCTATCTATAATATAGTAGTGATCTTTATTCTTTAGTCCGCTAAATATATTATGTACACCATAATTTAGTACTAGGAGTCGCATTCAATCATAGGCTGTGTTCCAGACCCATGCTTTTGGGAGAACTTTTGGGAGATGCTAGTGTCAGATTGATTCTCGTCTAATGCAGTACATTAGGTTAATTGGGTAAGCTTGCTTATTTCCAAGTCAAAATGGAAATTGTTATGTTTGATAGCTCGTCTTAATTCGGGCCGAGACCGACGTCTGGGATTGCCTGCTAGTCTGAGATTTCTGGACAAATTTATAATTTTTATTTTCAACATTATTCTTCTGCTTTAAAAATTTTACTTGTAGAACTATTTATTAGTTTATATATGTATTTACTCGAAATATTTTTAAATATTGTTCATCATTGTTCGATTTTGTCTTATAGAGTCTATATATCTTTTTTTTCCAGCATTGTATTTTCACTGTCTTCACCATCATCGTATAGAGCTATGCCGTAGCACCATACAATTGCTAATGCTTTCTCATGCCATTCATCTAGATGTTGTCTTGTATTAATATCATAATAATGCATGGCGATAGTCGTCGTCAAGATGGTAATGGCAGTAGTAGCAACAGTAGTAGTGGCGGTGACAACACGTATGGACGATAGCTAAGGCTATGGCCGTAAGCGTCAACGGCATTGATGGCGAATGGCTGCGGCGTGGCCCTAACGGCATTATGATTTAAATAATAATTCTAGAAGCACTACAAGGATGACGAGGAGTGAAATAATGAAGGGAGAATTATGGATCATCCATCCGAACTTGTAAAATCTAATTTTTAGTCAATTTAGATTTAGTTATAAAAGATTAACACTTATTTTCATTTTTTTTATTTTTTAACCCTAGTAACTATAATATTTTAAATTTTGATCCAAATACTCTTATTATTAATATTATATTTTTTATTACTACTTTTTTTTTTTGAGAGTTCTTGCTGCGCTGCCTTCTACCATCATCAACGCCATCTTGCTCTGATCCGTTGTTTTATCATCTCGCATATTACTTTGAGATGGCAAATGTAACCAGTCTTCGCGAATGCTTTTCTTTTATATATACTTCATTTGATTCAAGAAATTCAATTTAGTTGTTGAAATGTACTTTTATCTGATCGTTTGCAATTTCTAATATCATCTATTTATTTGATTATTGGCTAAATACCTTATTTATCATGATTATGATAGCAGTGGTGGCATTGCGGGCGCTGCTCCATGTACTGCACATCTCCATTTTACAGTGCAAAGGCAACTCCTTCAACAAATTTTGATATATATAGGCTCTTGTTTGCCATATTGTTATGTTATATCGAATTACAAAGTGATTAATTAGTAGTTGATTTTAATATTTTGCTACACAGTGATTATGAATTATTTTCGTATTCTGCTAAATGGTTGGGAGTCGAAGAAGTCAGCAAGTATAAGTTAAAAAATATACATATACATATATATAGATTTGGATACCAGCAAGTATAAGTTTAAAAATTAAAAAAAAATATAGATTTGGATATGACCAAATCTAACGTTGGTGATGCGATGAATTGAAGCAGCTTCCAATTCTTATTCCAAACCAAATAAAGATTTCGATAATTACCACTCAACGGGAATAATGTGAGGAATTGATGCAAAACATCTTAAGATTATTCTTCTACGGATGGGCTTTGGCTTGGACGGAATAAGAACTTCAAATCTCAATCGTTGAGTGGTTAATAAGGGTTATTTGAGCAAAAACAAATTTATGGGTGCTTATGAAAATTACTAATAAGGATATTAGCGTCAGTTTAATTGGTAGGAGGTCTAAAAAATTAGTAATTTTGAAATTGGGGTGTTATTATTAAATCTAAAAAATACATGGGTTAAAAAATAATTTTTCATAAAAATAGGAGGTTATTCATAATTATCCGAATAATGAACAAGGTTAAAGTTAGCTTTATTTTTTTTTTATAGTATAGGTAATAATTTAAGGTACCTATCGTCAATAGGTATATGGGCTATATAATTTATAATTTTGAAATTATGGAATTATTTGCTGTGTATCAAAACAAGTTTGTCTAGAAGTCCATGCTTTTCAAAACTTTTTTAAAGTACTCAATATCGCACAAACACACACACCATTTTATATACTAGCGGACAATACACTCGTAATATGTGCTAAAAATAAAATTATTTTTAAAAAATATAGTTATTTATTCTGAATGGAATAAAATAAATAAATTTAAAAAAAAATCTAATCTATGAATAAAAGATAAAAATCTAATCTAAAAATTATATAGAAAATATAAAAAAGAAAAAAAATGGATAGTTTATATTTTCTACAGAAAATAAGGTATTCAATATTTAATAATAACTTTTTTATCAAATTTTTTTTTTTTTTTAATAACAACTACTTTATACCTTATATACAAAAGTTTACTTTAAGTACTAAATAATTATATTATATGATATAAAACACCATCAAAACTACCTCTTGTGCTTTAGTATTATATAAATAATATATATATATATATATATATATATATATATATATATATATATATATATATATTGAATATGAAAATTATAAATTAGTTTACTCTACAATTTTTGTATTAAAGTTTTTGAAAAAAAAAAGTAATTTTTCATAGATATTTAGGAACTGTAAACTTTTATAATTGGTAAATGCTTCTAAGTATTTACAAATTTATTTAGAAAAATTATTTGAAATATATATATATATATATATATATATATATAAATTGCAAACAACATAAATTGTATCATTATTCTAATTGCTTCGTAAATTTTAATTAATCTGATATATTAGCAATGCTCATTTGCTTATGTCATCGTATGTATCATGTTCCAAATCTTTCATGATCATATTGAAGGTATCAAGGTTCTTGAAAAATGGTGATCCGATCCGCCGAGCCACAATGGTTAAAAATAGGTTAAATCCTTCCGGCGTTACAAAAGTTTGATTAGTTGCATTGTACTCATTAAAAACTAATGCTTCGCGATGTATTTTAAAAAAATAAATAAATTACAAAGTATTAAAATATTAACTTATTCTCATGTAATATTTTTGTTTATATATTTGACGAATTATTTATTTTTTTTCTATAAAATTTAAAAATTATTTATTGAATTTTTTAAATAAATTTATAATTTAAATTATTTTTAGTAATATTTATATATATGAGTTTTAATGGAGGAGTGCAAATAATAAGATTTATACCTTATATATTATAAAATTTCTACCTCACGTCCCACACGATTCCCATACAAGTTATGATCAGATTGAGATCACGTTCCATCAAGTTATTTGAGAGTGATTATTGGGTATAACGGTTACACCACATCATTCCGTGTAACAACGTCCAAAAAATATTTTTAAAATATATTTTAAAGAAAATTTAAAATCAAAATTATAAATTTTGACGAGATCTACAACTTTTATATTCAAAAATTTTTCAAAAAATATTTCTAAAATATATTTTGGGCTCCAAAATTAACGGGTTTAAAGCGGGTTTAAAAACTGTTTTAAAATTCGTTTAACCCGTTAAATTTTGGAACCCCAAAATATCTAATTGGAAGTAGTTTTTAGAAAAAATTTTAACATGAAAGTTGTAAATCTCATCAAAATCTACAAGTTTTATTAGAATTTTTTTTCAAAAAAATGCTAAAATTTTATTTTTTATTTAAATGCGATATATATGCATACTGACGTGACATAAACGTTTCATTGTAGAATTTTTTGTTATTTGATCGATTCTTTTAAGGACCGAGAAGTTCCCCTTTCTTTCATCTGCTTCTACCGTTACAATATCATGACCTATGCTAATCGGTACCTTTATTTTTAATTATTGTGGTGAAATACGTAATACGAGCACACGCTTCTATAAGAATTTTAAATTCGCGAAAAATCCTCACACCCACCTCCGATCAATGCTCTGAAATTTAAGTACAGTCTTTCATGAACGGGACTCCTGCTACGGGGTATAAAATTTTTTTAAAAAATTTTACAAAAAATTTCATCTGATGCGGACTTGAAACTGGATGGTGACACTTTAATTTTTTTTTTTTTTTTTTTTAAAGCATGAGACCTGTACTAATCGGTACCTACCTTCTCACGGTAATCAATAGTCTATTTATTTGCCTGAAACTATATCCGACCTAGGAAAAAATATTTAGAACACTCACCAATTTTCATTCAACCTCTGTCCTACCAATATTTCCTTCGTTACTACTCAGGAATTTCTAATGACTCCAATATTATATTAAACCATATATTTCGATCATATTGACCATTACAGGACCTCCGATAAATATCATTTTTCTTTGGTCGTATATAACAATCATTATACAGATATCTTTGGTTCCCTCCGAAATTTATCAAAATCAGATATTCAACAGTGTTCTCCGAAATTTATCGAATTATCGGCATACCTCTTAGCGTGAACGAACATCCGCTTATCAGGGGCGGATCTAGCATATATCCATGGGTATCAAATGATACCCCTGCTTTCAAATTAAAATATAGGTATATATATTTTTTATAGCTACATATATAATTTGCATCATAGGATTTTGCTTCGGTAGGGTTGGTGTAGTGGTTTTAAGCGAATTTAGCTTGTGGGTTGTTGCGAGTTCGAGCCCCACCTACGGCGTTTTGTTTTTTTTGGTATTTTTTGGAATGAAATGGGCTTTAAACAAGGCCTAATGGATAATAAAGCCTATACTTGTTTAGAACTATATAATTATATTTTTATTTTCTTTAGAACTATATATATATATATATGAAAGCTTCCCAATCTCCATCCCCCTCCATTTCTCTCTCATAATATCTGTTCTACTCTCTCCTTATTATTATTTTGCTAATCAAGTTGCCTCCAATTTCACAAGGTATTATTTATTCCAGCCCAGTTGATCATCCTATTTTCATTATTCTATTTTTTTATTATTCGTTAACTGAATTTGATTTGAATAATTTGCAATTAGTTTTATAATTTGTAGCATGTTGAGATCTTATTCAAAAAAAGGTAAAGAATCAACTCATTCAAACAGCTTCGCGGGTTCTGTTCCTCACCAACAACAAATTCACCCGTAATAAAAACATGCAAAAATCATATGCAATTTTTTCCGGTTAACTTAAGCTCTCTCAAAGCATCCACGAATAGAAAGTCTATTCTAGAGTGTTCTCCGAATATACGTGATGAGATTAAGATATTATATTCTAAAAGATCATTGTCAGCTACGAAATTATAACTTTTCGCAAAGTTAGTTTTATGGACATAGGGTCGTTTTAATTCTTCATGATTTTATGAAAATTCGACGAGGTCAATTTGTAATATAATCGGATTGATTTTTATATTAGTTGTAATCGTTTGTTATATGTAATGACTTTATTTTATGAAGTTGTGACCATTACATATAATAGACATTTTTTTGTATTATATTTCGATACCCCTGCGTAAAATTTCTGGATCCGCCACTGCCGCTTATCTTACTTCCTTATGTTCCGACGATCTCTTCGGCGAGTATTTGATCACTAAGAAAAACTACCTAACTCACATTACAAATCTCATTTCTTAATTTGTGGTAGAGCTTATAATTTGTATATATTAGATGTCTAGATCTGATTTGGAATTAGATCTGATTTGGAATTTACAGAAATTTTAAAAGTTTAGTAACATTCAAGAACAATTAGTAAATCTCTTAATATTCGTAGTTTCTGATGATTTTTAAGATTCTATAATTTATAATTAAGCCGGGTTTCGAGTCCGGATCAGATCTTAGCCCAGGCTAAGAAGTTAAATCAATATCAATGACTAGAGAAAATTAGAAATCAAAACTCAACAGTCTGTCAGCCTCCACCGTACTTACATTTAACTTTTATTTGATGATACATTATAAAAATATATATCTTGAAAGTGTAAATTGCAAATTAATCCTATTTAGCAAATGTTTCCATTTTAAGGTCCTAAGTTCTTAGCCGTGTTCGTATTGGTGATCCGTGAATATATGTCTACATTTTATAATTTCAAACATTATTGATATAGGGAGTATTTGTGTTTTTATATATTTAACAATTCAAAATTATATTTTATATTTTCTAATTTAAAATAAAATTGAATTTGATATGGACAGTTTAGTAATTTTATAATCAAAGGAGTTTAAAAACGTTATTTTAAATTAGGAGATATACTTTTATAATTTTGAATTATCGAAGGTATAAAAACATATATTATGTCTCCCAATTTTTCTATACTTTTTCCATATCACTTTGATCGATTTAAAATTTTGTATATAAGTTTCATCCGTCAATATGTGAATTAAGATTAGAGTACGATATTTCACGTCACCAAACTGTAATTTTTTATCCTGAGTACTTAATATTTATATTTATATACTACTATTTTTATCTTAAAATTTATTTATTTAACTGTACGACACTATCATTTTTATATTACTGTATTATGATTTTAGTACTGTTATTTTCGAAGTTAAAAGTATTTTAGAAAATTTAAAAATATATTGAAAGTAGTACTAAAAATTAGAAAAAGGCGACCGGTGCAAGTAGCTCAGAAACTATACATCTCATATCAGAGTCGCACGATTATAACATTTTCATACACATATTCGCGTATGTACTACGTCATTATAAAAAGATAAAACAAAATTTAACATAAATTTATCTGTTATAATAATTATTATAAATTATAAAATAATATTTTTTATATAATATTTTTTTAATAAAAATTAGGAAACATATGAAATGGTTATTATTTGATTAGGGAGTTAGAAAGTAAGAACTAAGAAGGGATGGAGAAAGCAAAGCTGAGCATTGTAGTTATCGCTCATCGTCCTTCCTCCCTCGGACTTAACGGAGCTCTCTCATTCCTGAACTTTTCATTTCGCCCGCTCTTCTCATCTATTTATACACCGCACATGAATCCTAGCTGCTGAGATTCATTCTCTCCGGCGACTTTCCCACTGTTTCCCACCCCCCGTTCTACAAGCTTCCCCAACATGACCAGCGTTTCCGGACTTGTGACCCCTGCGGCGAGCTCAGCTCCCATCGCCGCCGGCCGGAGATCCCGATTTCAGATCTTGCGCGCCTCCGCCATCGACGACCACGTACTCAGCTCCGCGGCTCATACCAGCAAACCCCGTTTCCCCAGGTCTCCTGTTATGTTATAATTATTATTAACAGTTGTGATTTTTGGGAGTTTGATCTGGGTTGTTAAGATCTAGAACTCGGTTGAATGTTAATTGTGTGCTCTATTTTTTAATAAGCTAGTGTAGATCGAGACAAACAAATTAAAATAGCGATGATTTTTTAAGTATATAGTGTCTATAAATACACATGCAATGGAGAAATAGCTGTATCTAGAGTCTTGTGTGATGAATAGTGTTTGGGCTGCCACCAGAGTCTGCTGGTTCACAGCTTTAGGTTACCCTTGAAATAGGTGAACTTATCATCTCGGATTTGTGATTATGATTGTGATGATGAACACCCTTCTCGAGAGTGATATAAGGGTTGCCAACTAGAGTCGCACGTACTTTTCGTTATGTGATTGCAAGCAACATACCATCAAAACTTAAGGAAAATTTTGGTGAAAACCGATATGGCTGGTGATGTTTTATGGATCAGAGTGTTGGGCTTGAAGTATAAGCATGTCTATAAGGTGTGTGACAGAAACTTTAACATATTGCCCTCCCCACCTAAAGGAAAAAGGCTTTTTGTTATTTGCTGTTATTATTTTGTAGTTTATGTATCTACATTTGATCTCTAGCTAATATGTTTTGTAAGTTATGCTAAAGCTATCCAAGAATATGAAAAAAATAATAAGTGTCTTATATGTAATTGTTTGATTCTGTTGATAGTTTTGGTGTTTCTTTCTGTAGACTTGTAGGCATGGGCTCAAAGCTAATTGGATGTGGATCAGCTGTACCCAAGTTTCTTATATCTAATGATGATCTTGCTCAAGTTGTCGATACTTCTGATGAATGGATTTCTCAACGTACCGGTATTCGCAATCGGCGTGTCCTCACAGGTACTTTATCTTCTATTTGAGCGAGCTCAAAAAGCAAGGCATCCTAGGTTTGATACATAGTGTTGCTACTCAGGGGTGGGTATGCACATGTTAAGGCTTCCTGATCAATGGGTGCAGTGATGTTGGGCCCCCGAATAGTGTTGCTCCAGTTCCTCTCGAGATGAATTCAGTCAGGTCCACCTATAAGAGGGTTACATTCTTATGCTTAACTGTGTTGATCCTTCCCTCCTATCTCAAAAAAAAAAGGAAAAAAAAGAAGACAGCTACATGTTGTTGGTATTAAGCAATTTCTAAATTAGCTATATTCTTCTAAGAAATATATAAGTAAAAGAGAGAAGCATTGACAGTCTCTCCACGTTGATAATATTAAAAAAAGTAATAGGAAAATTTGGAATCACGGTGGAATTTAGTTTGGTCTGAACGTCTCCATGAATATGATTTCTTCGGAGATGACCTGATAGAGAAGTATATGAATTCCAAAATTAGAAGTAATCTTCTAAGAGACTTGTATTAGAGGTAAAAGCATCAACAGACTGTAGTTACATGTTAAGAAAAAAAATAAATTTTGATTTACTGTTTATATCTACGAGGTGCATGAAGCATTCATCTTTCTGGCTTTTTAATGCTTATCGACTGTTGTGCGCCAGTAACAAAGGCGTTGCAAGTGCTTATTCCTGATTCTGTTAAAAATTGCAGGAGATGAGAGTTTGACAGGCTTATCCGTTGAAGCAGCAAAGGCAGCTTTGGAAATGGCTGAAGTTGAGGCGGAGAATGTCGATCTTGTGATTATGTGCACATCCACTCCAGATGATCTTTTTGGAGGTGGTGCTCAAGTATGCTTTGAAAGACTCTTTTCAGAACTTTTTGTTATTTTTGATCTTTACGGCATTGGTCGCTCCTTAACATGTTTTTTTTTTTTTGGGCAATAGTGGGAAATACGAGATCTAGGCAAGCCGCTACATCTTTGAATGCTTTTAGCAAACAAGAAACTTGCTTGCTAACACCGCTAAGTCGCTAACCAACACCTCTAGTTGCTACTAGTAGACGGATACTATGAGATTTCAGAGCAAATAAATTATGAACCGAGATTGTCTTCTCTAATACCAAGGTCCGCCAATATCGGTATCGGAATAGATATCGGCTATCTTTTATATGTTATCTGACAATATCAGTCGATATCGGCAATACGTTATTAACATATCAGTAACGGTATTGACCATTATCGGCCATATGGTGTCGGGAATATCATGTCAGTATAGCCAATACCGCAAAACCATGATTTATACCCATCAGACTTCACATAAAACTCTATTCTTGTTTTATTATTCTTTGAAACCTGCCATCAATGCAAAGAACAATGTTTAAAGCCTTTTAAACCAACAGCAAGCATGTCTCTTCTAATTTTTAACACATTACTATAGAAGAGGCCTATTTGCCTTTTCTCCACTGGGGCAGAGAACTGAGAAATTTGCTCCCTACGCTGCTATAGAAACAGAGGATGGTTTAATTCCTTCTATTCACAAATTGATTGGGAGGAAATAGAACCATCGAATTTTCTTCTGAATATTGTAGGCTTGCAGCAGGGTGCATATACTAATTAATGACTATAATTGTTTGAAATATTTTTGTAAGGGACTAACATGTATTTTTTAAAGTTTTTGCACCCCCAGAATAGTTTAGTGTTTCTAACAAAATTAGTTCTGCTAAACTTAGTTCTCATTGATATCCCAACATTGCTTGATTTAATTTCTTACACATGCTTCTCAGGTACAAAGAGACCTAGGGTGCAGAAATGCATGGGCATTTGATGTTACTGCTGCATGTAGTGGGTTTCTTGTTGGCCTTCTTACAGCCACTAGATTCGTTAAAGGTTAGCGGCTCTTCCTTTGCTTGATTGTATCTTGATTATTAATTCTAGAAAGATTTAAATATGATTCTACCTATAGGTGGTGGCTATCAAAACATCCTGGTAATTGGAGCAGATGCTCTTTCAAGATATGTGGACTGGACGGACAGAGGCACATGCATTCTTTTTGGTGATGCTGCAGGAGCTGTATTAGTACAGGTCTAACTTTTTGCCTTCTATTGATGTTGTTGAAGTCATTTGCTTTCTCTATCAGCACTTAAATGGCAAGATTGAGGCTCTTTCAAGTGTATTAGATGCCTACAGATATACGTTTATCTCTGGCATCCTTGTTCTCTGCCAAAAGAAGAAAACAATACATGAAAAATTCAAATGTCAGCAACAATCAGTAATATCTCTAAGCCTGATTAAACAGGCTAAAGGTTAATGATAGTATAGTGTGGCACAAGTAAAGCATGTCACTGCAGAGCAACCTGCTCTTGTAGTCTATGTAGTTCTTTTATGAAAGTTAATTGATTATTTTAAGAAAGTAGATAGGTGGTTAGCACTAATGATGGATGAGCTTGGTGTATTGATTCTTTACTGTCAACAGCCTACTTCCAAACATGTGACCATATTAAGTCTTATGACGCTTTGCACCGGTTGAATAATTTCCTATTTGTGCAATAATATTTGTACACATTTTCAGTACATTAATCATTTTGCCTTGACCCTAAAAGGCTAAAATTACCGTAGATTTTGGGAAACCAATCAATGCTCCAAAAGGTTATTTTTACTCTTTACTAGAGTGGCATCCTTCAACATTAGTAAGAAATGCTGTAAACTAAATGCCGAACAAGTGGACCAGATTTGCCATGCTCAGCCAATGGATACAACCTCATCTCGTTGAAGCTCGTAAAAATCTCCCTTTTCCCCTTTTGTGAAACCCCAAGAAGCTACCTATGAAATATGCTGTATCCCTTGCCTTCTAATAATCCTACCCCTTCTTCACTACTATTGTTAGGGATTAATTCGACATATTCTGAGGTCCTTGATTCATTACCTAGATGGAATATATCAATGTTAATTAGCATCCTCGAAAAGCCTTTATAAGTTCTTACACCTAGCGGTAACGCAGGCCTGCAGCAGCGAGGAAGATGGTTTGCTCGGCTTTGATTTGCATAGTGATGGCCATGGTCAAAGGTACTAACCCTTCCCTGAAACTAAGCAAAACTGTTATAGTAGTCTGTTTCCACAAAATTTCTGTACGCCTGTAAGGTAAATATCTAAAACTATATCGAACTTGAGAATAATCTCCCGTCTCATAAGAGGGTCTCTGGTTCGTGCCCCACCACCCCAAGTTTCTGCAGAATTTGCATATAGAAAGTCCCTCGCCAAAGTGCGTTGGTGGGGCCAGCCTTATTATATCCCAAAAAAGGGAGTGATGAACCACATAACTCAAATGTTCGTAGGGGCATCATCATTTTACATGTGGCATGGATGTTTCCTATGTCATTTCGGAAGTATTTTTACAGATTAAGTTATAGGTTCATAATTATCTCCATGTACTAAAACATCGATTCCTAATTTTGCAGACATCTGCATGCCTTACCCAAGAATGACGACTGTAAGGTCATCACGAATGGCGCGGCGGTGTTTCCTCCGAAGAAGGCAGCATATTCTTGCATTCAAATGAATGGAAAGGAGGTGTTCCGCTTTGCTGTGCGATGTGTGCCTCAGTCTATCGAGGCTTCGCTGGAGGAAGCTGGGTTGAGTTATTCAAGCATTGACTGGCTACTACTACATCAGGTGTGTTACTTTTAAACATTCAGTTTCCAACCATCCTTTTAGTAGCAGTACTTGCTAAGTATCTTATTAACTGCAATAGTATCATTATTCTAGAAGCACTGCTCAACATTTCTAGGTTTTTCTCTAACTTGATCTTTAATGTGATTTGGAATTATCCATATACTTATATTTAAACTCTTGGTGGGACCCAGAAGTTTAAACATGTGATGATTCTACATTGCATTGAAGTTGAAGAAACATCTAAAACAAAAAACTTTATGCACAGGCGAACCAGAGAATCATAGATGCGGTGGCTACTCGACTTGAGATTCCGTCAGACAAAATAATTTCAAACCTGGCCAACTACGGAAACACTAGTGCTGCTTCAATTCCTCTGGCATTAGATGAAGCTGTACGAGGCGGAAAGGTCAAGTCTGGCAATACCATCGCTACTGCTGGATTTGGAGCTGGTCTTACTTGGGGTTCAGCCATTTTAAAATGGGGATAAAACGATCCTTCCTTGATAACGGAATTGTGTGGAAAAACAAAAAAACAAAAAAGAGAGAGAAAAAGGAGATGCATTCGAGCACTTGCTCTCTCTTTGATTTTTTTTTTTTTTAAATGCGTAGTATGAGGATGAAAGGAAGACGGCTCCCGAGTTTACTTTGCCCGTAGCATAAATTTTCATCCACGTTTTTCTGTAATTGCCGCAATTAGCACCTAAGCATTGGGTTATTATGTCTTT
The DNA here is from genome assembly GCA_002076135.1 of Xerophyta viscosa. Lineage (NCBI taxonomy): Eukaryota > Viridiplantae > Streptophyta > Magnoliopsida > Pandanales > Velloziaceae > Xerophyta > Xerophyta viscosa. The sequence continues at coordinate 3,472,369 of MJHO01000012.1, read as the reverse complement.
TCTGTGTTTTTTCTCGGTTTCCTGTAATCATTCTTGGATCATATCGCAAGCTGGACATTGTCAATGTTGCCTTACATTCTTTAGCGTCTTTGTTACTAGGAAATAATCAACTAATTTGTGCTGCTGCTTTATCTCAGCCCTATGTCTCCTCCTAGCACCAATCTCGAGGCAACGCATAATGCCCATCAGCCATGCGCTTGAACTGGCGACCACTGATGACTTTGATGTAGCTGCTACACTCGCCCTGCCTCACATGTCGATTTCCAGTCTCCTTCGTCTTTTTTTTTTTTTTTTTTTATAAAAAAAAGAAGATAACTGAGGGAATCTTCCCCACCGCGAATCCCAAACGGAATCTTACTGGCGCGTCGTTTACTATGACAACCCGCCTCAGTTGACGTTACTTGAAGTCTTTTATTAAAACAAATTGCCTAGTCACAATTGAGGTATTGATCTGGTTATCTTTTCATTTGAAAAACATATAATAGGATATATTATGTAGGTTTAACTTGTTCGTACTCAAAGTGGAATGTTCTGTTCTCAAATACACTTAAGCTGTATATAAGTATAGAGTGCCCAATAAATTAGTTAATCATTCATCCTGTAAACATACTTAAGTTCGGGCTTACAATTATATCACTTACACACTGTTGCATTTGGGGTTTGATGCGGAGGCAAATGGAAAACAAGTAATGTTATAATACCACCCAAATTTTAACCCATCATTTGTCAGAGTTGATTTCTGGGGAAAAAAAAAAAATCATAGCTCGCTTTCATGAAAACAAACATAGTTCACTTCCATGCCGAATTTTTTGGGGAGATTTGGATTATCTAGGCATTTTTAATTGATAAATACACTCCAGGATCTTGCCAACATAGTCGGTATAATTTTATATTTTTAACCTATGGCCATAAAATTTTGATTTCTCTTATATATCTTGATTAGAAATAAAGCGGTAAGGTAGTTTTTTCACAACTCAAGCATGCTATGGTTCGAACCTCCGATCTATCTTTAATAGGGAGTAGGCTACGATTATTTTTAGTACGTAATTTCGTTAATTAATTGGACCAATATTGGTTGGTAGCGGGTTTAAATCTTCATTCACAGTTGAAATGTTATTAAGCTCATTATTTCTATTTTGTTTTAACAAATTCCAATTTTAATTAAGCTCATTATTTCTAATTCATCCCAATGGGCTGATTTTAAGAATTGAGCAATCAAAGCCCAAATCCAGAAAAGTAATATTCCTGTCAGAAGCTACCTCTCCTCTCTCTCTCTCTCTCTCTCTGTCTTTCTTTTCCATGGTTTGGTTTTCTTCGGATAAACAAACAGACCAAAAAATTCAACACGAAAAAATCAAGGAAAAAAAAGTCAATTCTCAAGAAATTAATCGCATCCAATTCCTCACAGGTGAAAATTGTCTTTTTCTCTTTTCAATTTTGCTATGTATTCCTTATATTTAGCGTCTGAATCACTGATTATTGCATAGAAATCACAGAACCTCTTCTTTGTTTCTCCGATCGTACCAATAGATCGTTAAGGTTGTCAAGCCAACGCAGCAATCTTAAAATTGCTCAAGAATTACTTCTTTGGTAGAGTTCAATTGGTATTTTCGCCATATGAGTAATATTTTGCCACATCGGTGTGGGCATCTGTCTCTTGAAGGTCCTAATCTTCCACGCATGCCGTGGGTTGGAGATGGATTTCATACTGGAACAGAGGCCAGCGCCACTCCGCATGCTATTGAACCCTGATGGGATCGGTGGGGTTTTCCTTATCATCTAAAGAGAATAATATTTTTGCCATATTAATGATTTTTTTTTGGGTTTTTGCAGATTATTCTGCATTTTAGCTCTGTGGATTACATAATTGACAGAAATAAAGGACAAATTGTCCTAGAGAATGATGGTAAAGAGAAAGATGCCAACTTTAGTCGAGATGTGTATTCAGACAGCAATAGATAACGTCCGATATATTGGAGATGTTGGCGAAGTAGATCTGCACCTCTTGAAGGATATTCTGCCTCACTGTACAGTTGATCAGTTGATGCACATCGAGAATTCAACTGTGGTTAGTTTGTACGATTCTTAAATTGCGAAGTTGTTGTCTTCTTAGTTTATATAGTGTATAATTTGACCAGTTGTGTTGTTTTAGGGGAGAGATTTGAGCCCGGTGACCGATAATTTGTGGAAGAGGTTCTATGGGAACCAGTTCGGGGATGAAAGCGTGAGTCTTGTCGTTAAGAGAATGAAGCAGAAACGAATAGTTTTTAAGTGGAAGCAATTATACGAGGTTTATACAGTTCACTTGATTTGCTTCATTTTTTGTTCTTGTATTGAGTTTATTTGCCTGGTCTTTTATGGTTTTCTATATCTAGAAATGTATGATTATGTACTTTAAATGTTGTATATGTGTAGGCAAAATTAAAGGAGAGAGAAGCAGCTCAAAACAAATCTTTGGAAAAATTTAAACAGAGATATGCAGAAGATCGTGCAAGTAAGTTATGCAGTGCCAGGTTTAATATTTTCTTATCTAAATAACAGAAGCTGATGAGTCCCCAATAGAAATGCTCCAGTTTTGTGGATGAAATTACAGTTAAATAAGCTTTTATCTGCTCTAACATAGCTCGTTATGTTATTTTATTATTCGTATCTTATTTTTATTTTATTTTTGTTAATATTATTAGTTTTAATGTATGTGTGGTTCGTGCTTGTTTTAGGAATACTTGGTTTGATTTTTTGTTTTGGAAACTTTTGTGCTTATATGATCGTGTGTATTGGATTTGCTTCTTGAAGCCGAGGATTCTATGGAAATATCCTCTTTCAGGGATGATTGCGTACATATTACCCTTTCCGGACCCTGTCCCGGCGGAATTCACGACTGGGATGTTTTTATTGTTGTTTGTAAGCTTGTATCTGCTGTGTATATTTCTCCACTTTAAAGAGATAGTGTGGTATAATTAGTACTTCATATGCATGCAACAGATCGTGGAAAAATCATGAAACACTTTTTCATCTTGCAGAAAAGCAAAGTCGACAAGTTCAATTGACTTCAAAAGTTCCACCTTCAAGCAAAACAAGAAGCTCTTGGGGAGGTGTGCTTCATCACTTTTATTCTTGACATAGCATACTTCTTGCTGGAATATTATATATATATATATATATATATTCTATTCTCAGGTCGAGCAGAGAATAGCCTTAATAAGTTAATATCTCAGCCGTTGATCTTCTTGATCTAACGGCTGAGATTTAATTTTACACTTAATGAATAACAATTCACACCGTTAAGTATTAAAATTAAATCTTAGCCGTTAGATCAATGAAATCAACGGCTGAGATATTACCTTATCAAAAACTATTATCGGCTCGACCTAAGAATAGCCTTTCTATATATATATATATATATAATATATATATATATATATATATATACATTGAAGTAATATAACCATGACAAAAATTGATATAACTAACTCAAATGCGTGAATTTATGCTTAATGATAAGAAAAAATCTATTACCTTCCTTGAGCCAAATTTTATGTTATCAACAGGAAGTGGAACGTCATACAATCTTTCAAATGTGAAGTCAAGTATAATGAAGAAGGCAAAACTTGAGTATCTTAACAGGTGCCCATCTCACATGGCCAGATCATGCCACGTTCGATCGTTTCTAGATCGTAGTTGTTTGAATACATTTGTACAAATTCTGATGATGGCTAGCTTTCTTTGTGCAGCCATGAGGCAAGAATACATGCTATCATGAGAAAGAATGGTTTACAACAAAAGACTGCACCGTCTCAAAGGTAATTTGTCGCGTTCTACGATAGTATCTCCCCTAGTTCGCACCCCTTACTCCTAACTGCCTCCTTGTTGTAGAAGTTACCATTTTAGACCATATATATCTTGAAATTCATACGATGGCCCTTTTCAATATCCATATTCATTGCTGACCTTGGCATGCATGCCAGCTTGGCACCAGGTAAGTTCCCGCCTGGCGGTTGGATGGCCTAGCATTGAGGTTAAGCTGTCATCCTCCTCCGAAGGCTCAAATCCCGTCCTGCATGAAGTCGCCATGTGTTTGTATGTCAGGCTCTAATAGGGTGCTGGGAAGTGGGCTTGCTCCGGGGCACGAGGTTTTGGGCTTTCCAAATATTGAAGAAGCCCAATTAGATGTATAGTTAATAAATTTGACTCGCAATAATTGTTTGTCGTTGCTTGAGCAAGGAGATAGGTGTCGGGTGGCATCTCACCTACGGCACTTGTCAGATCGTTGGGCTGTGATTTCTGGCGATACTTATCCAAAATACCTGCTGTAGGAGCAGGATATTTCCTGCTACCTTGGTAGCATTGACATAGAAGACTTTAGAGGAGTAACACATATATACTTAAATATAATCAATACCTAATATCAGCATTTCTTTTGGCACATTAAGCTTTTTATTCTCGATATTTAACGTTTAGTTTTTCTAAGCAGTTTCTCCAGATCGACAAGCACAATTGGCAAGGGATCAGCTTCGAGTTCCAAGCTAAAGAAGCCATTCTAAAGGGATAATAGCAGGCTAGCTCTTCAATCTTCATTTTTTGAGCTTCTTTTTCGACTCGTCAATGGTGTGTTTATCGTGATAATAGTGTGCGATGATAATTTTCATGGTTGTTTGTAAAATGTTCGGCGCCTTTGCGGTTTCACGAAAAGCCAGAATATAGTTGCAAATTGGTTTATAATCGTGCTCATCATTATCAATGGCCATGCTTCTCTGGTTCTATTGCACCTCAATCTCATTATCTGAATTTAGCTTGAAATATTTGAAAGTTGAAAATGGAAAAAGTTTGTAAATGTTGCATATGGAGTTGTTAAGGCGCGGCTAGCCCGCCAATAAAGTTTGTACCCGCCTCAGTTCAAGGTGGGCGCACGTTCAAAAGGGGTGCCCTTTGCATTTGAGCTTGCCTAGACGCATCTTTTAAGTCTTAAGCTAGTCGTAGTCCCAAAAAACTAAATAAAATAGTTAAGAGCTTTGCTAGAATTTTCAACTGTCGGCACCAGTGTCACTTTCATCCACCGTAATCCGGTTAGAAAATAAAAAAATACATGCATATCTGCTTGCAACTGAGAGAGAGAGAGAGAGAGGGATTCTTGTTTTATAATGCTGCCCACTTCTTTTTAATTCTTCAGGAACTAAATGATTGTATTCACTAAACCTATAACTTATTAATCTATATGTAATTACTAATTTACATATTATAAGCAAATCATCTATAGTCTTTCATATTAGTCTAATACATCAATATAGCCTATATTACATTGTCATATTTTTTAATTTTAGCTTTTCAGAAAGATAGTATAGAAGTATATGATGGAATTACATTAACTTATTAATAACACAATTATTTAAATCTCGAATTAACAATTGAACTGTTTAACTAAATAGCCACCAATTTATATCACGCGAGCGCTTGCGTTCATCAAGCATTCCTTCTGCCGTGGCTCCATGATCCTATTCTATAAATTTACCGTTCAAATTAAAAAACAAAGTTTTAAGTGTTAAATTGTAGAAGAATGCTGCTAATAAATGGAGCTTCTGTACGTATGCATTGAAAGGAGATAATCAAATGTTCTATCTGTATCAAAAGTATGTACTCTTTCAAGACTAATTAAGCACATAATATATATATATATATATATATATATATATATATATATACAACGACATGAATTCGCAACTCTCGTAAAAAGATACAAAGCAGAGGATTATTAAAAAAACTAGGTGAAAAGATGCTACAGTCATAGAGCTGAACTTTACATGTCCAATATTTACAATCTCCTCAATTAAAAACCACCAAGAGTCCGAGACAACTTCAGATAAAAGAATGATGTTACTGCATAGTTTGATTCCCAGACAAACACCACAATAAATCCATGGCATCCCAGCAAATCTGGCACGTTTCAGGCAACGCGCGCCCAAAGTTAATCACTAGCCTAAGCCGTGACTTTAGAAGATAATATCCTCCGTGCTGCCTGAAACGTAAAAGCTTGCTCAAATCATCTTACTGCTAACATTCATTTGGCTGAAATTTAATCACTAACCTAAGACGTGAGTTTAGAAGATAATATCGTCGGCCAAATTACCAAATGTATATCCCGAAAATAGCAAAACGAGCTAGTCCTACCTAGTAAATTTCTCGAAACTTATTTACTACTTGCCGTTAGGTTCCGCTAATTTGCTGTTAACACTTGACACGTGGCGCTATGTGATTGGTTGCCTATTTACTTTACAAATATAATATATTTATTCAGTTATTATTTTTTTATAATTTATTTTGAAAAAATACATTTATTCATTTATAAAAAATTAACACATTTATTAATTTAATATTATTATTTCAATTTATTACTTTTATTGTTTTTGTAATTTATAAAAATAAAATACAATTTTCCATAGAAGATTCAAGATTAGGTAGTGGTAATTGCTTTTGCAAAAACATAGTTATGAAATAAAACTAGATCAGCTGGGAATAAGAACCAAATTATCAAGCCAAGACCATCAAATATCACCAGTTGCAAAGAATGACAAATTTGTGACAATAATGTTGGGGGAAAAGATAAATTTAGCAACTCACATTAAATGGAAAGATATATGCAAATCAAATGAAAAGATCACACAACCTGAATTTGCTGACTGCCGCGAGCTAGCCCTGTGAGAACATTCTTTGTATAAGCAGACTGATCCGTATAATGCTCGAACTTGGGAAGCTAAATACCAGCACTATTCTCCTGTTTGGATCTAAGCCTAAGCGAAGCCGACTTCACGGATTTCTGAACTACGTGCTTGATAATCTCGCCCCCGACGTACTTGGCTTCAGTGAGCGCGAACGAAGAGTTCCTCATGATATCACCCATGGATTCCTTCGTGGAGACAATCTTCTTCAGGATCTGTCGAAACTGGGATGTAAGAGCATAGCTCTTCTTCAGCAGCGCGTGGCCGCGCGTTGCCCCACGAGATGAGCTTTCACGGCGCCCAGCACCGTCACCGTTGCCGGCTTGCCCAGCCATTTTTTAACCTTGACATATTCGGAACTGAATCTCTGCAATGAATTGAAAATATTGGTGAACTAATGTGACACAGAAATTGAGATGTTCATCATTCATGAGATCCAAATCTCTACGGCTACCAATAATTGAGAATAACCTCCGTAAGATAACATGAAGAATCTGAGCAAAAAACTTCAGATTGTTACCTGTCAACGAGATCCAGAAAACGATGAGATCGATCAAGGAACTGCAGAGCTCGAGAGAGCGCGGCAAAATCGAAATTCCACAAAACCAAGGTCGAGAGCGGGTCAATGAATGAACGATCAAGGGAAAGCGAAAAGAACGCCCATGAGCGACCCATTCCAGCCCGATAACTTGGAGAATTAATGGGCTAAAGCAGCCCAAATTGAAAGCACAAATCCTAAGTCCACCTTTGTCTAGTGCAGATCGCACTGTGCTATTTATAAGTGAAAACGAGTAGAGCTACTCACATACAGCTAGAGGTTGAACTCATTTAAGCTCTGTTCAAGCTTGAGCTATCGAGCACAGGCTCAAATCTGATTAGTTAAACAAGGTGAGCCCGAACACCGCATATTCGTCTCGTTGGGCTCGTAAGTTTAACTAGATTTTCTATTTTACATAAATAACTTTTACTACAATATTATTCCAGCAAGTGCGAGCACGAGTTCAGCTCAATGATGCAACTTAGTCGAGCTCGTGTAAATTGATATAATCGAGTCGAACTCCAACAAAAATTTTCTGAATTGACCAAGTTCGAGCACATCCAGCGAATTCCATTAAGCTCAATTTCGAGCTAAAGCAATTGAGCCGGTCTTGATCTAAGTAATACTTCACTCAATCATGGTTCGTTTTTTATTCCTAGTAGTATTCATGAATTTTATCTTAACCAACCGTACAAACTTGGACCAATAACGCGAGTTTGAAATGCATTTTTTCATAATTCCAAACAAAAATTTGATAAGATAGAGGATGGGTGGTTAGAAAGTCGGTCTCTAAACGTGGACACTCTGATTTGTCAGTCTCTATCACCATCTTTTGAAGATGTTGTTGATGCTGTTCATCGCTATCATCATCATCATCACCATCATCATTATCAAACCCTGTAAATTCAAATCAAGTGTTATTATGGGCCTTTAGTGGGCCACCTTTTGTTTCTCTGATCCCAAATCTCATTGGGCCCACCTTCTCATTATTAGGGATTTCTATTATTTAAATTTTATTATTATCATTATTTTTGAATGGTAGTGGGGGCAATTGCCAGTCATCATACAGCTACTACCTATGCTGCAGAAATCATTCTGTTCCCGCAATTATTTTGTTGAAAAATTGCATGATCGGTCTTACTAATTATCTTTGGCATGATCGGGGCCCTCTAAACTCGATTTAGGCTTTTGCTGAGCATGGGTTAAGATCGGCATCTAGAATGCACGATTCTATATATTATTTTTGTTTTATCCGATTATGCAACAGCGCGAACTGGGTTTTTTCGCAGCGATAATTTGTGCTTTTACTGTTTGTACAATAAAAATTTTACCTAATAACAACAAATATTTCTTAAGTAAAATAGAATGGGAATATTTGTACCGGTAATCTATAATACTAAACCGAAAGATATGGATCTGGGGGTATTTTATATCCAAACATAATTTTTTTAATAGTTAAAAATTATCTATTGTAGTTTATAAATGTTGTAAGTTTATATTTTGGTAGGAAGCGTTGGTATTTGGGCTCAGCCCAAATGGTGCAAACATACATTAAAAATTTAAAATTCACTAGGGCGCAGATTATAAATATACATTGATAGGCAAAACTCTAAGTTAAGCCAAATAGAACCATCAACCTGAAAAATATGTAAGAGGGTAGCTCAGATAGTCATCCTCACTAATGAACAGACTTGCAGGAGTTCGCAGAAGACTGTTGGAGCATCACTATCGGACATAAGCATGAGCGTAATCAATATATGCTTCAGCAAATATTAAATGAGGTAATCCGATGTCTCTACTCATGATAAAAAGTATACTTAAGGATCTTAATTTCTCTCACAAATTATAAAATTAACACTTTTTTTATATGTATTATTTTCATATTATATCTATTCTTATTTGTGAATTTATGTTTCTAATTTTTTTTTTGAAGGCCTATTTTTCTATTATCTCCAGAAAAATATAATATATAATATATTGATCAATTGAAAAAAATAAAAATATTTTATAAATGTAATTTAAAAAGTCATAAATTTTATTAATTATAAATTTAAAATTAATTTTAATTATTTTTAGTATATGTATTGTGGGTACGTTCTTCCGCTAGTGCTATGTTTTAAGGTAGATTTTCGTTCATGTTACCCTAACTTGTTTAGTCTTATTGCCGCATACATATAGAGTAAATAAAAAAAGTATAAAAAATATCATGTAGTTTTGGTTGATTACAATTCGAGTCGTTGGTGTACATTTGGGTTGAGAACCAAACTTGGTCTGATCCTTTTTTGGCGTTACAAAAAGGACCCACTGCAAAATTTCAAAGCAAATGCACGTGGGATTTAATTTCTTATAGAAATTAAATAAATTTGAACTGATTTTGTAAGAACTGAATCACGGGCCTGTTGGGTCAGATCTAACTGGGCCCCACTCTACCTTTTTGGGCTTAGAAATTGGGCCCACCAGACAGTTTTTGCTGGGTTGTTGCACATGCCATTGTTCTTCGATTTGTACAAATTTAAGATACTAGAAGTGAGGAAACAATTCTTCGGGGTATTCTCACCGAGTTCTAATTCACCGTCGCTTTCCCAAAGAGCAAACCCTCATATCTCCTTTTGGCACGCTCATATTCGTCGGAAACTTTTTTTTTTTTTTTTTTTGTAAATTATCGTGAAAAGTTTTTTTATTTAATTAATTTATAATATATGGATGGTATCAGATCATATTCCTACAATTAATAAGCTATAATATTTCGATTTATATAGAATTAAAAGGTCCATATTATTTTGTAAATGTACGTAAAGAATAAAATTTTCACGACTTTATAAATAATGCTTCCAAAATTCAAATATAAAATATCTATTTCACAAAATAAAAGTTTGAATTTTTGCCTAGGGCGCCATGAGCCATGTGTTCCTCTGAAACTTGGATTGCCAACTAAGAATAATTTGAAAGTATTATAGCCAATATATTACATGGTGCTTGGCAGGGAATTAATTGTATATTTTTGAAAAAGAAAGTAAATAACTATAAAATTAGCTTTTAACATACTTTATAATTTTTATATTATTTCAGTACATTTTTTTAAAATATATTAAAATATTAGAATAACATATCATCTATTTAAAAAAATAAAAAAGAATATATATATATATATATATATATATATATATATATATAATATATATATATATAATAATTGTAAAGCACAATAAAGTCCGTCTCACTAATACTGGCTACAAAATTGACAAGTGACGACTAATAAGTACCTTGTTGGGGCATTTGCATTTTCATAGACATTATAAGTTAAATTATATTTTTAGGCCATCTAACTCAAAAAGATATTTTTATATTCTTTTAATTTTATGAAATGACAAAATTATTCTTATTAATTTTTTAAAAAAAATAAGAATAATTAACTTGACGGTGACAATTTACAATAAAAAGAATATAAATATTATTTTAAATTAAAAATATATTTTTATAATTTTGAATATTAAATATATAAAAATATAGATACTCTTTTTGTTAAAAAAAAAAAGTAGTCCTTGGTGTTATCTGATTTTGTTTTTGCCTCTAATTACCCATTCGTTTTCAATCAAATACTAAAGGACGATGCACTCATATGTGTGTCAAAAATAGCTAAAACTTATTTTTAAAATTTATAATTAATAAGATTTAGAACTTATCTAATTTACAATTCCAACATCTATTTTTGACTCTCTCAATTATACCAATTTATTAAATATTATATTTTTAAAGATAATAAACAAATAGATCGTAAAAAATTTAAAAAACAGAAATAAATATAATCATAAAATTATTTTGAAAATATTAGGAGCAAAGAAAATAATTAATTTTATAACTTATTACAGAATATAAGTCAAATAATATTTATGATAATTATCATATATAATTTAAATATATTTTAATTATTAAATAATTATATTGAAGTATAAGATATTATCAAATTTTTTAATTATGCTTAAATATGATAGATAAAAAATAAATATGTGGTGAAGTGGAGTTGATACACGTATTAATTCGAACATACATGCAAATTTGTGAATGGCATGGGAAATATCGTGGTCGTCCTGTTTGGCGGGCCGTGCGGAGCACGCGGAATCAGGGGCCCACCAAAATGTTGATGAGATCAAGGAAAATGGGCCCTCGCAATGACGTCAGCCCTAGAAAGAAATCGTCGCGGGCTTCGCGGCCCGATAAAATGAATGGTTTTGTCAGCGATTGAAGATCCAGACGGGAAGATTCCATCTGTCTGATGACGTGGCACTTATGTCGGGCCCGCTGCTTTTAGATAGGTGGTGCACGAATCTCTACGCAGAGGCAATGCGAGATATCTTGTAGTGCGATTAATTACAATATCGGTCTCCGACTTAGATCATATTCGCTATTTGGTCCCTCTAAGAAATTATTGTCACACAACTCATGTTAGGAAGTTCATACCAAAGGCATTGGTTTTTTTTTTTTTTTTTTAAAAGTTATGGATATTGAAGCAGAATGTCACTGATGTAAACAATATCAAATTCGGCCGCCTGATCATGTATTGTTATATGTTATTTTATACTCGGATTTTATTTTTTTGGACCATAACTGTGTAGATGATTATATTTTGGGTCTATAATTTTTTTTAAATAAAGAATTTCATGACGTGAGCTAAAATCCTGATAAAATGATTTACTATGTTGCGACGGCTTTTGATAGAACACGATTGTAGAGACGATTTAAGTCGTGAATATCATAATTCGGATCGTGTGTTGTAATTAATCCTGTGTGGTTGGTATATCTATATGTCAAATTTTAATTGCCATAATGGATTTATAGCTCAGTATTTATTAGAGGTGACTCTACCTCAGGGTTTTCTCAACTAGTACGTGGATTAACTGTTGGTTACTGAGGCCCGAAGGTTTTAGAACATTAACCTATTTTGAAATATAACTGTATACATTTTACGTTCTCAAAATCCGCTAGGACGAGATTTTATTAATGGACCTTGTTGTTATTATATAAGAATTGAGGATAGAAAAATAATAACAACTCCACTAAGAGCACCCATTCTCCTAATCACTCTCATTCACCTTGCAACTAACTTATAACTATAATATGTACTAATTCCTACCTTATAATATTACCGAGTAGATGACTGGTGAAAATCGGATCGGGTTGTTAACTAGGAGTTATTAGCATGATTAATGAGGATATTTATGAATTATACTTTACCCATTTCATGAATGGAATAGGAAGATTCTATTCTCCTAACCTAACTTCAAATATTGTTACTTATATATTCTCATTCACTTCACCAAATTTCATGGTACAAGCAATTAAATTATCTACTATGGGTGCAAGATGATTAGGTTCAAGACCTAATTAAAAAACAAAAATCATTATTTAGACATCTTGACTTACTTTTTTTGGTCTTTCTTTTAAATTATATATATTGATGGTTTTTATTGCTCTATTTTACGACTCACCCATTTATGAGCTAAGAGCTCTTTAACCCGACACATGCGTAGGTGCACTTGCGCCCTGCATGTTTCCATGCTTCTCAAGGCGTGCTCATACCTGCTTGTCATCTCAAATACCACATAAACAAAGATGAGTAAATAAGATTTTTGTGAATTGAAAAAGAAAGTGCATGGTAAATTAGGTAATTATTCCATAGCTTAGAATTTTAAGTGTAAATTATAAGGTAATTATGTCAATGGCGTGCAATTTATAGAGAAAGAGAATGGTAAAACACAAGTAAATTTGATGGGGACATATATAGATTCGTAACAATACTATATATATATATATATATATATATATATATTATATATATACATATTATAAAAACAAGATAACTTTATATTAAAAAAAAAAATTTGATATGATTATTTATAAGATAATATAACAAATTCAGTCAAGGGTTCTTATTATAGTGGCGAAAAATTAAATAATTAAACTTGTCCCATAAGCCTTTGATAGTTAATAAAATAAAAACTATTTCGTATGTCATTTTTGTTGTTTTGCTCAATCATTTTTATTATAGTGTCGTTCTTTGTTCCATCACCTGCTCGAAATTGACATTTTCTCTACATTTTTCTTTAGTAATTTATCTAGATTTTTTTTCCTTTTTGTTTTGAATAAAAGGCTCCGTGCTACCAATTTTGGGCTAGCTTAGAAGTTGCTAAAGATCCCAAAATTTCTCCTAATCTACTTCACTATCATTTATAAGTTAAAGTTTATGTTAACAACAATTTTGAGGAATAAGTTTTTGTTGTTCACGTGACCTTGTTATTTTTGTGATAAATTAGGGCTTCAGCAAAAAAAAAAAAAAAAGAAAAGAAAAAGAAAAACCAACACTAAGATTTCTGTTTCATGTATGTTATTATTTATTTATTTTTGGTATGTAATCGTGAGGTTTCGTTCGAGTCAGTGTTTGCTGAATTTCAAACTTTCAACCTCTCATTGACGAGGACAAATCATATCATTTTTTAATATTTAATTCTGTTAACCAACGGAACTAATACTGGCTAGTTATCTAGTTAAAAGGCCCGTACATGCCATATATAATACGAGTGTTCCAAATATCCAATAATTAGTTTAGATATTGAGGTTTTTTTTCCGTTATCTCAAAAAATAGAAATTCGCGACGAAACGTTAATCATTATATGTCTTATACGACACTCTCGTTGTTGCTTAATATTTTTTATTAGTTGTCAAACAAGTATAAATATTAAATTAAGGAGACAATCTGCTGTTATTATGATAGGTCACCCTAGTGACTTAAAGAAAAGAATGTCTCAATCAGATGGGCAAAGTTATTTTCCATCATAAAGATAATAAATTGGTCCTACCAACCTCAACCAAGTAAATTTATTCTGATATTAGTGATCAATGTAGGAATAAACTTATATAAATTACATATACAAACACCTATATATGTGCGACAATTTGAAGGATCGACGAAATATTATTTTTTTAAATCTCAAATTAATATAACCATAATGATAGATAATTTATGGATAATATCGATCTATATTTTACCAATCACTAAGTCCGTTAGCATCATTATTATAATTATTTGGGCTTCATTAGCATCAGTGTTAACTAGTCAACTAACTACTGGCTGTATTGAGCGCACAAGAAATTGTGAAACTATGTATCAGATCCTATTTTTACAATCGGTCGGGCCTGACGTGCGGCGTGCAACGTAGAGGGGATGGTATGCAATTTGCCTGAAATAAATTGATAGAATGATTTATCAAAAATAAAATAATTGATGAATGTCATTAGATTATTACTCCTGAATTCCTGATCATATTGATGTTTTTATTTCCACATTTATATCCACAAAATCGATTTAAATAATGGTTGCAGTCTGTATGTTCCATTTCTTATATATATCATTAGTTGCAACATCATTAGGTGACTTCAATTTTAAGCTGGTGAAGATAGACAAAGACCGGATGTAACACATGGCCTTTGTTTTTAGATTAAATGAAAAAAGTTACCGCTGAATTTTCACGATAGATAAATTTTTAGATGGTTCTCATTCTGATTTTACAGTCAGATGTTCATACTTAAACTCGTATGTTAAATTTCGATACTTACCAACTCATCGACACTCTGCGAACACATATCGGACAAGCTAAATAAGTATCTAAATAATAAAGATAAAAAATAATTTCGGACACGTATGTTGAAGATGCCTAATAATGCATGTTCAGTTTATGTTATTTTTTATCTTTTAAAATTTTATAAGAAAAAAAAAATTTATATAATATAAATAGTACATAACGATAAGTAATATAATATAGTAATATACTTAAATATTATATTTTTAGTAAATATAATTAAACTTTTTGTTTAAATTTGTCTGAATAAAATACAATTTATATTTTATATAAATTTTATTATATGTCCAAATATTCAATAATAATATATATTATTTTTTAATTTTTTAAAATATTTGCCTGTATTGTGTATTCTATTCTAGTACCCGTGTTCTTGACCCTACGCTGTAGCTAGTTAGTCTAGGGTGGGGATTAATTCCCCGGGATCCCAACCATGGTTAGTTAATTTGCGGGGGAGGGGTGGAAGGCAAAACAAAGGTTAAAAAAGGACCAGCGAATGATTACCGAGCTTTTAGGTAGGGCCACTAAAATTTTCTTTTTAATTTCTTTTCTACATAATTTTTATTATAATATTCTTTTTTGACTTGAAAAAATAAAAAGGACCCCACCGATCCACCGCTGTCTTTATGGATTGGATGATAAAGGGCACCGCACGTGGAGTCTGACTGCCCGACAACAGTGAAAAAAGGTAAAAAAGAGGTCCTAAGGTGAAAAGAAAAGGATCTGATTGCAAAGAGGTAAGAAAGAAAAAAGCTTTAAGCAAAGCCAAAGCGAAAACATTTCCCAAAAAACACCATCTCCTTTTTTTTAAAAAAACATAATTAAAGTCTATTTATATATCTATTTATCTTTTTAATTAAAGTCTCTCCTTATTTGTCGGACTTTTTTTTAAAAAAAATTATATTTATAATTGGTCTATTTTAAATTTACTATTATATTTTGTAATATTTATATATAGATATGCGATTGTACGTTCATCCTCATGGTTGGACTCTTCGTAAAAAAATTTTACCGGTCAGCATTTTTTAAAATTTACTGGTCAGTAACCACGCATGATGCCAGTGTGGAGCTACTATTTTATTTTCTCTCTTTGATCTTTCATTTGTAATAGTATTTCTAAATTAATTTTAAAATAGTCCTTTTAGCTGGTACAATTTAGTCAATTAAGGATAGACAATTTGATATTTAATTTTCGGAAAATTATGAATAAATACATCTTTTTTAGAAAAGTTATTTTTTAGTTCTTTCGATTTTTATATTTAATAATAACTCCTTAATTTTAAATTACTTATTTTTTAGCCCTTCTATATAGAAAATTGACACTAATATCCTTAACAGTTTACTAATTTTTTTGTTTAATTTTAGGGATGCAACTCGATGACCGGCGCGAAGATGCAACTCATTGTCTTCCCGCTTCTGTTTCTACTATCCACCACTGCGATGCAAATATAAAAAATATGAAACAATTATGTTGACTATGGAAGACGGCGCGGCGGACGATGACTAACAAATAAAAAGGAACAAGATATGAAAAAAAAAAATTACATTTACAATGGCGATGGCTGTAGAAAACAGTGCGGCGGACAATGACTATGAAAGACGGCGCGGTGAAAAGAAGACGTTGGAGAAGAAAATTTTAAAATATTAAAATTTCATTAAAAAAGAATAATCGAAAGGGTATTTTCGTCAGAAAAATAATTGAGTTAGTTATTATGAAAAAAAAAAAAGAAAACTTAAAAATAGAAAGTGGTTATCAAAAACTAAATCTAGAAGGGTTAAAAAATTACTTTTACCAAGTCAAGGGGTCCATCCATAATTTTCCCTTTAATTTTTTATAAAATTGAATCAGTTGAACAAACGTTAGAGGCCGAAATTGCACAATTCGATAGGCTCACCAATTCGATCCATTTTCGGGGTTTCCTTTGAAGTCCCAAAAAATCACATGAAATATGATACCAATTATCTTTTATAATAAAAAAAAACCCAGTATTAGAATATTTCAAATACAAAACATGCAGCGCGTTTATGATACTCTTAACGACCTCTTTTCTTTCTATTTTTGCCATATACTTTAATTTGTTGATCAGAAAAAAAAAATGGGAGGTTGTATTTACATAAGTTAAGCAAATGGTCCAAATATGAACCAAGTAGGATTGGTTCAGTTAGTTAACGCGGATGAGTGTTGGGAGAAAATTATGATTTATTTCTTATAAATAATAGATTAGAAATTTAAATTTCAGTAATATTTGATTGGAAAATTTTTTACTTCATATCATTTTAGATTAAGATGTAGTATAAAATCGAACTTGATAAGCCAACCAAAACAAGCAAATATGAACCAGCTAATTTTTGTCCCTGGACAGTTGTCTATAATATTTATTTCTCTAATCTTAACCCCGCTTTTTATTCTCCCTCGCTATATCATCTAGGTTTTCCATGCTACTCCTATTTCTCTCTCTCTAGACTCTCTATCAGAAAGAAAGCATTGATTTCTCTCTCTAAAAATTGTATTTCCACCACTATTTTTCTACCATCATTTTTATAAATATCTATTTTTTATGATAATACAATCAAACCAAAATAATATATATATATATATATATTAAATATCACCAAAAAGGATATATTTTGATATAGTTAATTTTTTCCAAAAGTATCTCTAATAGATGTTTAAGATTTCAAATCTGATTATAAGAATTTTAAAACTTTAAAATAAATTAAAATTATAAAATACATTAAAAAATTTTATATTTAAAATTTTTTAAAATATCGTACAGATTTGTTAAAAAGAGAGATATATTTAAAATAGTTTTGAAAACGGACCTTTTTTTTTACAAAATCCAAAAAAGAAAATCTCTTTCAGCTTGTCAAGATTCCCACCAAGTCATAACCAACACTCAGACTGGTCTGTTCTTCTTCTCTCTCTCTCTCTCTCTCTCAACAGTTTGAATACACATACACTCACAACCCTATTTCCAGTATATACCATTTTGCAATGTTCTTGCCAGAGATCGATCGAAAATCCACTAAACTGAAGTTCTAAAGGCAACCACAGAAAGTTTCAGGATCTATATCTCTCTTGAAGTATAGTACTATAGTAGTCTGACCACCATGACCATGGTGTAAAATCTTCAAATAAACAATGGAACAAGACGCATCGACAGGCGGCGGCGGCGGCGGGTGGCGACCAAACTTCCCACTACAGCTTCTTGAGAAGAAGGAAGAATCTGCTGGCGGCGACGCCTGCTCGAGCTCCGGCGGCTACCCATCTCTCGCTATTTCTCCTACAACAGATCCTTCTGCGGCGGTAGCTCCGGCCAAAAAAACACTGCCGAAACGAGCGTCTACGAAAGACCGCCACACGAAGGTGGACGGGCGCGGGCGCCGTATACGGATGCCGGCGCTGTGCGCCGCGCGAGTTTTTCAGCTGACGCGAGAGTTGGGTCACAAATCCGACGGCGAGACAATAGAGTGGCTACTGCAGCAAGCTGAGCCGGCTGTTATCGCGGCTACAGGGACGGGTACTATCCCGGCGAACTTCACGTCTTTAAATATATCTCTGAGAAGCTCAGGGTCTTCGTTTTCAGCGCCGTCGTCGCGATCTGCGCCGTCGTATTTTCATTTATCTTCGCCGCCGCAGCTGCCTGCCCCGGCGCCGATGCAGTCTCAGGTTAGATGGGAAACTCCCACGGGAATAATGACTTTTCAGCAGGATGCGACGGCGGAGGCCGCTGCTGCCGCCGCCAGTAGTCTTAGGAAGCGGCGGTGGGAATCAGAGCAGACACAGATGGCAGCGGCGGCGGCTGCGGCGGCAGCAGCTGGGTATGGAGGCGGAGCACAGGCAGCGCTGTGGATGGTTACGAACCCTAGTGGAAGCCAGAATATAGGGGGCAGTGGCGGCAGTGGCGGAGGTAATGGTGGTGGCGGAGACTCGATCTTTGCGTTCCCGCATATGGGCAGCGCCGCCGCCATGTTCAGGGGATCGGTTCCGGCCAGTGGCTTACACTTCATGAATTTTCCAGCTCCCATGGCGTTGCTACCTAGTCAGCAACTCGGACTCGGATCGTCCAGCTCAGTCACTGGCACTGCCGGCGGCGGCGGGGGGGAGGGGCATATGGGAATACTCGCAGCTCTCAATGCGTACCATCGGCCGATGTCCCGCAGCGGCGGCAGCACTGATCCCAATGCGCAACGGCAGACGCACGCCGGAGATCAGCACGACACGATGACCACCAGCGACTCGTAATCTTTCAGTGAGCTCCATGCATGAGTGCAAGTTTAATTATTTTCTTTTCTTTTGCTTGATTTGGATTTATGTTAAATTTTGTTTTTGCTTTTTTTATCCATTATCATCCTTTTTTGTTGAATATATTTACTGTTGCAATACACATGGATCATCAACCCATTTTTCCTCCTTCCATCTTTTAATTCCTCGTTTATTCGTAATTATTCATGATCAATTATTGAAGTAAATTAATTAGGTTTT
Source organism: Xerophyta viscosa (assembly GCA_002076135.1). Taxonomy (NCBI): domain Eukaryota; kingdom Viridiplantae; phylum Streptophyta; class Magnoliopsida; order Pandanales; family Velloziaceae; genus Xerophyta; species Xerophyta viscosa. The sequence goes on along the minus strand of MJHO01000012.1, from coordinate 3,453,001 downwards.
CTTTTATTCCTTGACAGAAGAACAATGCCAGGCCATCCAAAACTTTACCGAAAACTAGGGAAGTCCAGCTCTTAAAAAACCCATTACTTCTTCACTTTCCCTAGGTCAAATAGTTCACTTTCACGTCTGATTCTAAGAAAAAAATCGGGAGATCGAGCATTTTTCATGGCAGAAACATTGAGCTATGAAGATGAGCATTACAGTGTCGTTCAAATATTTATTTATTTTTTTGCTATATTTTATGTATATTCCGTCCCTAGAATGTCATTAACTTAGAGAACATTTTAGAGAGATCAGAGAGAAATGATGGCAGACATACATGCAGAGATAAAAGAAAGAGCTTTACAGTTCACAGTATAGAAGATGGAGAAAGAAATTGGAGCTATATAATAAGTCGTGTTGTTGTAGACCCCAATATTCTCCCAAAATTTATGTTACTATGCTGCCTGAGTTGAACTTAACACTACTTGAGGAGAACTATTTGAACTAGGGAGAAATGGACAGGGTGGCAACCCCTGTCACTTTTGCACTCACAGTTGATGCTTTAACTGCTAGCATTGCGCTTAGCTAGGGATTCTGCCCGATATACCATTTACATTAGAAGTTCGATACATCGGTTGATAATAGAATAAAATAACAAAGATATGCATAGCATGTCCTATCATGCAAGTATGGGAAACAAACAGTTACAATCACTTGTCCATACAGGCATTTATAGATAAGTACAAATACAATCATGTATGTATCTCTGCAGGTGTCTTTGTATGTATTTATGCATGTATTAGAAACTTGGGCATAAAGTGTATATATATATACATATATATTTATATGTCTATATCATTTACGCATGCCTCACCCTCAAAATTATGAACTAGCCTCCGTTGAGTAGAACACAGACATTCGGACAAGTCCAGATCGAAAAGCTAGCTGGGACTTCTCGGATGGTGGAATATAGTTCAGTGTTACCTTGAGGTCATCTGTTATAATGGTCATATAAAAGTGAACTGGTATCAAGTAAAATTTTTTCGATAATATCAAAAAGAAAATTATGGACTATATTAATTACAGAAGTAGATGTCTACACTATCAGTTGATAGCTTTTAGGAGAGTTGGATCAATCTCAACAATATTTACTAGTTGATCATTTAGATGTACATAAGAACATATATAAAAGAACAGATCTAGGGAGCAAGTTCATAACTCATATGAGGTGGTGCTAGGATATAGTTAATATGCGTATTTATTGCAAGCTCAGGCTATGGTGTTGTTGAGTGTATGCATATGTTCATGATAGCATATGTGGGCTCTCACACACAGCTCTTGATTGCATTGAGATGGAGAAGGTGCCAAAGAGGGGGCATAATACTATCCTAAAGGCCTGTCGGTTGTTTTCTTCTCATTTTAGAGCTGTCACATGTTAAGGTGTCTATTGCTATTTACTCTCTCTCTCTCTCTCTCTCCTCTCTCTCTCTCTCTCTCTTGTGTGTGTGTGTTGTGTGTGTGTGTGTGTGTGTGTGTGTGTGTGTGTGTGTGTGTGTGTGTGTGTCTGTGTGTGTGTGTTTGTTTGTGTGGAGAGATCAAGAGAAAACCCTAACCACATCTCACACATTTGATCTTTTCCTCTATCTTATCTAGCTAAGAGCCTAAGAGAAACCAAAATTTATTCCCAAAAATAGTCCAAAATCTAACTATGTGCATCCAAAACTATGTTATGTATTGATTCAAAAATACTCAAATTCGAAATATAAACTAACATTGGAATAAGTAAACACATCGGCCACTATATCCACCGTGTTACTATGATAGTTTTTATCGTGCTCGCAAAAAGAAAGAAAAAAAAAATATATCTAAAAAAGGATGTGTCTTATTCCTTGGGATGGTCGCCTAAGTCATTGATATTGATATAAGGGGGAGTTGCTTATCAGCTCCCTTTCTCATAAACATACACATTAACCCTATAAATGGAAAAATGCGTTGACGTAGTGACACATGCGAGCCGCCACATTAATCGTTTTCAAGGGTTGATTTGTATAGTCCCTGAAAATGGAGAGACTGGTACGCAATGATAATAATAATAATAATAATAATAATAATAATAATAATAATAATAATAATAATAATCAAGGTGGAATTCATGATTATAAGTGCTGTAAAGAGAGTTTATGGGATCTGTACATATATATATATACCTCCTAAAAGCCTGGGTTGTACTTCAGTACTTAATTAACATGATTCTGATCTGTACTAATCTAGATTAATGTATCATTTATCTCTAATTATTATACTTCGCATGTGAAGCTTCTTATCATTTATTTATAAATATCATTGTTCAGGTTCATTCCATGGTTACCTTACTGGACCTGGTCAGGTGGATGTCTATCATCCATTGATTTAACTGACCTTGCTATATCATTTTTACAAGTGGTATTTGTGTTTTTATGCCCCCATTGTTCAAAATGGCGCTTTTTATACATCCGTTAATTCTATAAAAATGGTAAAACGGTTATTGTCATTTTCTTTTAAAGACGATGGCAGTTAAATAGTAGAGAACGTATTCGTCATTTCACACTGTTAAGGGGCATAAAAATGTCATTTCGAATTAGGAGAGAATAAATTATACAATTTTGAATTATCGAAGGATATAAAATAAAAATGCCCCACTTTACAATTTTATGGTTGCCATGCAGCCATAGTTTCAATTTGGACATAAGTTTGATCCATTTCAGAGAGTAAATTCATTTGGCGCCAAAAGTATAAGGACATTTAAGCGTCGCGATATCTCTTTTTCTTTTTGAGAAGCCATTCCTAAAATAAATTGGGAGTGGAAGATTAAAACAATGCACACTTTATTCACATATTGCGTACTTTTTTCCAAAAAATGCAAAGTTCACAAAAAGAAACAAAAGAAAATTGACAATCATCCAAATTGCCAAGTATAACTAAACTTCCCTAAAGTTGTTAAAGAGATTAAGACTATAAAGCGTAAAATAAAATTCTGCGAAAAAATAACCATTTAGATCTAAGCTTCATACTTCTAGTTCCTATATTTTTTCGCAATCATCAATCTCGTCAGCTGAGAATGGTGCAGCCTCCGTTTGACTATTATAGTATCCAATGGGTGCCACAAACTGCTACTATACCGTATCCGAGATTGTCACATAATGCTAACGTATTTTAGCAAAAGACTTTCATATCTTAAACAATTATAATCTTACGTAATTACACCAAATAATACTGGCTCGGAATTATCTAATTCGAAAATCCATTTTTCTGTCCAATTTATATACAATATTTGTCTTATTTTTCTGTTAAATGACATGTATTTTATTCTTAATTACTAAAAAATTAGTATTAATATAATTAAACAAGAATCTAACACATATGTTATATATATGGAATAATGAGAGAAATAGAATAGAGTATTAGACCATGGACACTCTCCGGGACATCCATGGTTCACCAAAAAAAAAGTGTTGCATAACATCTCAATATGAAATGCAACGATTCTTACCAATCTCGAGATACATGGGACGGCTATTAAGTTACTTTTCTATCTGTGTCGGACACGTCAGAAAAGTGTCAAAAAATATAGTAAAAAAGAAATTCCAGATATACTTATCAAACATACTAAACAGATGACACATGTCCACAGATATGTATATTTTTGAACTTTTAGAAAGTGATTTTTTGAAAAGAACAAAAATACTAAATATTACTAGCACTACACAGCAGTAAGTAGTATAGTATAGTTATCTACTAAATACTGTATTTTTTGTGATGTAATTTGACGCTTGTTGTTTAAAGTTATTTTAAGGACGTGAAATAATATATTATGGATAGTCTTTGTTATTTGATAGCATTACATTTTAAATGTTCAAATACTTAATATTGATTTTTTTAAAGTTATTTATACTTTTTTTTTAATCGAGTTGGATCCATACTCGTATTTTATTTTTCTAAAAATTATCGTATCCATGTCTGTGTCTTGTAGCTTGTATATCATCAAGCGGACGAACAGAAATCCTCCATTCCCGCTGCATGCCCGGTCCCTGCACCCACATCCCAAATAAATAAATAATAAATTTTTTGTACAAAATTTTAATATAAAAATTATAAATTTTGATAAGATCTATAATTTTCAAATTGAAATTTTTTTCAGAAATTGCGTCTAAATTAGTGTTCCGTGGCTCCTAAGTCTTAATTGATTTAAAATAGTTTTAAAAATTCATTAAAAATTTGAAATTTCAGTATAAATATATAAATATTTATGTAGAAATATTTTTAAAAAAATTATTAAATATATAAATAATAAATTTTATTAAATTTTATTTTTATATATATATATAATTAAAATAAATATATTTTATTTATTAATTTATTTATTTAGGATATAGGACAGAAAATAGAAGAAGAAAACGGAGTCAAGGGATCCGATTCCTTATCAAGCGTATTGTTATGCAATATGCACACATCACATGCAGGTCGATATAAATGTGAACGCGTTTCCATTGCACCAATATAGTACCAACAACGAACGCGTCTTCTAATATTTTACAGACCACGCTCATTGTTGACTAGCGGTTGACCCGTAGCAATCATTATTGCAATTTGCAAATGGGTATTTTGCATAATCGGGTATCCAAGAAATCATTTGTAAATTGGCAACCTGCTGCTTTTGATGACTTCCAAAGCATATATTGTAACCATGGGGAAGGTAAAATTGCAAAGTATGTCTAGGTGTTAATCAAATTAATTATCTTTTTTTTTTTGAGCAAGTAAGCTATCTAGTGATTCGAAAGTATAAGTCTCAAAAAAATTTCAATAAGTCTATAGTGCTTAATTTTTCAATAACAGCAGGTCATGAATGCAAGATTTGTCGTGGAATACCTAATCCAGACTGATTCGAAAGTATAAGTCTCAAAAATAAAATCCGCTGTCTACTAGGAGAAAATCAAGGGATAATTGCAGATCAGCCCCCCCTATTTCGGGGGTGCGCGGATCAGCCCCCCGAAACGCGTTTCCGGGGGGGCTGATCTGCAAAAAAAAATTACAAATTTGCCCCCGGAAACGCGTTTTCGGGGGCTGATTTGCCCAATTAAGGGAAACGGGGGGCTGATCTGCAAGAACCCCGAAAATCAATTCTAGCGGGAATGGAGGTAGACCATGCGCCCTGATGAGTCTTTAACCTATTGTGTCTAGAGGAGTTATTAAAGCTTGCGGCAGATATCGCCCTCTCTCTCTTTCTCTTTATATATATATTTATATATACTAATCTCACTCGATAGAAGAATAGCTCGTTCATGTCGACTCCGAAGTCGTCGAATCATGGCGATGCGACGGCTGGAATTCGACCTTTAAAAAACATGCGCACCGCGATCCGACGGCTGAAATTCGACCCGAGCTCTTAAAAAACATGCATATGATCTCAGCCGTCAGATCGCCGAGGCTATCCGACTGCTAAAATTCGACCCGAGCTTTTCTAAAACACGTACGTGATCTCAGTCATCGGATCGCCGCGATCCAACAGCTGCGGAGTCGACAAAAATGAGCTAAGCTACTATCGAGTGGAGATTAGTATATATATATATATATATACCACAGAGCACTTCTTTCCTTTATTAAAAAAAATAAACCGTGGACTTCAGATAAAATTTAGAAAAAGTGGTGGTATAACCTCAAGATTTTGTGCCCCATCTATAAGCTCTTAACCCATCAGAATGACTGATTTTTTTGGAAATTTCATAAACTAAAATTATACAATTAATTAATTGACTACTTTCTACGTTAAAATCTTATTTAAAAAAATACTAAGAATACACCAAAGTGTAATTCGGTAAATAATATATTATATTATCAATAATACTTTAGAGGTTTATTAGACATTTAATTTGATTTAAAAAAAAAAAAACTATTGAACTAAAAGTTACAGTATAATTGAAACTGCCACTTTGAAGTTTATTATTTTTCAAAAATATACCAAAATGTTTGTTTTATGGCAATTTTTCCTTTTTTACATGGCCGAAGGGTCTATACTGTAGCTGTTTTGATTAATTCCCAGCAACAAATATTACATAAGTACTTCTATAGCAACCTTTAAAACATTTTTGTTGATTTTTCCGAAAAACTAAATGTTGTTTATTTGTGTAATTTATAATTTTATTATTCAAAATATGTATCATACGACAATCACTTAAAATGTGTAATTGACCGTAGTTTAAATGAAAATATTTTCTTTGAACTGTAACTTTTGCTAGCAGATAGAACATAGCTATCGATACTTTTTAAAAAAAATTGGATTATAAAATATAACATGATAAAATAAAATTTTATAAACTGACTTTTTTTTATGAAAATTATAAATTGACTTTTGAAAATTATAAAGTGACTTTTGAAAATTACAAATAGACCCTTAAAGTAACATATCTATTCGGCTGTCTGATTTTGGACTGAACGATCTTGCTGCCTCCCTTGCAATTACAAATAGATCCTTTAAGTTAATGTATTTTACAGGATAGTCCCCACCGTGAAGTTTCAACTAACTCGGACATCCGAAGAAATGGCAACCATTCGAAGTGAGCTCATTCTTTGCCGGCGAGCGGCAGCGGTGGTCTGGATCTCCTCCGTCATCATCTTCTACATCGTTTTCCGATTTACCATGACCAACTCCTCCACTAATCTCAACCTCGATGAAGGTAAATCACTTCTATGAGTTTGTCTTGATTTTTAGCGAATTTTTTATATTTTATTTGGTAGTCATCTTGAGTTTTTGGAATCCGTAGTAGAAACTCCGGCGATCAGACGGTCGAAGTTGTACGATAAGATGTCTCGGGATCTGGATGAGCACGGAGCGGCTTTTCTCAAGGGCGGAGAAACATCTCAGTCTCTATCTCTCAATGATCTCTTCGATCTCAGCGGCGGATCTGTTGTTCCTAAGCTTAAGGTCCTGCTCGCTGAATTTGTTTTATTGTTTTGATTTACTTTGAATATTCGTACGGAATTGTGCTAAACTTTGTTACGCAGGCAGCGAACCCCCCGGTGCGGGCGAATGTGTTGTATTTGAGCAGTGAGTTTGCGGTGCCAATATCGTAAGTATCCCTGCTTGTTGCAAATATTGGGTAGATAGTTATGTATTAACACTGTAACTTGTCATATCGGATGTATAATTTTAGAGAAATGCTAGATATATCTACATATATCCCTAAATTGGCATCTAAATGTGCGGCGGCATGGAGATGATTCCACCTTACTTTTAGAGGCTAAGTTAGATCTACGAATTAGACTACTAAATTGACAGATACAGTTTGCCTCTGTGTTTAGGATCCTGGTAGCAAATTGTAACGATCAGAGTGTTAGACTCTGTGAATTGGAGTAACAACAAATGAGAGTTAGAATGAGGGAGGTTTTTTTTCCTGTAAATGTGAAGTTTGTTGTGGGAGCAAACAATAATTTGCCTAAGTTAGAATTTATTTAGATATGCATAGCATTTTATGTTGTTCTATGAATACCAGAAAGACGTGCATATTGGTGTATTAATATCATATTGCAATCTATCCATGTAATATGTACTAATAAATAAGATGATCAACTTAAGTATTTAAGTTACCTCAGAATCATGAAGTTGCTTTTGTATACTAGTTTGCCAATTAATTGTTACCTCATGTTGTTTCCTAAAGCTTCGTATATATATTTTGTTTTTTCAGGCAGGCTGTCAGAGAAACTTTTCTACCCTATTTCGATAAAAGTAATGCTCAGTTTCTGTTTCTTTTGGCTTGCTTGGATTTATTAATTTGTATGCACATTACCTTACAGTTATAAATCTTCCATTAATGTTACCATTGATGCCAGTGACTTTTAATAACAAATACGTCGTGTTTGATTTTGAAATGTGTAATGTATTTATGCAAAAAGCATCTTAGATGGTGTTCGGGCTCTGATCAAAGTTATTAGGTAATTATGGTTCTGTTCTGTCAATCTTGTAGGTTAAGAGCAAAACTGGATAAAGCTTATATAAAGATTAGCCTTCAGGCAATATCCTAGGCTAGGATACTTGGGACAATTTTAGATAGTATTTTTTTTTTTTCCTTTTTTTTTTTCATTTTTCAGTTGCACATCTCTAAAACTTATCATTTAGTTTAGATTTTATTTTTTATTTTTATTGCTAAGCTAGTCTTGTAGATCAGCCGAGGACGATACATCCCTCTAATGTACCAATATACCTGAATTAGGTTCGAGTTCCAACTAAAATTAAAGAATTGGGGGTAGGCTGAGTCTTAAGATTTTCCTAATTAATTCTACTTGGTGATTCGTTTCAATGTTATGTCTTCTACACAGCTATCTGGTTTCAGAATACAAGCATGTATCACTTCAGTATGTTCCATGCTTCACATCATCTAATGCCTGTTATTGCTACTAGAGATGAGGTACCTGAGATTTTATCTCTTGTCCTGTAACTCTCTGTTGTCAAACATCTAAATAGCATATTAATGCCTGTCTTCACTTTCGTTGAGATTGAAGCTGAAGCAAATGCTGTCAAAGCAGTTGCAGCAGCTATTTGTCCCCTGACGATTGTATTAGATAGATTGGTTCTTACGTCCACTGGTGTTCTTCTGGGATGTTGGCAGGTTATTTTTTTTCCCCCCTTAATTCTCGTATTTATATCATATAATTGGCGATAATATTCCGAACAATGTTCTCTCTTGACAGACAATGAAGTGGGACAACCCACTTCATGTGCTCATCTCTTATCGCAAATATGCTAAGACATAATAAATGGTGATGACATATGTTACGGCTAAATATGAAATTCTTTTCCTATCCATTATGCAGTATATTCTATATGTGTTATCTTTGTGCACCTCACTGAAGTTCTTATACATTTAGCATGTTTATCCTTATGACCTGGTGAGAAATGCTTCATGGATCAGTATCATAGTCTTATTGTTTTAGTATAGAACGAAGGATACATCAAGCAATAATCTACCAGCAGTCAGTATATTTCATAATTCTATTCATATTTGCATTATATGACTTGGTCTATTATCAATTGCTTTTCCTATGTGAGATAGCACAGTCAGTTCTGTAGTTTCCAAGCCTGATACCAATTCATAGCATACAGGCTTATCTGTGCGCTGAGCGGACTAAGATAATGCAGTGCAATTGTAATTATTTATTTTTTGAATCATCTAGGACCTCTAAGGTAAACTTGTTACCTGCTAAGCGTTTTTGTTATGCTTGGAATTGCCAGTGAGCGTCAAGCCTTTTGTATGAATTATACAATGATTGCATTTACATCATTTTATGTGATCTTTGTAAATGCCTTCGGTGTGTTGGCTGCAGTGACTCTTGTATTATATATCACATACTCTTCTACATTTCCACCACCCAGTGGCTGCTCAGATTAGCTTCATGTTTTTGCCTGCCAGGTAGTCTCTGGAACAGATCCGCTAACAATTCGTGAGAAATTACGAAGTGCTCTTCCTCATGCACCTGAACAACAACTTGTAAGAAATAAATTCTGACAAAAGCAGTTTATAGAAGTTAAGCTGTAGCTAGCTGGCTAATTGTGCTTATGATAGTCTACATTTAACGAAGAATTTGTATTTTTTTGTATTAGATTGATTTGCCTATATTAACTCAGTCCTTTCTTTTTTCAGTATGATCCTGTTATGCTTCACACTTCATTTGCTAGGCTATTAGGACAGCCAAAAGTCACAACCGAGGTAAATATTGGGAGAAATGTGTTTAGTTATCTTGAATAATGTGTTATTATAATAATTATTATTTATATCGGAAGTTAACTGTGAGTGTCGTCGTATACAGAGTCCCATATTATCTTTTTGTTCCAACCTCAAAACATTGAAATGGTGCTCCTTTCTGAAGTACATATACCACTTTTACTTCGGAGGCAGTGACGGACCCAGAAATTTTACGCAGGGGTGTCAAAATATAATATATATATATATATATAAATATTTATAAGAAAAAAATTTTACAAGCTAAACAAAATATGTCGCAAGTAAAAAAAGTCAAACTATTTAATTTTTATAATAATAATTATTTAGTTTCGCGGATAACTCCTCTTTGAAAACTTCTTCCATTTCAACCTTCAGATTTTTTTCTTTTTCTTTTAGCCTATTTTCAATAGTTAAAACATCGAAAAATACTTATTTAGAAGAATATTTTAGAAAGATAAAATTTAACATAAAAATTATAAATTTTGATCTACAATTTTTATGTTCAAAATTGTTTCAAAAAATACTTCTGAATAGGACTTTTGAGGCCTTCAAAAAAAAAAAAAAAAAAAAAGAAAAAAAACCCCAAAAACAACATGGGATTCGAAACTGGGTCATGTGGCCGCTTGGTTCTTTTCCTACCGCTGCGACAAGCAACTTTTACAGCTAATGTGATGAAATCCCGGATATAATATATATACATATATATATATGCAATTGCCGAAAGCAGGGGTGTCGCTTGACACCTCTGCCGAAGTACTGGGTCCGTCCCTGTCGGAGGCATACCTAGGACATTTTTTTTTTGGATAAATTTCCTTTATAAACATTTGTAAGGTTCTTGCTTGTCATGCACTTGGAAATTTGACCTCAAGACCCAAAGTAGTGTGAAAACGCAAACTCCGTGATATTCGGCTCCTTTTGTTGCACGCAGATCATTTTTTTACATACTCTGTTCTCTTGCAGAAATTGGATGAGCTAAAGTTTTTCCATGAGTTGGTAGATCAACTTAATAGCAAGCTTCGTGATTTTCAGGTATGAATCATCCATTTGTTTCTTCTTGAATTATAAAGCCAAAGTCCTGTTTAAATGGATTGTTTTATGCTTTTATAGCCAAATACAGCTTAGTTGACAAGGCCAATATTCTGTGTTATTCACAACATATTCTGGGTTGCATCGAAATTTTTATCTAGAATTTTACAAAACACTGTATGTGGTTGAAAATGTTAGCCCTTTGCTCTATGGAAAAGAATTATAGTCCAAATTATGTACTGAAAAAAACTTCGGAGTAATGTCATATCAGCCCTTATTTTTGTACCGCCCTCCCAAATAAACCCTTGCTTCTTTTTTTTATAGTTATTAAATTAAGTCAAAACACACACACTCACATATATATATATATATATATATATATATATATATGGAAAACTAAATTGATATGAAAAAAATAGATTTTGTGTTGAAAAGTTTCCAAAAGATTCATCTAAATAGATGATTTAAGGCCCTGAAGTCTTAATGGTTATAAAAACTTTGGAGTTTCAAAATATCTACTTGGAAATATTTTTAGAAAAAATTTGAATACAAAAGTTGTAAAGCACCACAAAAAAAAGGAAAAAAAAAGAATCTATTTTTGTCGTATTTAAATTTTACCAAACGTGCTTATATGTGTGTATGTGTGTGTTTGGAGTGATTTTGTATGTTTCTCAAAAAATTAGGATTTTTTTTGACAGAATTTTGCAAAGCAGTGACTTTTTCGATAAACTCCAAAGAATTAAAATCTCTGGTTCCCCTTTAATTTCTATTTTATGCAGGCAGTGGTATCTGAGCTGTGGTATGTAGAAGAATTTGACGTTTTGGCACTTGCATTGGATGGAAGAATAAAGGCGCAACATTTCCCCCTCGGTTGCTCAGGGAGTTGAATTATATTCTGCGTTTTGATCGCATAACTTCTTGTATTAGTCTTATATATCAAAATTATAGCAGTCATGTTTACGCTCTCTACTCGTTGAACTTTGACTTTACCTCCGAAAACTTGACAATATAACAATATTCAGATCTGAGCGTATAACGAATCTGTACACGCTGTGTTCTACATTGCGGTGTAATGTGTATAACGAATCTGTACAAGCTGTGTTCTACATTGTCGTATGTATAACGAATCTGTACAAGCAGTGTCCTACATTGCGGTTTTTTATTACTGTTTTAGATTATTATATCCCAATGTTCTGCATAGTATATACGATAAATTGGAATATGAAAATTTGTGGGGTAAATTAGTAATTTAAATATTATATAACAATGCTAGCAGGTGTAATATTTATTTTTTAAAAAAATATTAAAAATACATAAACAGATCTTCCAAGTCATAATTTATTATATTTTTAGACTGTAATGTGGGTGATTTTTTTTATCCCTTTTAAGAATTTAATTATAATTGTAGCAGAAATTGAACAAAAGACTAATCGGATTTCTAAGCCCATTTCATCTACGTGCTTGTCCAAAATTTGTTATTTTAGGCGATTGTGCAAGTTCGTTACCTAAACTCTTTTTTTTTTTTTTTTTTATCCGAAAACTTTTGCATTTAGTAACCCCAATATTTTACCAATTTGTAATGTCAGAAGTTTTTTTTTTCTTTTTGATCCATATGACTGACAATTTCGGTTTTATCTTAAATTTCGATTGGAAATTAAAGTGTTTAAGATTAAGTCATTTTCAACTAAATATTACTTACATTCGAACTCTTTGCTTTTTTTTTTATGGAAGGCAAACTATGATCTCATTTCAGCATTCAACTGTGCTAGCCAATCGCACTAATACTGTTCGGTGGAATGTCAAACTTTATCATAACTAAATTGATGTTCTAAATAGTGTGGAAATTAAATTGTACTTTTTATTGACATGTATGTTACTAAATTTATCTTTAATAGAGGTGCCTGGCCCAATTACGCCTTAGTATCACGCATATTCACAACTACAAAAGAAATATGATAAGAGTTCGAACTGAAAATTACATTTTTTTTCCTGTTATAAAGACAAACAATGAAGAGGTTATGCTCTATTATAATTACACAATCAAGTATATAATCCGTCATTGAAATGCGGTGATATTTTACTGCTACCACCATAATCCGATCCTTTTTTTTTCCGGCATTGCAAACATATGGAGAGTTTTACAAACTTATAATTAAGAAAAATATTTTTGTTACCAAAATTTGAAATCTAAAAGTTTTAGTAGCTGCACCTAGTAACGATAATAAATACAAGTTTATTTTGTTAGTATCTCGTGATAAATTGACACGTATGAATTGCGCTAAAAGTTATCTCTGATGGTAGCGTTAGGACCGGGATCGTGAGAGTTCACCTAATAAGTTCACCTAATAACAGTAATTTTATTAATTAATCATAAAAAGATTTCGATGCTTGTGCTTTAATTTCTAACAAATTACGTTACTTTCCCTACAATTTTCGTCATTTCAGTTTACTCTCTCAGCTGAAATCAAAGTATCAAAATTCAAGTTTCCACACCATATTTTGTTGTCGCAGCATTAAATTCTCCGAATTAGCGTTATTTATGAATGAGGAATTTTTTATTAATTTTTTTTTAAATTATCATTGAAAAATAATATCTTTAATCGACTTATTTCTATCTAATCTTCATAATAAATATATTCCACCAATCTAAAAATAAATCAGCTTTCGGTTAACGATTTTTCAAGTAGAGATTAAACTTATTGTTGAAGGCAGTGCGGATTATGTGGATTGAATTCGTTCGCGATAGGTGCTCTACGAGTTGATTAGGGGGGGAGGGGGGGTTTCGTAGAGGGATAACGAGTGTGTCTCACGGAGTGATAGTCGCACTTCAACAGACTCCAAAACCCAATATTTAACTTGCACAAGCAGTGAGCTCTTTACTCGATTTCTAATGGCGATGTCGGCGGCGAACATCGGAATGATGGACGGAGCTTACTTCGTCGGTCGCAGCGAGATCCTCTCATGGATCAACGCCACTCTCCAACTTAATCTCTCCCGCATTGAACAGGTTCTTTTCCTCTGATTTTGTTGTTTTTTTTTTATATAATTTTTTCTATACCTGAATGCATCGTTAGTTTCATTTGATCTGTGAGGAATGTGGACCTAAAGCAGTTTTGTTTGATCGTAGATCTAAATCTATTTGCTTTATGTTTTAACCCGAGGGCGCCATCCCAAAACTACGTGCACTTTTGTGGTAATCTAGATTATTAACATGTACAACACCATCTTCTTCAGCAATTTAGGTCTAGAGTCCACGGCAAATCATTTCCGTTCAGTGCCAGCGTCTTGACGGCTGCATATGATTAGCAGCTGTTCCAGGGGCTATCTCGGTCTTCAATCCCATTTCCTGGATACCTCTCTTCGGTTCTCTGGCACTTCTAGGATCGACTTCTCCGATACCACTATAACCCAAGGGCGCTATTATAAAATCACGATGTAGTGACTGGTGTGACACTCTACGCTATGAACATGTTTCACACCACCTGTCAAGGCAAGATTAGAGGTTGACACAGTTTCCTTTTTGGATGACGAGATTAAGTGACTGTTATGAATTTGGTGTTTGAATTAAAAATCTGGTTGTTGCTTAATATGAATATTTTTGTTATCAAGATTGCAACATTTTTTTGAATGTCTGAATCAAATTGCCAAAACTATTCCATAAATGAATCAAATAGTTTGATTTCTGATTTATCATATATTGGTTTTTAAAATTGCATGCATATATACATTTATACATTCATAGAAATATAGGAATTGGTTTGTCAAAATTGTTCTGGAACTCCTGAAGAGGTATTGATGAAGTAATGACAGTCTTTAAGGTTTATGTTAGTTTTCTAAGTAATTTTATTATGGCAATATTCTAAAAAAGTTTTACTTCGACAAAAGATTGTTCATATGTTGTACCTGAAACTGGGTTGACCCTCCTTTGATTTAAATGGTAGATATTATCTGGAGATAGTTACTTTAGAAAACTCTGATTCTGCTGTCAATATGATGGCTTTGCATTGTAAAGTGATCATTGTTTATCTTGTAGGCAGCATCTGGTGCTGTACAGTGTCAGATGATGGATATGGTACATCCTGGCGTGGTTCCGATGCACAAGGTGCACTAACATCTTGTAATTTGAAATTTTCTATCTTTTCTTTAAAGATTTATGGAAGTTAAGAGTTAGTTTCTCCTTTTGCTTGTAGGTGAACTTTGATGCAAAGACGGAGTATGATATGATTCAGAATTATAAGCTTCTGCAAGAAGTATTCAACAAGCTAAGAATAAGCAAGGTAGCTTTTTAGAAATTAGAATCCAATATACCATTCTCTATCTCAAGGCTCTTATAAATGACGCATGTCCTACTCTTGATTAATAAGGGAGTAGATTTGATATGTAACACACCAAGTAAAGAATATATATTACACCTGTCATTATTGGTGTTATGAGGTAGGAGAGGAGATACAGAATTTGACCTTTTTGCATACTCGGGAAGGATGAACTCGTGCTATATCTGCATTGTTCTGGGAATGGAGTCTTTCATTGTATCTGTTACATTTTATATCATCGTATGTTTAATTTTATGGTATGCACAGTTTCGTCGTCGTTGGTTCTAGATAACATTTCTTGTTTCTTGTTGCTAGTGTAAAATTTTGAAATTCCAATTGGCGCTAAAGATTCTAGAAGACTGTTTACTGAAGTGAATATATTTATTTTGATGTCGTTCACCTTCGGATTGGAATATATGATCTTTTTATTGGGGAGTGCTAAAATGTTTATGCTGCGAATAGCCCGTGGGGTGAACAGACAAGTCCTCCCTTAAGTATAACAAGAAATTATGCCAGTTAAAATAGTGCTGACCTATTTAGGCTCTGTAGGGTGTCCTTTGTGTGCACTATACAGAATTGAGTTTATTTTCTTGTCATGAGTTCCTATGTTCTGGTAAATAATGCCTTAAGGTTGATTTGCATTAACCTAAAGTAATATTTTCAGTGTTTATACTATTGAACAACTGTAGCAGTTTTATCTACCAAAACACAGTTATTCAACCTATCTTCAATTTTCCATCCAAAACTTTAGAATCAGAAAACACTCTGGTTTTTTCAGTATTAACCATAACCTATCCTTATGTGCATATGCTGGTGCAAGCACCCTGTTTGTAGTCTTCCAAATGTCAAGTGCGAAGTACTTTATGTTATAATCTTATAGCTAATAGGTACAAATTGATATCACTCATAACATTTGGACAGGGAGAGTAACATTTTAAAGAAACGGCCAATACATGAGTGATGGTTATCTTTTTCATCTCAAATGTCAACAAAATGTTACGTTTGGTATTTTTATATGCATGACCACAAGTGCATTCATCTATAGAATCATTCTTCTTTGATATATGAATTACGCACGACATGATCTTTTTTTTGGGCACTTTCAGCATCTTGAGGTCAACAAACTTGTGAAAGGACGACCTCTAGACAACTTGGAATTCCTACAATGGCTGAAGCGCTACTGCGACTCTGTGAATGGTGGAATCATGAATGAGTGCGCCCTTTATTTTTCCTTCCTAACTTCTGTACTGTTCAACTATGTTAAGCTCACTGTTTATAAGAAGATCTAGAATAACTTAATTGAGCTGCTTATTTAACTTCTGTTAGAAACTATAACCCTGTTGAGAGAAGATCCAAGGGAGGTAGGACTCAGCGGTCATCTTGTAGGCCCTCTAAATCTCTCCAAGCAATCAACTCAACAGGCCGTGGCTCCATAGATCTTACTGGTCTCAACGGTTTGTAATGACTAAGACTTACAATAGAATTAGCAACCTGTTAGCTTTCCTTAGCTTTAAACTTATTAGGACTATATTGCTTCCTTTATTTTGTATTTTTTTACCAGGTACCGAACAAGAAAGGGCACTTCCTGAATGCCATGCAGAGAAATACCTGTCACAGATCCAGGAATTATCTACAAAGGTAGTATACCGTGGTTCTGTTCTTGTACTCTAGTATGGACATTCTCACCTCTGCACTATACAATTATACTGATGGCTCTTCCAAAACATAGAGTTATCTAGGATACCAAATAGGTGGAGCCATGGAGCGATTTGTTTCGTTTTTGCTGCAGCCACTTTTTCTTTATCGGTTTCTATTATGTGGCATTCATTTTAAGTTAAAACAATAATTTTGAACTTGAACTTAGTTCTAATCCATCTCAGAATCTTTTGCACCTCTTTGCTTGTTTTCTCCAAACAAAAAAAATGCTCAGATCATTGATGGTCCTATACATTTGAGGTAAATAACGTTTTATTGCATTCAAATAGGTCACTGATCTTAAGCTTTCAGAAGACAACCTGGAGAAGGAAAGAGATTTCTACTTATCAAAGTTGAGAGAGATCGAAATTCTTTGTCAAAGACCTGAGCTAGAGCATCTACCGGTAACATTTTTGTATTTATTTATTATAGGAGATTCTGCAGAAATTACTTATTCCCTTGCTTTGGACTTTTTTTTTACACCAGTCCGTCATTCTTTCACAATTCATTTCCTTACAATATTTTTAAGGATGCTTAATTCAATATTTTTAAGGCATTTATAAAAAGCTTTGTCGGATTTGTATTTCAATAGATGCTTTTATTTTGTGGCTCATACACAGCTTAAGATGTTAATATAATTCTGCTCTGAACACATGAAATTTATACTTGCTGTTCTTAAACAGATGACGAAGTCAATTAGGAAAATTTTGTATGCTGCTGATTCAGGAGATTCTACTACTGGATCAGAAGCAGTTTAAGAAAGATGCCGGACAAGGTCAGGATCATATCAAAGATCACGTCTAACGTCTTTGAGATTTTGCGGAAATATGGCTTCCTTTCGCTTAGCTGTACAGTTTAATACTGCAAATAACTTTAATTAATATGCTGGTCCTAGCTTAACAAGTCACTATTTTGGCCCATAATATCAGACAGATGTTCATGGACAGTTGTATTCTTGACCTGGTACATGTTATCATGCTTTTTTAGTTTATCGTTTCTATTCTGTTTTCCTAATTTAAAAATGAAGACAAAATTTAGTAAGAATGATGGACTGACTCATCACAGCAATCGCAAGCTCACCTCTATCAATTTTAATGAGCAATAGCCATAGCTTAAATCGCTAATAACATCTTTCTCTTTTTGTAATCGAATGTAAAATTCAAGAAATTGTGGAAACTCTTATAAGATTCGTGAAAATTGGTAGCCAAAATTGCTTATAACAGGGAACGATCTTGGTCTGACGATCTCTACCCTCGTTTCACCTCCAATTTCCGGTAAGCGGCGGTGCACGACAGATTTACACGAGACTAGATCTAGAATTCAATAGTGTTTTACGAAATTGGTGGATTTGGAGGGAACAAGGATTGAGATTCAGACGCTTGTAGTTACAGTGGAAGCCATTCCTTAAAAAGAGTGACATTAAGATTTTATACGTAACCGAAAACGCGTATGTACGTTCTTTCACATACGACAGATACACCCGAAGGAGTGGAAATAATCTCCTAAATCAAGTCAGGTCAAAAATAATTATGGACAAAATCTTAGTGCCGGAAAAATATTTTGGTCCTAAAAAAGGTTTAACTCATACTACAACTGATATTGTCTTATTGGATGAAAATTTTCTCAATGTAAGGTTTATCTCGGAAAAGATTACCTAAAACTTAAAAATAGATTTATGTCGAACTGAATGGTTAAAATTTATCGGATGGCAGTAAAGGTTAAAAATACATATCAATTTCCGTTGGAAAATCAGTCCTATTTATTTTATTTTCTAAATTTTTTCTTACGTGACAGCTGGAACTAATTTGGCATTTGAAAATAAAAGGATTTATTTGTCATATATTAGAAAAGCAGAAATTGATATATAGTTATTTAAAAAATTAACCTTAAAATTATCCGATCATTGGAAAGGTAGTTGGCGTGGCTCCTTTGTACAGTGAAACTGTGGTTAAATTCTGGTCACTGCATGATTTACTACTTTAATACATTTTTAGAGATAGATATTCTAAAAATTACAGCAATAACATAATTTTCAACCATATAATATCTTAAATTATGAGAAAAGCTCAGTAAATATTAAAACTTACAACCAAGTTGACAGTTTGAGGATACAACATGCATGTATCTATGCTAACAGATGTTGTATGTAAGGACAGTTGGTCGCTTGCACTTAGAACACTCTTTAAATAGAAAACTCATTTATTAACACTTCCATCATATACATCAATTTATAGGAAAGACATACACTTCCTATAGAAAACTCTGACCGATATCGGTCAAGAAGTTGTTATTAGTCACGGCGACATTGAGTAGAAGGTCTTGATCATCGGCCAATGCGGCAAGGATCACCGACGACCAAATCATGGATCTTCTCTCTAAACTTTAAGCTCTTCTTATCGAGACATTTGCAAGAAATAATGACAGGGTAAGTTTCTCCGTGCCAACCATCATATTTTTCATAGTTAGGAATTAGGATGGTTATTTTTTCATAGTTAGGAATTACGATGGTTATTTAATAGTTTCACCGTAGCGGCCTATTTTCAGTAAATTCTTTTGTCAACAAATATTCGTTTATTCTAATTTAAAGGTCCAACGTTTTTATTCCATATCTCAATGTTGTTCGACCTATCATATGTGATGATATTTCCTCGTCGTTATTCTCTATAGAAAGGTACGCACACACATACACACACACACACATATATATATATAGAAAAAATATAGATTTATTTGAAAAAGTTTTACAAAATGGAGTTTTCCCACAAAACCCCGAGATATTTCAAGAACTTTCCGATTAAATACAGAGTGTGATATAAACTTTACAACTACATCTAATATATGATATAATTATTCCAGGTCTCCTTCATTTAAGTTAAATATGAAAGGAAATACTCTAAAAAATGTATACAAATATGACTAGTACCATTGAAAGGCAAAAAAAAATAAAAAAATAAAAAAATAAAAATAAAAAATAAAAAAGAAAAGAAAAGAAACAATAAAGTAGTTATGAAGGCTAGCACTAATGTCGAATCCAAGGTCTCCAATTCACAATGACCATAACAAGGTTTGTACAAAGCACTTCTGGTACTTATTAGATACAATAATCCCTCCATACATGAAAACAGAACAGTGGCGCATCAGAGAGCAGTTTGAGTCTTCTTGAAATCGATCTTGTCAACCTTGACCTCTCCGTCAATGAGCTCATAAACGTACACGACGACCCTCAGCCCGTCGATGTCCATTAGCACAAAGCTAGGGTTCACATCATATGTGATGCTGCTGTATGCACCTGTTGCAGAACCAGGGTTTATTACCACACCCCCTTCATGCTTGTATGCCTTGAATTGATGAGTGTGACCCGTTATCAGAATATCTACATCTAACTGCCTCTGAAGCATAGCTAGAGAGTCCAAATCTCCCCATGGGATTACCTGCAACCTCAATTAAGACTAAAACATTTAATATATAAAATCTAACCGCTAAGTAAACAAATACCTTAGAGAGAGCATGTGGAACTGAATTCATTTTCTAATAAATTAATCTACTAGGTTTAACTTAAAACAACAACAAAATCCCAATCTCCTTCGGGATATGGCTGCGTACATCTACCCTTCCCAGATCCCGCGGGACTCATTTTAAGAGAATATTATATGCAGGGCACTGAAAAGGATGGACAAATTAATGTGGCCATATGTTTTGTTTGATACCAGTAATGATAGTGATACAATATCAGAAACAATTATTAAGTCGAGCATCAACATTGGCTGTTTAAGACAATAAAACAGGAAATTGAATCATAGTACTAACCTGATGGCCATGACATAGCCCAAGCTTGAACTGACCGATTGTAAGACACTTGGTCTCTGGATATCGCGCATCTCCATCATATTCGCCACGAGTAATATGAAGATCAGGACATAGGCTTTTCAAGTAATCGTGAACTTCCTGATTACAACAGTTACGAAGGTGTTACAGCTTAAATGGCATGAGAGATCCAATTGTCTCCAATGCTATGGGTAGGAAGCGCAATTTGCAATCAATTTCTGAGCATTTAATACAGTAATAAACTCATCAAAGAAAACAATTGCCACAGTTTTGGAATATCAGGATAGTGGCAAGTAAAACCAGCAGCATAAGAAGAACCGTGTGACTTCTTAATAAGCGGCACTAGCACTAAAAAAGAAAAAGGGTTTCGTGTCTTTGCTGACTGAAATTAAGTAATGATAATTTTTTAACTAATAATAAGCAAGTACTAGTTCCAACAATAATAAGCAAGTACTAATAATAATCAAGTATTATTATTATTATTTTAACTAATAATAAGCAAGTACTAATAACGCCAATAATAAAGATAGAATGCAATTTACAAAAACAACAAGCATTTCTGACATAAAGAGATTTCATTCGGAAACTCTTATTCCTGGAAACCCAATTGTTTTCACAAAATCTCATTTGAAGGCTGAAATATTCTCAAAAAAGGGCATCAACTGATGACTAAGAATATCATGAAATCAAGTATATTTGCCCAGCCTAAGCTATATGTAAACTCATTGTTCCGTGATCCTTTGCATGGTATTAAAAGAACACCAGTTTTTGTACATTCATCATTTGCAGCTTTAATTCCTTCCACATTGTCCTTATAAGCAACAAGCTAAAATTTATCAGAAGCAATTCCCATGGATATGTTAAGTTTGCCTACTCCTAACATGTAGATTTTAATCCAATTCATTAAGGTCTATTATAAAATACTGTGAAGTGCAGAAATAAACTTTTCATTTCCCCAAAAAAGATATGATGATAGAATATAAGTATGAGCGTAAGGGCATACACATCTTTGCTAGAAATCCAAAATCCCTTCAAACGCATTCGCAAATAATGTTGATGAAATAGGAAAGGAAAAAATTTGCAAAAGGAGAAGCTTTGGACAACACATGACTTTTGCAAAAGCTGCCAAAAAAAAATCATCAAAGATAAAGTTATAGCATACATTTCAAAAGAAGATTTATGTAGACTTAAGCTCCTTGAGGTAGAGATAGAGTTTTGATCCTTATGCTGGAAAAGAAAACATGAGATTTCTGTAAGATACTTCTCTTGTTAGACGAATAAAAAATATGGCCGAATTCTAAATGGTAGCTCGTGATGCAAAAGGACTCGAGAAACAATCAGCCATGGGAAGCGACATGTTTCAACTAGATAGAGTTAGACAACTAAGCTGGCATGAGGAATTGACACAGCGATTTCTTTACTAAGCTGATATGTCATAACTAAGCACATCTTTTTATACATAAGTCCAAGCTAGGTTCAAGTTCATAAAAAACGACAATAAGTATAATAATAGTTCCAGAATAAGACAACACAAAAGAAGCCAATGTAAAATTACTGTTTATGGAATCCTAATGATTTGTACAAGTTTATGAATGTAGGTGCCGTCGCATCAAATTGTTAAATGCTCACAAGAATCTCAAACACTAATTCTTATTCTAATAATAAAAAAAGTACTACACAAAACACAGCAATAAATCAACATATACAATTGAAATAGCTAAAACATACAAAAATAAAAAATAAAAAAAATCTAGAAACCCAGGTTTTAGGTGTCAGCACGGCATGGCACGGTCATCATGTGTTGGGATCCGAGTTATCGTAACTTGGCCCGGCCACCATTGAAACATCAAAGAAACGAATGGTATAGACAAAATACCTTAATGCACAGATTTCCGGTACATATAATGTGTTGGATTTTGCCAGGAACGAGCATGGATTTGAATTTCGCCGGCAAATCGTGCGCTCTGTGAGGTATATGGAGATCACCCAGCGCTAATACCAACACCATCTCTTCTAAATCTCTACAATCAATGTCACAGTTCCAAATTCATCACATAGAAACCTAACAATCATACAAAATCAACGGTGATCACTGTTAGATAATAAGATAGATGATCTGAGATTTGGAGAAGCTCACCTTCGCCGGAAAATGAAGCCTGTGGACAGCGGGGGAGATCACAGGTGGAGATGTGAAGTCGGGGGTGCGGAGATCGCCGGTGGAGATGTGAAGTCGGGGTTGAAAAACTCGAAGAAACTGCTGCAAAATAATCATATTGTCCATAGAAATTGCAGTTTAAGACATCACAAATGTTTAGAATTTCAACTTGGTCATCTGAAACTTTCGTCTTACAAGTTTGCAACATAGCGTTTTATGGGAAAATCCAAAATCACTATATGAGCCTTTGTTTTAGTTTCATTTTATTTTTTTTATACGCTTTAAAAAATTTAATTTTAATTTCTATTTATTATAAATCAGCAATAGTTCAGTTGGTTAATAGAGTTAGATAGTATGAGAAGACAAAAAATTTATCCCTCATAAAAAATAGATTATGAGCTCGAATTTCAGTAATACCTGGTTGGGAGGTTTATCGTTTACCATTTAGTATCCAGTCGAGACGTAGAATAAAAGCCAAACTCGAAGATCAAGACCCAAAAAAAAAAAAGATTTATTACAAAACAAACTAGATAAAAATTAGTAAACACATGTTATTTATGGAGTAATCAGACCGAGAATGTGATACCGTCGTAGAGACTACGACAAGAGTGAATTCATATATGGACCACTATAATAAAAAAATCCACAGCACTATATTCTTAAATTTCCATATTTCTATATTCTTAATAAGATTGTAAAATAATTTGATAAAATAATGATCGACTTGATTGGATTCCCCAACATAGTCCAACATTATGTTAGATAGTTGATAACCACGGGGAAAATTGTCCAACACTATGTTCGTTCATCCATAACAACTTAACTTAAAAGACGAAACTTTTGATCTTTATATATAACCTCGCTTCGCAGCGACCGTTTGAATGGTATATATTAACGTATAATTTTAAAATAAGTGTAGTTCTACATAAAAAAGATTGCACTTTGACAAGAGACCTTCCAGTTAAATAAAACATATGAAAGAATAAAGGAAAACTTGATGAAGTCCGTACCTGTTTGAATGGGGAATATTTGAATTAATACGTACGCAAAACACAGTTATCAAATTACGCTCCTTCATCGTTAATGTAATCAGTGGTTACAAACACTAATTTATGAAAGTTTAGAGATGCCGATCACACAAGAAAATACATGATAATATACAAATACAAAAAGGCTGCACATGGGATCCAAGTTCTACTGAACTTTCGGCGACCTCCAATGCCGTTGTGGCAAAGGTGACCCTACGGGTGTAGGACGCCTTGGTGAAAGGTGGTGGGGCCGTATTGGCGATTTTCTCGCATGAACTGAAACGGGCGTAATAGCTTCAGGCTTCGGGAGTCTACTGCCACCATTATCTTTTCGTAGATCTTCAAGCGTTGCTAAAACTTCAGACATTTTGGGACGCAGTTTGGCCTCGTTGTCTAGACATTGTAGGGCGAGAGAGGCGACGGCAAATGCCTCCTTCTTAGGGTACTGACCTTCGAGCCTGGTGTCCATGATTCTAAAAAGCCTCCGTTTGTCACCTAGATAAGGCTTCGCCCAGTCAACCAGATTATGTTCTACACCTGTAGAGGACTTCTCTACTGCTCTGCGTCCAGATAGTAGCTCCAACAATACGACCCCAAAGCTGTAGACATCGGCCCTTGAAGATAGCCGCCCTGTCAAAAATTATAATCACATAACTAATTCTTCACATGCTACATGAGCAACACTATTGCAAATTTGTAATCAAGGAAGACTTGATAACCAAGCCTTGGATTGGGAACCACCCAACACTTAATCCTTGGCTAGTATTTTGGCCCAAGGTTTTATCTGCCGGGCGGAGCTGAACCGAGATTCGGTAAACTCAGACCCAAGCACATGCTAACTGTGCCAATTATACTGTGCCGATATACATTTATTTGTTTAAAAAAAAATACATAAAAGTAGAGAATTTAAAATTAATTTAGTAAACCATATATAGTGTTCTCTCGCACTTGCCGTGTCGATAACGGCCGAAACAAAACCTGCCACTCGGAACAGACTGTGCTGACTGGCATGTAAAATTATGCTTTAGCTACAATGCTTATCAGTGCTGAAACGCCCTGATTAGTAGCGTTTTCCTATGTTATCTGAAACAAAATACTAACGACACTAAAATATGGCTTTGACAAATCCAGACACAATGATACCAACTTTTGCATCTTTTCTTCTTACTAAGTCTAAAGGAAAGCCTAATCCTTATCCATTAACTTGCTGTACACAACATTAGCCCCAAAGTTTAGTTTTTCTGGCAAAGTGCAGTTTTTTGACAGTTCCCAAACTGAACTTCATCTAAATCGGCCAAATTTTGGTTTCAGTTATGTTGGATGTACCAGACAAGCGCCATCACACTTACGCAAGCTTGCATCAAGATAGAAAGATTACTAGACAAAAGAAAGGATTGGCATTTTACAGTACCTGTAGCAACATATTCGGGAGCTGCATATCCACGAGTACCCATAACTTGGGTGGAGACATGAGTTCGATCACCTGTGGGGCCTTCCTTTACCAATCCAAAGTCCGATAACTTTGGACTGAACTCCTGCACTTTCACATGGTAATCATTAGACAATTTTCAAAAATTAAATGTTCTGACAGGGAAAAAAAAACACAGTTTTAACCATACTGAATCAAGAAGAATGTTTGCAGCCTTCATATCTCGATAGATGATTTGGCTTTCGTGTAAAAACGATACACCCCTAGCAGCTCCAATAGCAACTTTTATCCTTATTGTCCACGGAAGAGGTTCAGGGCCTCCTATAGAAAAGAAAGAGCAGATATGTACCCTTTTTTTGTATAAATAAAAAGAAATGCAGAAATTTATCCAACAACATAAGAATAGAGTATATTAAGATATAATTTCAAAATGCAAATAATTAATTAAAGGAACATTAACTCTCATCTCGAGATATTTATTTAGAAAAAGTTGATAGAAGTAACGTTTCTCGAGAATTGCTGAATTAACTGCCTTTCTATCAATTCTATAATATGGTAGTAGAACAAATCAACAACAAGATCGAATACTGATCTAATTGTTACTTACTTCTAAATAAGTGATTCTCCAAACTGCCTTTTTGCATGAATTCGTATACCAACAAACGGTTATCACCCTCTGACGAATATCCAATCAGCTTAACCAAGTTTGGATGGTGAAGCTGACCCAGATATTGAACCTCCGTCTGCATTATGAAGAAACTATATGTTCAAAGAGAGCCATATCTTGTAACTTTTTTTAAAAAAAAAAAACAAAAATACACGTATAAATTGATTTATTATAGTAATGAAACATACCACCCACTCTTTATGGCCCTGGAAACCCTCTGGTTTGAGCTTCTTTACAGCAACAACCATGCCGGAGCCAGGCCTGGATGCATTGAGTGTTTGTTCATCAACCCAACCTTTGTAAACATAACCAAATCCTCCTTCTCCAAGGAGATTGTCTGTTCGGAAGTTCTTTGTGGCACTTTTCAGCTCATTAAACGTGAAGGCCTTCAAATGTGATGACCATGACAATACTGGGCCTTCAGGCCGTGGTGAAGGTAATTTTGGAGTTGAAGGACTTGCTAGTGCTTTCAGAGATGATTGAGTTACAGATGAGCTTGTACTGATCGTAAGCTTCGAAGGCTCTGGTTGACAAAGAAAAGTAGACGGTGATATGTCGGCTAAAATGCAGGTACTCCACATGTAAACAGAAGAATGTTATTTCAAATTACAATAATAGAAGAGCAAAACTTTAATTTTGATAATTAATTACTCCTTTTTAGATAAATATTATACTTATAAAGCATAACTTTGATACTAAACATTCTGAAAGATAAATAATTGGGATGAGAAAGCTGCAACACCAATACTTCTTCCTCAGTTTCCAATCTTCGACATGCTTAGCCATGTATCAAAATTAATAATTCTTTATTCTTCATGAACTATATTTCAAAAGCGACTGAATTTTCTTTGTGAATTTCAATAGCAGCTAATTCTTTGCGATACGAAATGCCGCTACTTCAAAGATAAATTATACACTTCGCGCATGCCAATTTTTTTCAGAGATAGTTCCCATCTTCTGAGCTCCTAACCGATCGATTTAAAAAAAAATTTAAAACACATATTAGTATAATCTATAGCAATTTTGATAATATAAAGTTGCAGAGCATTGGCTCTAAATCTAAGGCTAGGCTGCAAGTTTTGTACTAAAGGTAAAAAAAAGTATTCCATATAAGCAATTATTTACTCATTCCAACCAAAGCCACCTTTAGAAATGACGACAATCCGATACTGGTCTAAATTTCACCAAATCTATAGTGTGTTTACATCAGGAGACATTTACTCTGAATTTACGACTACTAATTCAGTTGCATAATCACGCAGAAGATTAAAACATAATCACGACTCTTAAACTTTAATCAATTGGATAATAAACTCTCAAAAGAAGAACATCGTTTTACCATGAAATTCAGTAAGCAAAATCTAGAACCGGATAAATCAGTTAATAATCACAGAAGAATATCGACTACTGAGAACTTTCAAGAATAACTGCTAGATTCTAATTCAAATGGCCTGAAAAACAACAATTTCAAGGGAACCACAGTAAATCAGCAAATAAACAATAAATCAATCACAGGCATGGACGACAAATAAAAAATAACCACCCCTCCTCAAGTTCAAAATTCAAAAACAATATTCTAACCAAAGTGAAAGATACCAGCTTTAAGTACCAAAACAACAACAAAATAGTTACTGGTCTTACCAGATGGATTATGTTGAGGGCTGTCATCTACTCTGGAAGACAACTTCATGCAGTTCCCCATATCTCTCTCTCACTAGAACGCTTTCTCTCTCTCTAAAAATCCCTCTACAAAAGCATTCTCTCTACGGATCGTCACTAGTTGATCTCTCTAAGCCTTTCTCTCTCTACAAAACACCCTTTGTCTCTACATACACTAGCTTTCTCCAAACATTTTCTCTCTCTACAAACCTCTCCCGCTCTCGAATTTGTGCTAGAGCTCTGAGATGAGAGATGGAGAGCTCGAAGAAGAATCGATTTTGTATGCTTTCTTTCTGCTCTTAGCCCAAAATTTACCCCAAAAAACGATTTTTTGGTCTGGTAAATGAGATTTTTTAATAAGGAGATTTCGTGCTCTCTTTCCCCCTCTCTCCTGAAGACACCAAGAAACTGAGAAAGATGTTAAAGAAAATCT
The DNA here is from genome assembly GCA_002076135.1 of Xerophyta viscosa. Classification (NCBI taxonomy): domain Eukaryota; kingdom Viridiplantae; phylum Streptophyta; class Magnoliopsida; order Pandanales; family Velloziaceae; genus Xerophyta; species Xerophyta viscosa. Next base: position 3,425,037 of record MJHO01000012.1, on the reverse strand, counting down.
TTTCTAAAATGGTGATATTTTCTGGTGACAGAAAAAACGGGTAACGAATATTTCGTCCGATAGAACCCGACCCGTTAGACTTTATTTTTGCTTGGTATGTGCGCACGATAGAAATCGAAACTTTTAGGTAATAAAAATGGAACGATAATTCTGCCCAAAACAAATTGGAACGATAAATGAATGGAATCAGTAAATTACCAGCACTAATTATAAATTGTCTATCAACATTTTTTATACTACATGATATTTTTTATTTTACTTGCTGTGGCATGTGATATTTTCTGATGTATAATATTTAATCTATAATTTTAAACATTAAATTAAATGAAAAAATTAAAAGAATAGACCTTTACGCATGATATTAATGCTTAAAGAAAATACTTACATAACTGTTACTAAGTAATACAAGCCATATTAATGATCTACAAAGATGGCTGCTTAAATTATATGGTAGTTGGTCCACAACTCAATACACAGTAATTCTACGTTACATTTAAAAATAATATTAAAAATCACAATATTCATTCACCAACAATTCGTAAGAATATGTAATATAAAAAATCACATCATCTGAAAAAGAAATATATCAAATACCAAAAATATAGTTATAACTGAAACGGTAAAAATTACATACTGCTGAAATACTGCAAACAACTATTGCAATTGAAGATAAAAGTTTTCCTAGAATAAACACCATGATTTAACATTATAAATGCTAATATATTTATTATTTTTCAATTAAATAGATGTTCACTTCTAAAAATATACAATGCTTAATGAAAACAATCCTATAAAAAATAATTGAAATATCAAAATAATAATGTCCAAAATTTAAAATACGGTGAATTCTCAATATAATATGTAGTAAAATATTTATAATACTACGTAAAAAATTAATCAAAATAATACGACCAATTTAATTTCATCTCATTGTTAACAGACTAGTGAAGAATCTAAGTACGCCTAATCATCATAATCTTTACTCCCGAATATAAATAATTTAATTATCAATTAGAAAAGTTTTGTTTGAACACAAATGCTCTTGGCTAAAAATTAGTAAGACGCAGTTCTCCATCTTTAACGGGTTTGGATGCTGAAATTCAGAACATCCGATCCAATTTATACTTGGAGCTTGGAAGAAGGCCTGTGCAGGTCGTTATCTTAATGGTCCCCACGCTCAGGGTATTTTCGTCAAAATACAAGAATTTGGTGAAATAGTTATTCCTGGCAATTTAAAAAGCAAACTTTGGGGTTAAATCTGTAATTAGCAAATTGGGTTATATTTAGATTATTAGATTATTACTGAGTTATGCGTTCGATGTAATTATATCCTTAAATCTTATATCTATCTCCTCTGAAAGTAATTTTAAAATTAACTATTTTGAAATTTTTAAGTATATTAATAAAAATTTTGAAAAATTAAGAATATTAATGAAAAAAAAAATAAGATGCTAAATATTGACTTGGTAGACTAAGTTTGGAAAACAAATTTCAAGTTTAGAAGTATCCTAGATGTCAATTATGGACTTTTACCTTCGAACATCACTGGCCTTTAAAAGAAGAAGATTTGCAACCTCTCAAGGTCAATATTTTCTTTCCTCTTTTTTTTTTAGTAATTTAAAGTCAAATAACACACCATTAAAAGAATTTCGAAATTGTCAACATGTAAATCCAAGTAGGATAATATTATTAGTCCAATAAAATGGTAATAAAATAAAAAGTGATGTTGATTTGGCACCAACACAATTTGATATCGCAAATTTTGACCATGTAGCAGTAAACATTTAAATAAAAAACATTTTTAACTAATAATATACGTCACGACATACAAAGAAGTTTACATCGATGACGTTTTACGGTGACCAAGGTTCTTAAAGAAAATAATATTTTTCACAATGAGAATGAATATATTTTATTCTTTCTAAATTATATTTGGAGTATATTATAATGGTTATAGTTTTCTTTTATGCTCGGGTTATTAAAAAAAAAGGTGATGATGCCAACATGTTCATGTATTTTCCATACTTTTTCTAAGCATCAAAAGTCAATGCTACAAATAATAAGTGAACTCTTTGAACATATTGGAAGACTTATTCTTCGTATTGACAAACTAAGTCTTTCAATTCACACCATTTAACATGTGCATTGGTTGCCCCACACCAAGAGGAAGCGTGGTTTAAGCGCTCGTCCCTGCAAGCGCTCAGATGCGCGTTCGACTCTTGATAAATGTAGAATTTAATCCTTGGGGTGCATGCACTATGAGAGATGTATAATTTTCTATTCGATGTCTAAATATTATTTAAGCACGCCAATCAGATGTGAACATTCAACGATGGTATCGAACTGATTACCAATCAAAGATTTATATGTAACTGATACGGATGATATTACATTAGCCTATTTTTTATTTTATTTTTATATTACATATTTAAAAAAGAATTATTTTTGATGTGTTTTTTTAAAGTGAAAAGTGACTCTTTCTAAAATATTAAAAAGTAAAAATAATTATTTAAAAAGTATTTATTAAATATTTAGATTAATATGGTATTATTCACATCAGCATTGATTTTTTTTAGGAGTAAAAATGATTCGTAAGAATAGCATTTCTTTTTGATAAAAAAAATCAACACAAAGCTTGTCCCAAAACATTTATATGAATTCTTTGAAAAAAAAAAAAGTTTAATTCAAAAAGTATAAGCAACATTAAAAATTAATTTATTTTGTATTTAAATTTTTTCTCAAAAAACTGTTTTTAGATAGATATTTGATTCCAACATTTTAGCGAATTTATTTTTTAACTAACTAATATTTTGGAGCTTTAAAATACTTAATTAAAAATACTTTTGACAAAATTTTATTATATAAATTGTAGTTCACAGTTGTAACATTATTTAACCGTCCGACCTATAATTGGTCCAACCTTCCGTCATTCTCTATTGCAGTCTCTTAAAAAAAAAGGATTGTAATTGCAAAAAAAAAGGAGATGTGGGACTAACTCTCCAACCTCATTCTCTTCGGACTTTTGGCTCAATACCTCTTATTCGGTTCAAATTTCTAGACATTATAACAATGGAACTTTTTTATTTTATATTATTTTTTAAAAAAAAATACTTATATAAAAATAAATATATTTATACATAAAATTCAAATATGGACTAATATATAAAATAGTGAATTCATGGTTAATTTATAAATAATTTTGGCCGGCCATATGCAATTATTCCTTTTTTGTTATGCTTTCATTTGACATCACCTGATGCCATGCTGACGTACATAGTACAAGGATACGTTCGGGAAAATCGTATATCATTCTTTAATTTTAAATGCTCTTATTTGACCTTAACGATTCAAATTTCTAGACATTATAACAATGGAATTTTTTTATTTTTTATTATTTTTTTAAAACATTCTTATATAAAAATTAAAATATTTATACATAAAATTTAAAATATGGACTAATTTATCAAATAGTGAATTCATGGTTAATTTATAAATAATTTTAAATAGCAGCCTTATACAATTATTCCTTTTTGTTATGCTTTCATTTGACATCATCTGATGCCATGCTGACATACGTAGTACATGGAATACTTTTGGAAAAATTGTATATCATTCTTTAATTTTAAATTCCTCTATGAATCGGTACTTGAATATAGATCCACACAAATTATTCAATATTAAAAAATATTTTTACCATCATATAAATATATTTTAAAAATTATATATTAAAAATATATTTTGATATTAAAAAAATATTTTGAGTCTCTAAAATTTTAATGTGAAATATATATTTTTCCGTAAGTTCTATTATTGCTACAGTTTCAGCAGCAGCAATATAGAATTTAACTAAGTTTAACAGAAAATAATAAACAAAAATTAGTCATCTATTAAACCAAGCTCGATTCAAATACTATAAAATCTAACTAAAGCAACGTAGAATTCAAATTGAATAAAATTATAGGACGAAATTTTAGACGAGATTAGCGTAGCTTTGACTTTCATTGAAGGCAACATAAAAATATTGTCTGCTAATAACAAATATGGGTGCGGATGCTCTTCCTTCTAGACTATGCTTTTTTTCTTTTTCTTTTCTTTTGCGAGGTAATGGTTGTAGATATGCAAACCGTGCGGGCCCGCATGGTAATAGACGTGGGGTGGGACGGCTCCGCCCGCCCCCTTGATTATGCCGGCTCGGCTCGGCTGGCGGCCCGCCGAGCCGAGCAAAGCCGGTCTAGATTAAAAAAAATATATAATAATATGTGCGGGCCCGCCCCGCCCGCGTGCGCGGGCTGATTTTGCCAGTCCTGCTCACACGGCCGGCGAGGCGGGCCGGCCACGGTTTGCACGGTCGGTCACGCGGGGCGGGCCGGCGAGCAGTCCGGCTAGCCGGGGGCTATTTTTGCAACACTAAGTGGTTGTAGGAAATGATTTTATGCGCTGAGTCCAGCCAGACATGTTTGACAAGAAGGAACTCAGAGGAATCTAATTCAAAGCAACAAATAATTAGCTTATCCAACAAAGTATGAAAAAGTATTATCATCATTACGACAATATATTTATATTGAGTGTGATGCCAGCTTTGGTTAGGTAATATTCCTTGCCAAATAAAATCTTGGTTACTGTTGATCAAATTCGACGATCATCATCCAATTCTCATAAAGTATTAATCAATTACCTCGGGGGTCCTAATATACCAATTTATTATCTTTATGTTCTGATATTATAATAATAAGGACTGGATTTTTTGCGCGCATTTCTTATGCCTAATAGCTTTATTGCCAATCAATGCTTATTTGACACATGGCAAGCTTTGAATGGTGTAGCATTATTAGGCATACAAAATGGAGGGATAATTGCATATCAGCCTCTAAAATTTATGCATTGTATTTTAGCCACCAAAAATACGTTTTTGTGCTGACGTGGCGCTCTCGTGCACCGCCACTTCGTACATTTCAATGTTTCTAGGGGCTAAAATACGTGACTGTTATTTTTAAGGGAGCTGATATGTAATTATTCTAAAAATGGACGTAGAAATTTTTGATCTTTTATTAAAAAATTTATGTTCATAATTTGTTTTTTTGTCAACCATCGCCATAAATAAATATAGATATAATGTCGAATAATAAAAAAAAGTCTCAACATTTTGGTCTATATAGTTGAAAAGATTCATGTGACACGCAGATTTAAATTATATCATACTTACATATGATGCTTGTGGTATTAAAAACAATTGTCTCCACTTTATGAGATAAAATTTAAACCATTTATAATATACGTACCGAAAGATATGCTAATATATTATTTCAAAATAATTTTCTTTAAAGAAAATATAGTTAAAAAATTACGTCTTGTAAAATAATCATATATTTATCGTAAATGCTTTTTTTATTATTAATTAAGGGGAAAATTGGAAGAAAAACTTCAAACTCAGATGATGCTTGGCTTAGAAGCAAAGCTAACCTCAAGTGTCCATAACCATTTATGCCAAAATCCATTAAATAAGGGAGGGGGCCCTTGGCGATGACTTGTTCCGATCTTCCTACAGTGAACAAAAATGGTATCAACAAAAATTAACTGATCAGTATTAGTTTAATTAGTATGCAGGACTGGGATACGGAAAAATAACCGTAGTTTTCTTCTCGTGAGGTAGGTCGGCTGTTCGCATTTCAGCAGATGCTAACTAGAAAGGACAATTTTTATACTTATTTTTTATCGGGATGTATAATAGAAACTGAACTACGGCGGTCAACTACCACTAAAACAAACATGGTACAGCACAACAAAGGGCAAAAAAGTAATTTCGAGTACATTTTCGAGCTGTTAATACATACAGCTTTCTTTTCATTATATAAAAAAAAAAAAAAAAAAAAAAAAACAGCTTTCAAAAGCAGCTTCTTGGAAATGAATAAAGCAAGACTTTCCATGATACGTGGCAAACAATCGAAGATGAAAAATCAATTTGCAAATGCAACTTCTTAGCAACAGGCTGACTATGGACGGCAATTGAATTCGAATCCGAGGCTTTTCGCTCCGATCCGAAGATAAACAATTCGAATTCAATCCAAAAAATAATCCGAACCTAAATTTAAATTTTAAAATCCGAACCTAAATCGGATTCGGATTGGCCTGAACCCCGACCCGATCCGACGCGACACAAATATAAAATATTTATAAATAAAAATGAAACATATATATATATATATATATATAAGCTGAAAGAAATTTTTTTGTGATCACATATAGTTTAAATGTAGTATAGATTTTTGGTCTATATAAGATCATCCATATAATAATTTTTTTTTTCGAATATTCGATTCCGTTCTGAATGACAGTTCAGACAGAACCCGAAATATATTCTAAATTTTATAAAGAAAATCCCAACCCAAATCCAAATTCGAACTAAGACAAACAAATTCGCATCCGAATCAGAGAAAAGATAATCTAAATCTGAATCTAAATTTTAAAATCGAACCAAAATTTGATTGGGTCAGATTCGGAGGGCCTGAAATCCTACCCGACCGATCCGATTCCTAACCTGGACTTAGCGTTACTCGTTTCCATCCCGAAAAAATGAACGAACCAACCCGAAAGGCCGTAAATTTTGGGTTCGGTTTGATTTGGTTTCGGTTCGTGTTAACATTTCAGCAAATTGGGTCAATTAATTTTGGATTACTTTGTCTCTTCCTTTGGACTTTGGAAACTACTCTGATTTTGTGTGCGTCTCACAACAGTTAAGTTTGGGTCGGCGTGTTAGAGTTTGGTCCGGGCCGGCTCTGGTTGACTCGACTGTACATTCCTAAATCGCACAATCTAATAATAATTATTATTTTATAATATATTGAATATTAATAAATAAAATTTATAAATTCATAATTATGAAAGTAAATATTATAAAGCTATTTTATAAATTTATTAATAAAATAAATCAATAATATATTCAGACTATGAATTGTGTAATAATTTTATAAATTTATTATTAATAAAATTTTCTTTCAAATAAATTATTAAATAAAATATTGTTAAGATTTTAAATAAATAAAAATTATTTTATTAAATTAATAATAATAAATAATATAGTAATCGACTAATAAATTTTCTGAACTACTACGATACATTTCTATCACACTTTTATAAATTCAAATAAACAAGAAAAAAAAATTCCAACATATTTTTATTTTACTTCCTATTTTCAAGTAAACAGTAAAATTCTTCTCCCATTTTTCTGTTACCCTACTTTACAATATAAGTAAACAATAAAATTCAAACTTTTCTTTTTTATTACTTTGTCAGCACTTTCTATTTTATCATTTTTTTCAAACTCTTCTTGACTGCAGGCTCCATTCCAATACGGACCGACAGATCGAGATTAGAAAATAGTATTCTCGATTATTGGTACATCAAAAAATTTCATCTCATTATCTCTAAAAAAAAAGTTCCCTAACTGAACTTTAATAGAATCTGTTCACAGTCAGCCATGCAACTTAAACAGCTTTCAGTTAAGATGGCTGTGAGTCTGCAACATTAATATATATATATATATATATAAAATCAGGTCTGTTAAATTGTTGAATACAGCAGATATTTCTTAATGCTCAAAATTAAACAGCCAGATACATTTACTTCAGGACTTAAATAACAATTTCTATATTTATCTTACACGCCATAAGGCCCGAGAAGTAGACTTGTTTTTAAAAAAAAAAAAAAAAAAAAGGATTTGAATATTATTAGGTACCAAGAGACTGTCCGCAAACGTTTTCGATAAGATGTGAGAAATACAAAACGAACGCTGTGCCACAAATGGCACAGATATTTATTAATGATTCTATCACAGACCTAACTAGATGATCCCAAAAGTTTGCTATGCAAATGTCAGGGGTGATAATGGAAAATGCTATGCAATACGGAAGCGCACACGGAATTTGTCACGGAAGTTGTTGAAATGCATTTTCCATTACGGAAAACGCAACGGTAATGTCTAGCGATAATATTAGGAGAATACTCTGGAGGTAATATTTGAAAAATCTCTATAATTTTTTGAAGACTTTGAATTATGGCATGATCTCATCTATAATTATACCTAGAATTCAAAGGATTTCGTGTGCTGAATTAAGTACTTCCGCATATTTTCCTTTGTGAGTTTTAGGATTTTAATGTATTAGATAGATAGTATTTTGTATTGTTTTGTTGGTGGTTGTTTGGAGTACTGGGTATTAACTATACTCTTCTTTTCATTTAGTAAATTTCTTATTGTTCTTCTTATAAAGTAATCATGTTTTTTTTTTAATTGTTCCTCAGTTGTATTTCATCGTCAGTCGAGACATACTAGATTTAGGATTTATTCCCTAACAAATGATATCAGATATCTGGATTCTTATTGTGTACAACCATAATAATTAAGTAAGTTATGGAGAAATTTGACCGATCTGCCAGTTTCATATTTTGGCAAGACATGGTGCGAGCATTGCTTACACAACAAAAACTATATAAGGCGTTACTCAAAAATGAGCAATTGCCTAAAGATTTGACAATGGAGGCGAAGGAAGACGTGGATCTTAAGCCACTTTCAGCGATCCGATTATATATTTCTAATGAGGTTTTGAAGAAGGTCATCGAAGAAAATACATAGCTGGCTTATGGCGCAAGTTAGAGTCTATGTTTACGACCAAATCTCTCTCCAACAAACTCTACGTGAAGCAATATTATATCTGCTCCGTATATATGAAGGTACATCAATTAAGTCCAATCTTGATGAATTTAGTTCTATTCTTAATGATATGAAGAGGATGGTAGATAAAATAGATAATGAGTATATGGCTATGCTATTACTCTGCTATTTGCCGACATCTTTTAAGAATTTTAGGAAATCTTATATTATTGGGAGAGACTATATTAGTTTGGAGGGCGTCAAGGCCGCACCACTCTCGAAAATGTTGTTTGAAAAACAGACATTTGATAGAGAAGGCATAATTTCTCATGCTACAGTTTTAATAGCTAGTGAAAGTTTTACAAGGGATGGGGGAGGGAATGGAGGTACAAATTTTTGTCATGCAATTACTGCCATAAGGGACACAGTAAGAGTAGTGTTTGAAGCTAAAGAATAAAAGGAAAATTACTGTTCAGCCCCCTAATTTTGGGGTATCGCGATTCAGCCCCCCGAAACGCCACGTGGCGTCACGTGCGCGCCGCCACGTCGGCGGAGAAACGCGTTTCGGGGGGCTGAACAGTCAAAAACGGAAAACGGGGGGCTGAACAGTAATTTTCCCAAGAATAAAAGGCAATATAGGCTGAGCGAATACAATTATTGGTAAAGAATTCGATGAGATTCTCTCTGTATATGGGGCAACTTTAGATGACGTGCGTCATATTTCATATTGAAAAAAGAACCTTATATCTTCTCGAGGGATAGACAGTGATCTCTTCCCAACATCCAGCTTCTCTAACCAGAACCAATGCTTGTTGATTTTAATAATTCTTAAAAAATTGTTCAAAATTATTGATAAATTTCCATAATTTCCAACATAGAACCAATTTATAATACAATATTTCTTTAATATGTCAATCATGGGCTAATTGGAGCACTTTAAAAATTAAAACCCATGGTCTTCTGGGCTTTCGATTGCGATCTGACTCATCATAGTCTAATAGTGACACAAATAAACTGGAGCTCTACTAGTCCTTGGTAATTGGTGCTTGAATTATTCTTCCATAATAGAGGTATCTAAGTTCAGTTTTCTTTTTTCTTTTTTTTCTTTTTTTTTTTTTTTCCAGCAGGCGTGGGAGATTTTTTTTTTTTTTGTTGGCCAAAAGAATGATAAGCTCCTTACATATGTCCCAATATTTCACAAAAGTAAGTATGGATCAAAATATTTAAATTAAAATAAATGTTTGGGGTTTCGTCAAGAAAATGTTACTTTGTTGACCTAATAAAAAAAAGAAAACATTACTTTGTAAAAATTAAACATATCTACATTCAAATGAAAATACCAAATTAGCTTTTCGAAATATTTGTTTAGTTCGAGCTCATCGGAACACTTCAGCCAAAATATTATGTTACAAATACTGATAATACTAAATAAGTCGTCTGGAATATTTTTTATTGAAAAAAAAAAAGTAGAGGACAATGTTAAAAAATAATAATAAAAAAATTGACATTACTTCAATCAGTATGAAACTATTCCATTTTTGCATATGAGTGGACATGTTTCGATGTCTTAACAGATTGAATTGATGGAAAATCATTATGAAGATTGAAATGTAATAAACATGAACATCCGCAGTACAATCTTCAAGTACTGTTCTCTGAATTAACAGATCTAATTGCATAAAAAAAAAAGATACAGGATAACAAAATCGGCGGTCAGGACATTAAAAAAAAAAGATACAGGATAACAAATTAGGGGAGAAGAATAACTTTTAATTTGTTATGAACATTAAAAATTCAGAAATTATTGCAAATTGCATTAGAAAACACAAAAATTAGAAAACATATTTTGAAAATCTTGGACAAAAAGTATGGACAATTAATAATTTGTTCTTGTTATATAGAAACTATTATAATAGTCTCCTTTTAAATATATCTGCGTACATTTCATTATTTTCATCATTTTCTTATTAGGTTGTTGTTGTTGTATATAGATGCTAAGATATCTACAATGATTTTAGATTATCTTTTGCATTAGAGCTGGAGCTTGTAAATCAAAATAAACGAGTTACCTTTATGCTCATTCTAAGTGCTTTTCATAGTCCTCCTCAAGCAGCTTGTTCTCCGATCTCGGCCGTCGATTTCAAAACCAGATTACAATCTCCCTCGGTTTAGGCCCGAGTGATCGGGCCAGCTGGATCTTCCTTTCTGGATCCTCTCTAAAACTCTCACTTGCTCAGCATTCAGCCTTCTCTTCCTCTCTCCTACCTTTGAACAATCATCTGACAGCTCTTATTCAATCTTTTGTGTATGTCCTTATTGATATTAAAAAAAAATTCACAAAATTCTAACGGTAAATTGCGTATCAGCCCTCCTATTTCGGGGGCCGAGCAAATTAGCCCCTGAAAACGCATTTTTCAGGGGCTGATTTTTTTTTTTTACATGAGACTAACATAAATTTACAAAACAAAAAGGTACAAGGATATTGACACAATCAACATATATAGTTCAGAAAAGAATGAAGATCTTACGAGGAACTCCACCAGCTATTGGCTTCAAAACCTACGAGACGACGAATGCCAAAATAAATTGTCATTAATTAATTGTTTGTAGCATTAGATTTATTTTATTTTATTTTTAATTTTTCCTTCTCAACACAAGCAAGAAAACGTGAATGATTTGGTGGTTATAATCTTATAAAAAATCTAAATTTTTTTTTAAAATGAACTAGGTTTATGTTTTGTTACTTACACCAAATTCACTAAACTCATATTTAGGGATTTTTTTTAAAAAAAAAAAATCAATTACAATATTTAGAAAAATAAAACATATAATTTTATAGTTCAAATTATTTTGAAAATTATCAAAAGATATATTAAAGTAATTTTAAAAATTATTAAAACAAAGATTAATTTATTTGTGTATAATATGTTTATCTACTTTTTAATATATTGTTAATTTATTTTGAAACAATTTTGAACTATTAAACTATGTATTTTATTTTTTCTAAAGAGCTTTTTCGTTGAAATTTTTAAAAAATATTTCTAAATATAAATTTTAGTGAATTTGGTATAACTAACTAAATGTATGCGTAAAACTTCTCCTTCTAAGGCCCATTTGCACCTAAGACTAAACAAACTAATTAAGGCAAGAAAATGTAGGTGTCGACAATAAACCCCAAAGACATTTAAAAAAAAAGCAAAATATTCTTAAACTAATGATGAAAAATGTAAATGTTGGGGGCCACCCAGAGTTCCCCCAAACACTTCAGAAGGGTAACCATATATCCATATATATAACCCTAGCTTCTGAAGTGCTTGGAAGGAACTCCAGGGGACTCCCAACTCAGATCTTCTTCTTCTTCTCCTTCACTTGACCAGAAACCCTAATTTTCATCCACTATTTATAGGGAAAACTCATCTTTCTAGCTAGGGTTTGGCAACGTATGACTGTCGTAGGGAATAATCCGATAACATGTGGTAATATGTGTTGAAACATATGAAGTTCATTGAACCTAGACTGATTTCTAGCACCCTTATTGCATGCAATCAGGAAGCTTATTATTCCTTCATCATCTAGGTCCCTTTCTCTGAGAGATTCGTGTGCCGAAATCGACTTCACCATCTTCTGAAACATGTTCGTTGCAGATTTTCGATCTTAAACCTGATTTTAGAAAAAAGAAAAAAAGAGGAGTGAGGGTGGAAAAAATCAAGAAATAAATGGTTTTATGGTCCATGCATGACCAGCTCATGCAATATGATCATGATAATAGATATCCACTGGGGGAGGTTCAAACTTCAAAGAGATCGCCTGATCAGCATCTCTTTGAAGAGAGAAAGAGACTTGGGCAAGAAAAAGAACATGCTAAAATGCGTCTAGATTCAATGCATGCGCTTCTTTGGATGGACAGATATGAGAGATCATTAATTTTCCTTGATTTTATTGAAAAAAAGGGATCTTTTTGTTCTTTTCAAACTTTACTTTGATCAGCTAACTGATGAGCTGAAATGAAGGTATGCAGATGGTTTCATGGATCCCAAGCTTGTTGAACATATAATTAAGCTTAATGCTAAATGTGTCAGTTGCATTAATTTATTAAAACTCATATTTAAATATATATATATATAATATATATATATATATATATATATATATTAAAAATATAACTACAATGTTCAGAAAAATAAAGTATGTAACTTTATAATTCAAATTATTTGAACTTATATGCTCAAATTATTTTGAACTTATAGATGAGTTTTTGATGAACTTATAATCTCTAAAAATGCTGGGATGAGCTTGGATGTCTCTTTTAAGAAAAATGTCAGATTAATTCCAGCTAATATATTTAAATACAAAAAAAAAAAAAAAAAAATCTGCATCCTGTATTGGACCAATCGATCGACTAGAAACAATGATTTACCAAAATTGCTTTATTCTCAGAACTAGAATAGTCTAACAATCCCTATGGGGTGGGGATACTCATGGAATAACGAAAAAAAAGTTCATTAGATTAGTAATAATATAAATAAATCTAAGATAATAACTAAATCTAGAATGCATAAAATATAAAAGCTCAATTTTCCTTTTTTTTTTTAGTTTAGCTGGTATATAAGAAATGTAGCGGAGTTGGAAGGCTGCAAATTTGGAAATATTTCCGAAAAGTTTGTTTAGCTAGAATACAAAGAAGACGTTTGAGAATCAAAATTTATAACTACAAAAATTCATTTCCATTTGAATTGTAATGATATCACTCCTATCCACAACACCATTATTTTGATTGGATTTTCTTTTGCAGAGTAAAAATATAAAGACATCACATGTTAATAAAAAATTATATTATTAGATGGGTAAATTTTCAAAATAGTGTCAATTCAATTCCAATAAATATCTCCCGCAAGATATATTATGGATCAAATTGGAGATTAATGTGCAGATTTTAATTTTAAAAAAAAAACGATAACAATAGTCGATTTTAAGTCTAGAGGACCGAAACTCCAACATTAATTCAGATTGTTTTATCAGGCCCAAAAGGCAACAATAGTCGCCTTTGCCTTCACCATATGACCATATTTGCCAGCATGTGACCTTGCCCTACACATTTATCATTCCTTGGTTCAACTCGATAATCGACCCGAATTGATCCAACTTTTGTACATCTAGTTTGGTACGGGTCCACAAGATGGTCAGTTCGGGTTGGTTTACTCAAAAGTGCTTTGGTCTTATTTATGTTTTGTTGGTTTAGGTTGGGTGATCCAAACTAGGGATGGAAAACAAGTGGAGCTGCTTACGAATAGTTCGGGCTCGAACTTATTCAGATTTGGCTCGAGCTCGAGCCTCACCGAGCTTGAGCCGAGTTTGAACACGTATTCAAGCTTGAATAATTAATTAAACGAGCCGAGTATGAGCATTTTGTTGGTGGACTCTCGAGCTTAAACAAGTTTTTATATTTTATTTAAATATTTTTTATAGTAAAGTTTTTTAAGCGACTTTGAGCTCGAGTTTGGCCTAATTCATGTTGATTCGACTCAAGGTGTTTAATTGATATAATCGAGTCGAGCTCAAGTTTGAGATTTTTCGAGTCGAGTTAAAGCTTAGTCTACCCACATCTATCAATCAATCATATCATTCCCCCCCCCCCCCCCCCACGCCCGCCGGTCGCTACATATTTTTTCCGTTTATAGTCGTTAGTACTCACTCTCTCTCTTCTGCAACTAGCAAATCTTTTTGTTTTAGATAACGAGGCGAAATCTATCGCTGGGTCTCCGCTAACTCGCAAAACACAGTTTTCTACGCACACATATAAGACCATTTTGGACCCAAGTGCGCGCAGGAGAGTAAAACTCCGGCCTGGCATCCGCCCCCTTATGAGACATGGAGTATTGTGAGTTATCCAACCACAACTTCTCTGCAGCCGCTGTAAACTAGCGACCGCAGGCACATCCGCATTTCAGCCACCCCGGGGGATCGAACCCGGGCGCTCGCTTCCTGAGGCAAGCGCCCCGGCCGATCCGCCCAAGGGCGGGGGGCATTCTGCAACTAGAAATCCTTCTCTGTTGTGTTTTTAATCCTCATAAGTAATATTTTAGTAGGCTTGTTTGTAGTGGCGGAGTTAGAAGTATTATTCAGAATGTTCAACGATTAATAAATTAGAAGTCTAATACCAAATATAATTATAATTAATTACTATATTCATAAGCGACTATATTTATTATTGACCTTAGTGTGATTTTGATGATAACAAAGTATTAGCAAAAATATTACTAATAAGCTTGTTTAAATGTAAAAAATGTAAGTGTTGAATGGAGTTGGACTTGTATATTATAAAGTTTGATCAAAGCACTCCACTAACCTCTACTCGTTCTAGAAATATCTTTCTCATACAATATTCAAATAAAATACTATCAGTGACATATGAAAGATAACTGAAATACCTTTCTAATAATATACAATATATAGTTTGGATGATCGTACTAATACTGTTGATAGATGTATAATAGTTGTTGCAGCTTAACAGCACTAAAGTGTTATTCCTATAACTTTCTGAAAAAAAGCTCAAAATAATGTGAAAATAATTTTATATAAAAGTAGGCTTGAAGATATTTCCAACAATATATAGTTTGTCAAATGGATCAGAAATGAGAGAAAATGAGCTGAATGAATTTTATCAAAATTGAGTAGAAATGTGCAAATCCAAGAGAAGTTTTGGTCAGCCGGTGATAGAAAACGGTGGAACTATATTGTGATTGTATAGCCGTTGAAAGATAGACAATCATAAGTCTATCGAACTAGTAATTAGTCGAAAGTAGATATAAGTCAGTTGCGCCGAGCCATTATAAATTACGGTGTCGTATTTCGTTTCCATTGTCTTTTACTTTATATAAAATCACTAGATACACGTGTAAAAATTGATTTGAATATCTTAATACGTATTAGCTTGAACATGTTAAATATTTAATTGCTAAATTATCTTAGCGATTTTCGGCTATCCAATTCACTCTCTTGGGAGTACTGTAGACCCAATATTTCTTAAAAATAAATATGATATAGTCTGAGTCTTTTTAAATGTTCTTATGTTTTGTATATTTTAAAATGATTGACATAATATTTTATGGAAAAAGCCATTCATCATAGGCCCCTGACGGTCCTGATGCAATCTGGACCGTCCGAGGTCCATCGGGATGTGTATATACAAATAGTGAATCTAAATTTTATTTTTCAAATAACTATATATTGCATTTAACAAAAATATAGTTACAACTGCCAAAAGTTAAACATTATATGAATATAAATATGTTGTTATTACATAATATAAAAATTGTAGACAAATAAAAGAATTAAATATAATAAGGTATGTCTAAATTTGAATCGTATATTTTTTACCTAAAATATACCATAAAATATATAGAATTATCCTATAATAAAACCGTACAAATGTTATAAAACTTTTGTGGTGTATTTTACAAGATAATTTGAGGTATTTTAGAACAGCGTAGTATTTATTTATTTTTAAGTATTACATAACAATTTTTTACTCAGTGGATACTAGAAATTAAAATTGATATGGGCCAAAAGAAAGAGCCCAATTAGCTTTAAAGCCTCAATCCTCCATGTACATCAATCTCCCCGGCCATTTCAGCGACCCTCTCTGCCATCTATTTCCAGCCGACTGAGTTTCCTCCTTCATTGATTGCTCTGCCTCCGGCTTCTGATCCCGCCGCCGAGCGAGGTATTGTATCCGCCATATAGCGAGTGGGCTCAATTGACTCCACTGGCTATATGGTGGATCCGCTATGCTTGTTTAGAAATTAGATGTCGTTTTTTTTTTTCATGCTATTAGTCGTACAAAATTTGTTTCTTTAAGAAATTTGTGGTTCTATATCCTGTTGCATCGTGTGATTGTTGCGTTCTGCTCAATGAATTTATACTTTTTAAAAAAATGATTAAGTTCAATATAGATTTATTGTGGATCTTGATCTTTGTAATTTTTGTATTTTTGTACTGGCGTAACTGGGTCAATTTTAGATTGAGAATCTTAAGAAACGGTATCCTTGGAAATATGGTTGCATTTATCTTATCATCTACAGACCCGCCTGACGAGATGTTGTTTCAGTGATGATAACAGTTTATTTGGCAATTTGGACGGTAACTGTAGAGAAAGGCAGGGGATGCAATGTTAATGGACGGGGAGGGAAGGTAGGTGATAGAAATAAAGTAATGGAGGGAGCGGTATGAAAGGAGAAGGGAAAGGTGGAGAGAATCATTGTTCTTCTGTTAAGTAATGCTAGCAGGGGTAGTAAACAATTATAAATATAATTTGCCAAAATGTCCTTACATTATTGGAGTTTATCCCATTTAGTGTTCTGGTGCGGATTCGAAACCAAAAGCAGGGGGGAAACACGCTCCGCGAGTTAGGAGGCATGCGTGTGTACACGTGACAACACCCCCCTTCCCCCCAAACAAAAAAAAAGAGGCTGGATAAACACCGCCGAAAAAAAAGTTAGTGCCGGAAGTGGCCTCCGCGCCTTGGGTTCACCTATATGTCCTTCATTAATGGCTATTGTAGAAGGATATAGCTGGAGTAAAAGTTTTAATATTTACTCAATCCTCCATTAAAAGAATAGTTTTTACTCTTATTTACCATTCTAAAAAAATTCCAAATAGTCCTCTTGAAGTTTACCCTTAACAAATTATACAAACAGAATACAATATTTTTCTTATCCTTCTCCAATTTAAATGCCCAAACACTATAATCTGAATACATACACAGAAAGCTGGATTAACAAAGTCATTAGTCATTGCAACACATACCCTTTATTATATTTGTATTTGCCATGTTTCCTATTCTATTAGTTTAAGGCATGCCATCTGTCATCTTTCCTATAACCTAAATTTGAGAATGCAACAAATCTTTTTTTTTTTGTTCCAAATGCAAATATATCGGATATGCAATCTTTCAATCAGTATCAACGAAAACAATTATAATTAACTATTATTATATTTTTTAACTTTTCACTATATTGTGGAACACGCAGATGCAAAGCTATTACTATTATTGAATAGAGTGAAATGCTTGATACTTGTAATGTTAATATTATTGCAAAATAATTTAGCATTGTTTCTTTTAATATATAAAAAAATTTGAAAAAAAAAACATAACTTCACCTCTACCCTTTCCTCCTCCACATCCCACCGGCCGTCTAGGGTTTCTTCAGCTGTTGACCATGCTTCCTACGGCTTCCCACCATGCTGCCGAGCATGGTAGCTAACCCTTTTGATCAATTACTTTCAAATTTCTTTTCTCTATTTCTTCTTTCCTAAAAATTGTTCTTACCCGTTATCCTAGCTTCTCAAAATTTGAGCGGGGGAGCGGCCCAATGACCCCAGTGGTTATATTCTTGTTCCACTATTGCTTCTGCTGTTTCATGAGAATTTTGTGTATTAATCCTCCCATTTGATTTTGATGTTATGCATTTAGTAATGTTATAACCTACCACATTTCTTTACCTTTATATATAGTTGAGATAGAGATTCTGTCATGAGTGATTTATTTTTTCTGGATATTAGCAGCAAATATACAGTTTATATCTTGCTGTATTGCATGAATTGGTAAGGTACTTGTATATTAATCCTAGCATTTAAGTTAGAATGTATGCACTTAGCGCTTTTGTGTTGTTACAAGTGTTTGATTGTTTCTAGATATTAGCAGCAAATGTTATGTTTTATATCTTGCTGCATTGTGTGAATTTTGAGAATCCTGTATATTAGTCCTTGCACTTGTGTTAGAATGTATGCACTTGTATTATTTTGCTGTTGCAAGTGTTTGATTGTTCCTAAATATTAGAGCAAATATTTAGTTTATCTGGCTGTGTTGCTAAAATTTGTGAGAAACTTGAATATTTATCCTTGCGTTTGAGTTAGTATTTAAGCACTTGTGCTATTCTGTTGTTACTTTGGGTTTCTTGAGTTAAATAATCATTTGAGCTAAGAAAGTCTTTTCTTACAGCATTGTTATCTGTTTTTCATTGCAGAAAACTCACTAAGCTTAGATGAATCTGCAGTAGAGATTCTCTCGCATCAACCTAAGCTGCAATGTATGCTAGGAGGATAAAGTGCAGATACGTAAATTGGGGTTCTTGTGATCATATATTGTCCAGGCCGTCCCGACATAATTATTTTCGATATCGTTCGAATAAATGTGGCCCTTACACTGAATTTTCCGCAAATAATAACTTAATTAGGACATTATGGTTACACAACCTTTCTAGGTTTTATAGTTCTGAAGGTGATGGGCGTAATGCTAGTGAAGGCAAGCACGCCTCGGTAAAGGATGCTTCTAGCTATGATTTGAGCAAGCCTAGGCATGGTGGTGTTGTAACATGTGCAAAGCAGATTGATGAGCATGCTAGGCTTGGAGAGCAGGATCAGCAGGAGTGGTTGGATAATGAGAAAACATCTATTGATAGAAAGAGGAAAGAGTCACCATTTCTCACCAAAAGGGCGAGGTTTAAAAATGAGGTTTTGAGGAGGGTTATACCATGGGAGAAGATACGTGTCTCATGGAAGACATTTCCTTATTCTATCCAGTAATCTTGTTTCCCTTCTTATATTTAGTCTTTGGTTTTTTGTGTTCTTAAAAATTTAATGGTTTGCATTTTTTTTCCTTCAGAGAAAATACCAAAAACTTGTTGGTTGAGTGTGCTGGTGCTCACCTGAAACATAAGAATTTTGTATCATCTTATGGTGCTAGACTGCCGTCCTCAAGTGGGAGAATATTGCTTCAAAGCATTCCAGGTTGTTCATCATAGAATGAAGCTGGTGTTTTAATCCTATAATGTTCTGTATCTATTCCATGAATGCAAACATCTCAAGCTGACATAGAATTATCCTATTATATCTTCTTGAAGGTACGGAACTTTATCGTGAGAGATTGGTAAAAGCTCTCGCCCAGGACCTTCAGATCCCCTTGTTGGTGCTGGACAGCAGCATTCTTGCTCCATATGTAAGAGCCCACTATACCTGGTTTCTCCATTAGCTATTTTTCTATAAGCAATGCTATTCTTAAAAAAGAAAAAACCTCGAAAACTTATCTCCACCACATGTTTAAATTGACGATAGGACTCATCATTTAAAAATATGGTAGAGGTGAGTCTCATACCAGTTCAGAGTTTTCTTTAGAGGTGAATTAATGGGTATAAAGAACCTTTTTGTATTGGCATGTAAGTTATCTTCAAACTTTAATCTTTTTAACTTGCAAATTTGTCAAGGCGTTTGGTGAAGATTGTGATAGCGAAAGTGCATCAGACGACGAGGCTGCCGATTCAGGAGAAGAATGTACATCAGAGTCAGATATTGAAGATGAGAACGATGCAAGCAATGAAGAAGTGGATGATGTTGATGAAGCAGATTTGCAAGCATCAGCCGAAGCACTGAAGAAGCTTGTCCATCCTTGTACTCTCGAGGAATTTGCAAAGGTAATGTTTAAGAGCATTTTTCAACTTTAAAAGCTTTGAACCGTGCTCGTTTTAATCAGAAAGTGGAATTCTGTTTGCATATATATTTGGTGCAGAGGGTTTCTGGAGAAGTTGAAGAGACTTGTGATTCAACCCAATCAGATGATTCAATACAGTCAGATGCCACTGGTGATTCAGAACAAGTGAAAAGGTCCCTACAAAAAGGTGCTATGCTTTTACATGGATGTTCCCCTAAATCCATACTTTTTTTTGATGATTGATTTACTTTTGACATTTTTCTAACCATATGGATTGAAATACAGTTATTATTGTTGCGTTTGCCATAGTGGATTATCTTCACATGAATTAATTTAATGATTTTAAATATATTCAAGTGATGCTTAAATGGACAATATTTTATTCAAGTCGAGTTTTAGTTACTTATTTTACTCTTTTCCTTAATTAAGAACCATTCTTCCTATACTCTTTTTGCTGATGGTAGTCAAATATCACATTTTAGGGGATCGAGTGAAATATGTAGGAGCTTCAGTGAATGTTGAAGTTGATAACAGGTAATCCATACCTCTCTTTGATTCCTATGTACTTCTGTGCAGTTTTGCCTTTTCTCTGGCTTCAATAAACTTTGATTATGCTTTTCTTTAAACGAGGCTCTTTGGTACCTACTTCATGTTATGTCTTGATTGATCTAGCACTCGTCAGCTTTTTCGATATATATGTAAAAAAAGTGGCGTACACGTGTATCTATGTGTGTCTAATATATAAGTGGTTTTGCAATATTTCTTGCACGTAGACAGCTTGATTTTTTGGATGGTCATGGTATAAAAATACCAGTTTACCATCTAATATGATGCTTGATTTGCATTTTAATGGAATCATAACTGCCCATTCGTTTTGGTGGTGTTTGGGTAGAGACGGTTGCAGACTCATTTTCATTCCACCAAACGGAGAATGATATTCCAGTAGTTATAGATTTTTTTGATTCTTGAGTCCTCTTGGTAATGAGTGGGTTACCAATTCTCATCCCATTCCTTGATTGAGCTCAACATAAGAAAGAGAGCATCCATCCATATTTGTTTTGATTCTATGGTAGGTATTCCGATGCCTATTCCCGTTCTATTTCAAACCATACACCACATATGTGCAATGTTAATGTAGTGCAAGTGTCTTCTCATAACCTATTTATTGGCGTGTTTCAAAACCAAAAGAAATAACAAATTGCCAGTTTTGGTTTTAATGTATTAGCACATTTTGTTTGTATGCTACTTTCTTTCTTGTCACGTAAGCAGTTCAGGAGAAGTGAAGATGCCTGTCCGGTCATGCCCCTTGTACAGCAGTGTTGTTAAAGCGAAAGGCGCTCTAAGGCTCCAAGGCTCCCAATCGCCTAGGCGCTCCGCGAGGCCCTCGTCCCAAGTGAAGCAATGCGCTAATGAATATTTAAGTATAAATTGAACACTATGGGAAAAAAAACATAAAAGCTATAATTGAATAAACTCATATCAATTTCAATTTTTCAAAGACTCTAGAAAACAAACCAATACCAAATTTAAGATTTAAAAATTATGAACAATTAGTTTTTTATATGAAAACTATTAAATATTAAAAAATATTAATTGTGTTCTAATTTAGTAAATTATTTTCTCGACCGAGGAAATGAACACACTGATTTTTAAAAGAAGAAAAGAAAAAATTAGAGACAGAGAGAGAAAAAGAGATCGAATAGCGGAGACATTGACGGTGGCGGCTCTCCTCGAAGACGAGGATGTCCGTGGGTGGATGTGGCGGCAACTACTGCTATTGTTGCTATTTCTACGCACATGCGCTTGGGTGAGCTCCGCCTTTGCTCGCATGGGCGCACCCGGGCTAGAGCCTAGGTGGCGCCTCCCTTACCTCGCTTCTGTGCCTAGGCGAGCGCCCGAGCACCTTTTAATAACATTGTTGTGTAGTTGTTGTGATTGCTAAAGAGGCATTCAACAAAATATGTTCTTGCCACTTACCATTGTTGTGTAGTTGTCGCGACACAGCTTGCACCTCGCGTTTGTCGGCCTCATGCCTTGCCCCTAGGCTCAAACATTCTAATTGCGCTTCGATGCGCCTTGCGCCTTTGACAATATTGCTCTTAGAAATGTATTTAGTATTTTAGGATGACATCCTAGGCATTTTTTGACTCCTTTGCATGATTTTCATGCAAGCGTTCATTATGAACGGTAATGATGAATTGGGAGCGAGGATTTTCATGCCATGCCGTTGGTAAATTTCAAACTCGAAACATGCGGGGCGGGCCGATAATAAATTATTATTTCTAATTTTATATAAATAAAAATAAAAAACCAAAATAGAATTTAAAAAGAAAAAGAACAGTATGACGCGAGCGTGAGTCTTATGATATAAAGCATTCCAATATGAGTGGATGAGATGCTGACGGCGCTTGTGGGATGCCTCTTCTTTTTTCTTCTCAAAGTTCATAGTGTTGGAAATGGTATTGATGGTCGGCAGTGTCGTATTGTTGTATCGGATAGGAAAAATATCCACAAAGCTGAAAATATATTTACATTAAAGAGTAATTAAAAATTAGTAAGTAAAAAAAAACATTAAAAGGTAACACGCTACGCGCGTGACGTTTATTAGGTCACGCGCTGGACTGTAACCTTGACAGGTCAGGGCTGGAGCGGGACCTAGTGCATGACCTACTGTTCATCTTCTCGCGCGTGAGGAGGAAGATGCACAATATATGTGAGCAGGAAGATGAAAAATATATTTTGGGAAAAAAAAGAGAGATTCTGAGCAAGAGGGGGAGAAGAAGAGGAAGACAAAGAAATGACTAGCGCGGCCGGAATAAGGCAGTGCTGGCTGTTTCCTTGCTGGATCTGCCAACATGCCGTCTGGCACGTAAACTGGTGATTGGGAGACAGCTCCCATATCTGTATTGTGTTCCATATTATTATGTTGCTTTAGTTAGCCAATCATGAATTGTGGCTAGCATTGACACTAGATATATGTTTATTTTGCTTTAGTTAGTCAATTTGTGCATATGTCATCGTCAATTTGATTAATGTTGTCAACTAGGGCTTGCCTTTGGCATGTTGAGCTTAGCACCATTGTACAAGCATTTTTTTTTTCCCTTGAGACTCAGCCTTATCTCACTGGCCATAATGGTGGTGATTGAGTATCTGAGATTTTGGTTACTTACGGGTATAAGTGGACATGTTTACTCACTGAACAACTCATGAACAAGCTGGGGTTTGGTCATCCAACATTGTTCAATAATTAGTACACATGCTGAAAACCAAAGATGATGTTAAGTGAACAAATTTTGAACATAGCTGACTTGAGTGGAAACCCGTTTTATCTGGTTGATGAAAATCTTAGTTTGGATTTTAAAATTTAATAGGGGGATACTAAACTCATCCATAGCTAGTTCATAATATTACATTTAAAATGGGCTTGTTTAGCCTAACTAAGCCAAGTTAAAGCTTGAACTTTGTATTTAAAATTAAATTTTGAACACGCTCTACTCAAATTGAGTTTAAGATTGAAAGTAATGAAAGCAGAGAGTTATCTCGATTCTGCTTGTTTTGGACCCATAGGTTTATCAGATATAACTAGGCCCCCATTCATTCTATGAACAGTTTCAAGTTTGCCATCTTTGACACATTCCCTATACTATCTCTTTTAACTTCTTAGCGCGTGCATGGTCTTTCTTAATTTTTAAGTTTTTTCTCTTTTTCAATGTTGTCAAGTGAAATGTGAGCTATGAATTCTCTCTGCTTTGTTATCAAAACCAAGTTTAGTTTTTATTTTTCAGTTTTCTGATCATAAGATCAAACTTTGAATCCAGTAAGGCTAGTAGAGATGCATCTGTACAGTCATAGATACTTGCCCTTATGTTCAAACCTTTGTGATTTCTTCCCCACTCGACAACCGTCGTTTTCTTTGCGTACCTGATCTTTAGCATATACAATTTATCTCAGGATCATATTGGGGAAAATACCAACTACTGATGGCTCGACGAGTGCTTACACAACCCTTAGTGGCAGGTGGGTGGGTAAGTCACCATATATAGTATAGTATACATGTAGGGTCAGTTCTTGTCGTGTTGACTTGTGTTCCCTCCAAAATTTAAACCGGATAGTAATCCATCCTTTTTGGTAATTTTATCAATCCTTCATAGACATATTACCCTGCTTGCCAATTCCCTTTTCCTTTCCTAATGGCTTTTTTAATGTGCAAACATTTGATTAAGATAATAACATCCTTAACCTTGGAGGAGCATTTCACTTGGAATCCTCATTATAAGAGTATATGCTTATAGCTTCTTCATGTTATTAAACTATTATTTTTAACCTAATGTATTGTGCTGAAGATTTTGTTCAATATAGCACGACGTCTTGCAAAATGCAAAGATCCATAGCAGACAGTGTATTCGCTGTTTTTTTTTTTTTGGGGCCACCTTTAAAGGTTAATATGTGAGAATGTAATCTTGTTTGTGACATGATAGATGCAAAAAATTGTAAATCATACTGAGATTTTAACATAACATGTAATTGTAAAGCTACTGCAATCTTTGTTCTGCTTCTTAACTTTCTTCTGCTTTTCTAAATTTTGAGTTATCGCTGCTTGAAAATTATCTGATATCTTCATGTGGTTCTTCCTTTCAGGCCTTTGTCAAAAGGTCAGCGAGGTGAAGTTTATGAGGTGAATGGGGATCAAGTGGCTGTTATTCTTGATAATTGCGATGCAAAAGCAGGTGAAGGAAATGAAGATCAGACTGCAGATGGGCATGATGAGAAGCCCTCAATTTATTGGATAGATGGTATGCTTCTATAGAAAAATAAAATATCTTTGGTTGGTTCTGGTATAATATGTTATGCTTGATGCAAGATCTCCAAGGTTGCAATGATGATTTATGGAGCTCTATAACATGTAGCATTCCCATTTTGCAGGGTTCAGTGACTTGCTCATGGTTCTTGCATTGGTCCTCCATCCATATTAGCATTGCCTCCCTCTTAACAAGCCTTTAGCATCTGTAACATCATATTTATTAGTTTGAACTATGAGAGTTTTGCAATTTGTAGCTGTTAGACACCAGATTGGATACTTCTGTTAGATTACCAGTGTAGAGCGGCAAATCTTTTTAGGAATATCTCTTTTTGTTTAAGTGTGGATCTTCTATTCGTTTTGGCAGGTCAACAGGTAGGCTTGTGTGTGATTCTTGAAAGTGGATTTTTATATATGTTTGGTTGTCTTTGATGCTTTAGGTTTGCTAAAATCTTTGGAAGGCCAAATTGTTTGAAGAACATGAAAACTCTGTAGGTAAATTGTGTGGTTATTCGCAAGCATACTTAGGGTGGAAGGGTTCTGTATATGGGACGAGATTTCAGGAAAAGTTAGTATGCTTTGATGGATGAGCAACACGAAGCTGGAAGGTTAGTATGCTTTGATGGATGAGCAACACGAAGCTGGAAGGAGTGCCTGTGGGAGAAACAGATGTACCTCGAAGGATTAGATAAACATAGCTAAGATGGTTTATGCCTCGGGACTTTTGGAGAATAAGTGCCTAGGTAAAGGTGCATATAGCAGAATTTTCCATCTTAAACCGGTAGGGGAAGCTAAAGAATCCCCTTTATTGACCTCAACTATGCAATCTTCATAGATTTATGCAATTTTGTGCAACAATTTATGTATCTAAGGTAATAAGAAGCTTTGATCCATGAGCTTGGTCACATGGTATTACCATGAGGCCGCACATGTGTATTAATAAGAAGACAGTCTCATCGCGTGTATAATACTCTCAAAGACAAGCTGATGTTATTTTATGCCAAAGCATGTTTCAAGTTTGTGGTCTTATATATAACATGGAACTTAAGCTAATGGGAGTGAAACTCAAGTAAATAACCCTTGTTGTGAGCTTTAAGATTTAACAAACTTATCTTCATAAGTAGAAACCACAGTGCTTTAAAATTTATGTAGCCTGAGCTAATAGAATAATACCTGTTTGGGTTATTGCTATCTGCATATTAGTAGTGAAGATCCATATAGCCTAAGCTAATGGGATATTCCTGTTTGGGTTGTTTGTATGTCCATTATATTTAATTGACCGTTAACCATATTTGGTCACCATCTATACAAAGCTAATCATTCAAGAACCATTCTGCTGTCACCTTTATTGATGTTGTCTCATTTCCTGAAAAATTCATCATGATTTAACCTGTTCTGGTTAGTTTAGATTCCTGAGCAAGTTTGAATGAGCTAACTGCAATCACCAAGACATCTGTTACAGCACAGTAGAAGTATATGAATTCCTAGAAAGCAACTTTGTCAAGCACTGGCTTCCTAATTAAGACAGTACTTGGATTATTGCAAACGAAGTAGAACAGAGCCCTTTGGTCTGGGTCTAGCAGTTTTGCTGAGAATATTTGACTTGATGGCATCCTGCTTGAATACCATACAAGCATCTTCCTTTTCTTTTCTTTGAATGAGAGATAATGAACATAGATAATGATTTTTGCCGTGCCACTACACATGGTGCTTGCTATGCCGGATTCAGACTAAAAGCTTATGTTTCATTACATATAAATGTGCTACAGGCATGTAGTTACATAGACAACTCATTTGTATTCAGTTTTATGATGGAATCTAAAGTTCTGTTGTCAAACCTAGCAGAATAAGATGTGTACTGGTGTACAACAACAGCACTAGGTACGACAATAAAGCCTTTTCCTACTGGGTTGGCTCAGCTACTTGGGTCTTGTATGCCGTTGTGCTCTATTATAAATGAACGAGTGTACCGGTTAGTTAGAGCAATTTCTTAAGACTGCTTAATAGTGGAGCTTGTTTGTGCTTTTATGCAAGGTCATAAGCTTGAAAGTATTTCGATGGTAAAGGTTTGTCCTAGCTTATACTCAAGCAGTTCAACTTAAGCTGTGTTTTTAATTTAGTTCAGGATATCGTGCATGACACCGATACTGAGGCAGAAGATTGGTACATTGCTATGGAGGCACTTTGTGAGGTATACTTTGCCATCTTAGCATCTTTATGGTTTATACTTTGTTTTATCAAAATTTATCAGTCTTAGTCAATTCTTGTTACATTACATATACTTATTATTAGTTAAATGATGTGTGACTTATGTGCTATTTTTTACTTAGGTTGTACCATCCCTCCAACCGATTATCATCTACATTCCTGATTCTTCTCAATGGTTATCGGTGGTTCCTAAATCAAGCCGTAAAGAATTTGCTAGCAAGGTGGAAGAAATGTTTGACCATCTTTCGGGTCCCATCGTGGTGATTTGTGGGCACAACAAATCAGAAACAGGATCGAAGGAGAAAGAGAAATTTGTAAGTGTCATTAGCATGCTCAATGATGTATTATTACAACTATTTAATCCCATTTTTTAACTTAAGACGAGATGGTAAAAGAAGAACTGATTGCACTTTGTACACTTATTTAATCTTGGTTACATTATCACTGTTGCCTTGCAGACCATGGTACTGCCTCAACTTGGTCGTGTTGCTCGTCTGGTAATATATTTTCCCATTTCACACTTCTATTTGTAACTCCTGCTCATGAAATGGTTATTTTTTAGCTAACTACCCTTTATGGTCACTGTTGCTTCTGTCCTCACATAATTGGCACTGTTAGATTCTACTTTACTACAATAAGTAGCTTGGTGAATTATTATCGTTACGGCTGTGGATTCTACACACTTTTTGTAGTTATTAACAACTGGTATCAATTTCATGCAGCCTGTTCCACTTAAAAGATTAACAGAGGGACTGAAGCAAAGCAAATCCTCGAAAGATCATGAGATATATAAGCTCTTCTCCAATGTAATTTGCATTCACCCGCCAAAGGTAGACTTCTACTTGATTTCATGACTTTTTCTTGTCTTTGTTGGTCCTCATGGATTCTTGTTGAGTGGCGTAGTCTCTTTAATCTTTTAAATTTTGTTTACTATTGAATGCACATTTCTTGTATTTATGCTTATGCAGAATCTGCTATGAAATATCTTTATCGCAATGAGTCTTAATTTGTAGGAAGACGAGCTGCTTAGGACATTCAATAAACAAATTGATGAAGATAGAAGAATCATTATATCAAGAAATAATCTTATTGAACTTCACAAGGTACTTTTGTTTTACTAACCAGTACCTTTTGGCTTTAGGCTGTTAAGTCATTCTTAATTACATTTGAGTCTGAATTATATTTTGTTTTTATGTATTTTAGGTGTTGGAAGATAATGGGCTATCTTGCATGGAGCTTCTGCATGTGAAGACAGATGGAGTCATCTTAACAAAATCAAGTATGCATTTTAATCTTTTTACTTATGTTTATCTATTGCTTGAAGTTGAACCATCATTCTCTCTGTTCTTGTAAGTAAGAATTGCATTGTTTTATGTTGTTATCTGAATTCTAGGAACGACACAAACTAGATGACTGTCTTGACGGCTATGGAACATGAAACATCTGAGTTTATCTGATGTTCATCAAAGACTTCAGTTTTTGTCAGTCTAGTCAGATGAGCTTTAGATGCTTGGTTGAAGTAAAATACAATTGTATAGCTCAAGAGGACAGCAACATTGCAATGATGGTAAAAGTAGCGCGTAATATAGTCATAGGGAATTGAGGCTTTTTTAGAGATCAAAGTGATTAAATCTGTGAATGGATGTGAGTTGTGGAATAGGTTGGTCCTGTCATGCGTAGATTACAATAAACAGTAACTTCAGTCCATAGTTCGTAGTCCAGATACATGAACTAAGGCATTTATTAGTACCCCCTTTTGTTAATTCTGTTACTGTATGGCTCATAGTCTTGTCAAATGGTCCTAGTAATAGTCAGAATTACATTATCATGGTTCTGCCATTAATTATATGTGTAGTATGTGTTCCTACGTATCAATTCTAAGTTGCACATGTGGCACTACTCGTGCACCTACCTTTATTTAGAAATATGGTCATGTTTCACTCTTTATTGTCTGGCCTCGTCATGTTGGCCTCATTAGGTGATCATTTGGACACCAGTAAAAGTCACTTCCATACTTTGATTCAAGGTTTTAAATTTCGTGCCGTACCGAGTTTTGGTAAATTCGGAAGTTGCGATGTGGGACCGTACTGTTTCGTCCGTGCCGATAATAAAATATTATTTTATATATTATTATATATATTTTTTAATATTTTATTATATTTTAAAAGTTATTTTTAAGAATTTTAATTTAAAAAAAAATTAAGTGGTCACGCGCTCTCTGCACGTGACTACTTATGTCGCGCCACCGACCAGCTGGTGCTGGTAGCGCCGGTGGCGCGGCGCCAAAAAAAAAAAATTTGCGCCCAACGGCGCTACCGGTGGTGCCGTTCGCGCTGGTGGCGCGACGCGAAAAAAGAAAAACGTCGCACCCACCAGCGCGACTGTTCATCTTCCTCACGAAAGCGAGGAAGATGAACGCAAAAAAAAAAAAAACAAAATAAACTATGCACGCAGCGTGCTGCCTGGAACTTAAAACCCTTTTTGTATTAGAAGTTTTGCTAAGCTGGGTTCTTGATGTATATAAAGATAGTTGCCTGTGAGAAATGTCTATTCTGTTCTCTTGATATTGTAAAGTTTATCTCATCTGGTAGCTATATGTGCGTGCCGTCCGGAACTTAAAACCCTGTTTGTATTAGAAGTTTGGCTAAGCTGGGTTCTTGATGTATATAAAGATAGTTGCCTGTGAGAAATGTGATATTGTAAAGTTTATCTCATCTGGGAGCTATATGCACATTTTAATAGTTGCATATGAGTAAGGTTTATTCTGTTATCTTGATAATGTTATGAATTTTGTCTTATGTAACGATTGCTGCCTCTAATTCTTTCTCTGGTTAAATATCTGTCTCTGGTCTTGTTTGAAGCTTTGCCTCTTCAGCTATAATTTTCAATGAAAAGCTTTAAGAATCTTATCTCGATCTTGTAGAGGCTGAGAAAGTTGCAGGATGGGCCAGAAATCATTACTTGTCTACTACCATTCTTCCTTCTATAAAAGGTGATAGGTTGATTGTTCCCCGGGAAAGGTACTCAACTTGCAACTTTCCCTTTGCCTATACCTGTATAGAATAATTTTGATGTGATTTCTCTTTCATTAGCCTTGATGTAGCAATAGAAAGGTTGATGGAACAGGAAATGATATTCGCGAAACCCTCACAAAGTTTGAAGGTATGTGTTTCTTTCCCATTTGTTGAGATACTAACAATACACATGATAGTGTACCTCCAACTAGATATCTAAAGAAAATCTTAAAACTGGTGAGAGTATCCCCACCCCTAGAATTTTAACAGTGAGTTCATGAGTTTGAAATTCACAGCTGATGGCCTCCACTAGAATATTTTATCTTTTAGGGAATTATGCTTCCCTTCTTTTTTGTATTTTCTTTCAAGAAAGAGTCATCCTGAAGTTATGTGGGGCCCATCAATTAAAACATGTCGAGATGACTCCCACAACATTTTAAGTTTTCTTTACATATACTTTTAGATGTGCTCAGCACTGCCTGCTAAAAATATCCTTGGCCAATTTTTTACTTCATCATGCATTGTACTTTTTTAGAGCCTTGCGAAAGACGAGTACGAGAGCAACTTTATTTCTGCTGTGGTCCCAGCAGATGAAATTGGAGTGAAGTTCGATGATATTGGCGCTCTTGAGGATGTGAAGCAAACCTTACATGAACTAGTTATACTTCCTATGAGAAGGCCAGAGCTCTTTTCTCATGGAAATCTACTGAGGGTATCATCTTAGATCTTTATGAAGAATTCATTTTTCTGTAAATTGTCTTGGTTAGAGGCTTTGTTTGTCGCTCTTCAGTTAGTTGTCATTATCTGTACTTGCATAATACAGGTTGTTGGTTAAACTTTGTGTTTCCTAATTATATCCAGAGTGTACTCGTAGCCAGGGTTTTGGTGCTTGGTACTTGCAAGTTGCAACAAGGCGAATCGGCCATGCCAACCTGTGCTGACCGACAAGGGGCAGCGTGGGAAAAATATTTTTTTATTTCTGTTCTTTTAGTTGGTTTAAAAAAAAGTTTATACGCGCAGTAGAACACCATGGTGCCGAGTCCAAGTTTAACAATACTTTGCTCTATCATTTAGCACACAAAGAAGCTTGCTAATCATTTAGTAGGATTCAGATCATACACTACTCTTCTTTTAGGCTAATTCTGTTCATTTTAGAGGAAGAAAAGATAGTAAAGATGCATCACTGTACTATTGACAATATTAATTAGGTCATACTAGAGACAGCCAAGAAAATAATATCTACATCTTAAGACTTATCCAGTTTCTGCTATCCAATAATGGCCTTGCATAATGCATTGTTACAGATATTTTAACTACATGCTCAAGCTTTGTAACTATGTTGATTCTGATAA
Organism: Xerophyta viscosa; assembly: GCA_002076135.1. Lineage (NCBI taxonomy): Eukaryota > Viridiplantae > Streptophyta > Magnoliopsida > Pandanales > Velloziaceae > Xerophyta > Xerophyta viscosa. Next base: position 3,393,536 of record MJHO01000012.1, on the reverse strand, counting down.
CTATCGGTTTACAGATCTTTTAACTATCAGTTTATAGAATGCTATAACTATATAGATTCTTATGTCAACATGCTTCTCTGCTGAGTGCTGATTTATTGGTTCCGTTTTATGGAAATAGAAAACACTTTTATGCTTGATCTTGTTCAAGTGGTTCCCTATCCATATGGCATCATATTTATTGGTTTCGTTTTATGGAAATAGAAAACACTTTTATGCTTGATCTTGTTCAATTGGTTCCCTAATCCATATGGCATCATATTTATTGGTTCCGTTTTATGGAAATAGAGAACACTTTTATGCTTGATCTTGTTCAATTGGTTCCCTCATCCATATGGCATCATTTATCCAAACTTACATCATCTGGCGGTTCTTGTTATTGTTCTTATCAACGTTATAGCTATTTAGTGATGATGTCAAATTTCTTCATTTTTTAGCCATGCAAGGGGATTTTGCTTTTTGGCCCCCCGGGGACAGGTAAAACTCTACTTGCAAAAGCTCTTGCCACCGAAGCTGGTGCAAATTTTATCAGCATAACTGGTTCTACCCTCACATCAAAGGTAGTCTATGCATTTCCATACATTCATAATTTAATTGCAGAATGTAGACGATATATTTCATTATCTGATTCCATATTAGATTTGATGTTGTTGACCTTCTCATGTGTATGATTCATAAATGACATATTTCCTTTGATAACATTCAGTGGTTTGGAGATGCTGAGAAGCTCACCAAGGCACTTTTCTCTTTTGCGAGCAAACTTGCACCTGTTATAATATTTGTTGATGAGGTACAATGCTTAATATCACCAACTTATACAATGTCATCTCTTAGTTTTAGTGCTATATAAAAGAATACAGCTAACAGTAAAATTTAAACAGGTTGATAGTTTGCTGGGTGCACGAGGTGGTAGCTTTGAACATGAAGCCACGAGGAGAATGAGGAATGAATTTATGGCAGCATGGGATGGTCTCCGGTCAAAAGATAGCCAAAGGATCCTAATCCTTGGAGCCACCAACCGACCCTTTGACCTTGATGATGCTGTAATTAGGCGATTACCAAGAAGGTAGCCTAATTCAAAAGGATTAATTATATTCCTCTAAAGTGTTTCTTCATAGCTATATATTATGCTGTTTCTAAATTTCAGGATATATGTTGATCTCCCCGATGCTAAAAATAGATTGAAGATTCTAAAAGTTTTTCTTTCTAAAGAAAACCTTGAACCAGGATTTAGATTTGAGGAACTTGCAAATGCAACGGAAGGTTACTCTGGAAGTGATTTAAAGGTATAGTCTAGAGGAATTTATATTAAAGATTCAGTTTCTCAATTTGAAGCTGAAATTACTTCTCTTTTGCAGAACTTGTGTATAGCGGCTGCTTACAGGCCAGTTCAAGAGCTTTTACAAGAAGAGAAGGTATGAAGTTCCGCTTTCCACGTTTTTGTTTTGTAAAGTTGAAGTCTTTGCATATAACTCGATTTTTTGTTCATCAGAGAGGCAGAAGTGGTGGGCCCCCGTCATTGAGGCCTCTCAGCTTAGAAGATTTTATTCAAGCAAAAACTAAGGTACTGGCGGCGTTATTTTATAATAGAAGTCTTAGTCGCTCTCCTAAAGACGGAACAATTAAATGTCAGCTTGTTCCATATTTTAAGATCCATTCTAAGACCTCATGTCTCACCTGTAACTTTAGTAGGTAAAAAAGAATGATAGACCTTCCATGCGATCTCGCAAGGTACTCTAGAAGTGAACTATATGCGCTAAAATGTGATCGGAGTAGATTTTCAGGAGAAAATTTGGGAGAATTATTGAATCCCAAGCATTCATGTGAAGGTTATGCAACAAATATGATTATTTTTTAACCAGCTTCTTTTTATCATTAGGTGGGTGCTTCTGTTGCGTACGATGCTGCTAGCATGAACGAACTTAGAAAATGGAATGACCAGTACGGGGAAGGCGGTAGCAGGAGGCGATCACCATTTGGATTTGGAAGCTAACATGGTATATTAGTTATTAGGTGTTTTTCTTGAAAAAAAAAAGATAAATGAGTTTAGTTGTAATATCTAAAAGTATTTGTTAAGTTTTAAGGCCTTGTTTCTTTTCCTCTTCAAGTTTTTGGCCTTGAATCTTTTGATGTATCTCATCTGTAGGATTTTGTACATGTTCCTGTATTAGTGCATCATTCTTTCAATTATCATATTATTTATAAGATAAAAGTTTCGGTGTTGTCTACATGCGTCTGTCTCACAACTATTAGGTTCTTTTCCAGTATATAACATCTCAATGAGTTCTGACGTGATGGAATTTGAAGAGGACAAATGTGCATAGCCATGTCGGCAAAGGCTATTTCTGTGAGATTTTGTCTGAAGCAGCAAATTTAAGATACATGACAAAACTGAATTTGAAAGATAATCCGTCAAATTTTGCAAGAACTTTCCCAGATCTCTTGCTTAAGAAAGATCCTCCGTATTGCCAGAAGAGCTATGGTTGTGCTTGGAACTGCACTGTAAAGCATTCATCGAATAACTGCATACCAAGAAATTTCAGCAAAGAGATGAATTTTTTGGTGCATATACAGATCAATTTGAGAAGAATAGTTGATTGGTTCCAATAGTATACAGAGTCATCTGTTTCTCCAAATCAAACAATAAATCATGTGATTATACAAGCATAAAGAGACATTGTACATTGTGGATTGGATATTACCAATAAATACAGACGTATAAGTGCTGGCTTCCTGCGTTTTTAAGTATGTCGAACGACCTGTATTATGTACATCGTTGAACCAGCTTTTAACTAAGTAATTAGATCTGCATAAATAGAGGCTGGATGATATTGGTTTGATTCACTTCCACCTCTTTGCGTTCTTTAGACCCTTGGATTTTTGTTTGGCTTGCTGAAAAGCAAGCATCTTTTGCTTTTTCCGAGCTTCTTTCTCCTCCTGTTAAGCACAACGCCGTTAGGCTTATGAGCAATAATAAAAGTTAATATTCATGTTGTTGGACCTCTAATGATGGAAAATTCCTCTGGCCTCTAAAATCAAAATCCGTCGAAAATTTCTAAAGTGAGATGGACCATCATTTCCATCAAATAAGTAGGGGGATCCATTGTATAGAACATGTGGAGATGATTCTACATAACATTAGATATTTGTTGATATTTCAACTTGTGGCTGAGCAGCTTGGGTGCTCGCCATGCAAGCGCCCGATAGCAGGCTCGAATCCTGGCAACTGCAGAATTTTAATTTTGTGGGGCGCAAACCAGTGGTCCGTCTGAAAAATGTTCAAGCACCTGGCGGAGTGGACAATCTCCAGCCGGATGCATGAACGCTATTAAAACACACGAGTTGGGTGTGAAGGTACGATGGTGGAATCAGAGTGAGCGTCATCCGAGGGTTTACATTTTACTACGGTCGCACAAAGCGGACCAGTTACGAGCATGGTTTTCTCTTATAAATATTTTTAAAAAAATCAACTTGAGGTCCCTAGCAGTGTACAAAACGATATGAGCACCAAAGGAAGGTAACCGCCATTTTACCTCTTGATTACACTAGGGATGTGAATGCCAATCAGATTTGAGTGAGATTCATCCTCTTGGGATGCATGTTGAGGCTTTTTTGTAGGATTTGAGGAGTAAAAGTAACTAATAAAAAAGCTTTAACCTGATGATATTGAACCAACTGTTTACCTTTGACATTTTGGATTTAGCCTTCAGTTTGGGTGCTTTCTCTTCAAGCTCAGCTTCACGCTCCAGCTCTCTTTGTCGCGCATCAAGGTTCTTTTCCAAATAATACTGGTTAAAAGACGAAGAAGAGTTCAGAGAATTTCTACCATATTCCAGAATTTCAGTCCAAAAATGCTAGCGAAAGCTGAAATGAAGATAAAGATGCTACAGCTCGTGGTGATACTTACGTTATAATCGCCTGCATAATCTTCAATCCCTTTATCTTTCACTTCAATCACCCTATTTACTATTTGTTTTACGAAGTAACGATCATGGGATACGGTAATAACAGTTCCCTCGTATTGTTGTATAGCCTCCTGTTCATCACCAACCCAAGAGCACAATTAATAACCAGACAACTGCAATTTGGAACACAATGAAAGTTTTGTTTCGACGAAATGGTAAGGTCGATGGTACCTCTAGCATCTCCTTTGATGGTATATCTAAGTGGTTAGTTGGCTCATCTAAAATTAGTAAGGTCGATGGTTTGACCATGAACTTGCAAAAAGCAAGCCTTGCCTGCATCCAGAACGACCAAAAGTCATAAAAAAATGAAAAAAAAAGAAAGAAAAGAACAAGAACAAGAAAAAAGGGAAATTCATGTTATCAAAATAATTCATATCATATTAACAGTGCAGGTAGTAGGAGCAAGAGTGCGCACGAGTCTTTGGCAATTATGTCCTTACGTAGCGCTTGATAAATTCCCAATTCTCAGCAGTCCACTTACAATATTTAAAGAAAGTGTAGTAAGTAGCAGATACTGGGCTTACTGGCCGACTCTACGAAGCTTCAGAACAAAGTTCCAAATCTACAAGAAACCGAAGTAACAGGTGCCTTTGTCTATTTGTACAGATTAATAGTCATGCTTAAAGTAGGAAGTCAAAAATCCTATCAATTATCACATGTCAAGCTCTTCAGTATCTCCTGAATAATTACCTATCAGAAATTATAGAGAGGACTGTTCGGCAAAATACTATTAAGCGCATAGGAAAGAAAAATTCGTACACATGGAGCACGTGCATAAGGAACACATAACCAGGTGATTTAGCTTTGTACAAATGATCTACTCGGTCTTTCATTCAGGTCAGCGTGAAAAACAATAAGGGCATGCAAATACTAAAACTCCAATACAAAAAGTCATCCAAGTGCCGCTTAATTCAGATAAATCCTATTTCAGAAGTATTGCATACCTTCTCACCACCACTTAAGAGTGCTACTTTTCTATCGAGCATGTTTGCTTTGAAATTACAACGACCCAGAAGGCCCTTGATATCATCTATCCTCCAGTCTTCTGCAGCGTCTTCCACCGTTTCAAGCACCGTTTTATCCAAATCAAGTGCTTCTGCCTACAAAGGTAATAGCAAAACCTAGCGTTACGAACTTTGACCTCTTTTTTTTTTCTTTTTAAAAAAAATAAAAAAATAAAAAAAAGGATGCTTCAGTAAAATCAGACACATTGAACTCCTTCAATATCATAGTTACCTGATTCTGTTCAAAGTAATTTGGCAAGATATTGTACTCCCCAAGTGATACTTCACCTCTCCAAGGCTTTTCAAGACCCATGATCAGCTTAAGCAAAGTACTCTTGCCACATCCATTGGGGCCTATAATAGCTATCTTTTCACCTCTCTCGACCAAAAGGTTAGCATTACTGAAAAGTACCTGGCATGAGATACAAGACACGTTCAATTTTTTTTAGCCATTGTTGTCTTGACAAAGTATCACCGGTGAATCATGATCTAACTCACCTCATCTCCAAATCCAAATTCGAGATTCTTCATCATTAAAACAGTTCTACCACTTCTACCACGTTCTGGAAACCTAATTGTCATTTGTTTCCTTTGAAATGGCTTTTCTATTTGACCTTCCTCTTGGAGCTTCTCCAATTTCTGTTATTAATATACATTCAGATGACAATTAAGGGTGCTAGTACCTCATCAAATGCAACAAGTAACTTGAAGATGATATTCACATTGCTTTCCAAAAAGAAAGAGAAAAAAAAAATTATATTCACATTTATAAGTTCGTAAAAGGTGTTAGATTGAACCCCAAGAAATGTTCCTCGTGCAGCCAATTTGCAGCTTCTTCATTGACTTAATCCAAACACACGGAACAACAACATTACCACTTACAGATTTAAATAACATAAATACCTTGCTCCATGGACAATACCCAACATATAACCTACGAAGTTCTAAATATCTGAGTAGAATATGATATATGAAGTGCATATGGCACAGGTAGCAGGAAAATATCTAAATCATGTTGTATAAAATTTACAGGCCTAAACAATTTTACCGGCACGAATTCAAGTGTATATCTAAAACAAATAAGCTATACCTTTTCCTCACTAGATGCCCGTCCAGAATTTGCCCCACCTCCCAATCTACTAATTAAGTCCTTCGTATGTTCGATTTCCTTCTGCTGCTTTTCCCATGCTGCATATTGTTGTTCCACCCATTCTGCCTTCTTTATAATATATTCAGAGTAGTTGCCAATAAATGTCCTTGACACTCCCATATCAGTTTCTACAACTTTAGTGCACAGTTGGTCGAGGAAAGCTCTATCATGGGATATTATAACCATTGGTATATCTTGCTTGTTAAGATAGCCTTCTAGCCATTCGATCGTGTCAAGATCGAGATGGTTGGTTGGCTCATCAAGAAGTAGCAAATCAGGTTCCTGCAAATTAATATGTCAGTAAACTAACCATTTGCTGATAAAATACGTGAATCACCAAATATGACTAAAGTTGTCCAATGACTAAGGACCATAACAATTGACAAGCCAAAAACCAAAGTAATTCAGATATATTTATCAAAGTCACTATTTTAGTATTGCTGTGATTGTGCATGACTCACTTCTAGTGAAGCAGTCATATTAAATTACTCGCTGATAAGATATGCGGCTGCCTATATTACGTATAATTCGCTATATTAGATTGTAACTTCCTTATATGTACAAATAAATGCATAGATATTCAAGTTTTTCAATGAAACTAGGGCCTATCAATCCCCTTTTTCAACAGACTGTCCTACTGCCGAAAAATCCAATTTTGCATGAATCGTATCTAGATTTTCTACCCATCATATTACCTTCTATCAGATCACAAATATATGACCTCCTAGAAGACTCAACTGCAATATTTCAAAATTAAATTGATTATTTTTTTTTTCTTCTTAAAATAATCATCAAATTGAACAGTAGTAGATAATATACCTGAAGAAGAATCTTCCCAAGAGACATTCTCATCTGCCACCCACCACTAAACGAGCTAACAAGCCGATCAGCATCCTCAGGCTCAAACCCAAGCTCGGGCATCAATTTACTAATCTTAACATTTACAACATCGAGATTGACATCCTGTGCCCGTCTTTGCAACAAATCCAACTCATCTAACAACCTCCCCATCAAATTCAAATCCTTGACCGCACCGTCTAAAGCCTTTTGCACCTTCTCTAATCGTTCTTTAATCTCCATCTCCTCCTCGAATGCGCTTAAAAACTCCTCCTTTACTGTCCTCGATTGACATACTTCAAACTCCTGGCTTAGAAATGCAACTTTCATATTTTCCTTAGCTTTAATAACATTTCCAGAATCGGGCTCCTCTAATCCAGCGATGATTCGCATCTGCGTGGTCTTTCCCGCACCGTTAATGCCAACAAGACCAACTTTTTCCCCTTTCTTCACCTCCCAATTCACATCTTTCAACACAGTTACTCCTTTGTAGCTCTTACTGATGTTCTCTAAGCGAACGCCGGAGGAAACGCTTGAAGCTCCGGCCGAAGATCTCTTTTTGGGAGATCTTTTGGTATCTTTTTCAGAAGATGTTTCGGTGAAGAGCGTTTCAAGATCGGCCGCGGCTTCCGCAATTGAAGTCTCGACGGCAACGGCATGGGGAACCAATTTCCCAGTAAGCGAAGCCCGGATTGGTTTTACAGACGCGCGAATGGAGTTCCGTGGTGGAGGAGGCGACGCCGAGGAGAGGCGGCTGATGGAGGAGGTGCCGGAGAGAAATGCGGTGGAGCGAAGGTCGAGGTAGCGGAGCTTCGCGGCCAACTCCATCGCCGGCGAATCTGGAGATAAAAGTGGATTGATTGAGAGAATTGAGGGATGAAAATGGTTGAATTTGGGGATGAGATTAGGGTTGATTTGGGGGAGAGCTTCTCTGGAGAGTGTGAGATAACAGAGAAGCTCTCAGCCCACCCGAAGTGCGAGGGTGAAATGTACCACGGAAGATATTATATCCAAGAGAAAAAAAAACATATTATTATTAATTGCTTAATTAAAAAAATCAAATCGTAGCGGACAAAATAGGCAAATGGAAAACTAGAAATTGATTTAAATAAATTTTTTAAATAAGGATGAATCGAAAAAGGTTAGAAAAGTAGAAATTATTTATTATATATTTAAATTTTATGTTGTAGGTAAAAAAAAAAATGATCAACAAAAGTATAAATTTAGGTATTACCAAATTAAATCAAAGAGTTATTTGCAATATCTGTCTTTGAAATTTTATTTTTTTTAATGTTTAGAAATATTTAAGTTTTAAAATTTTAAATATCTATTTTGACTTTATAATTATCAAGTTCATTTTCTACTCTACATTATAATTGAAAATTGAGATAGGCTGCATAGAGATGACGTAAGATAATCTCACTAAGATCAACTCCTCTATGAATTGTATCGAACAACATTTTCAATGATCATTTATGAACGGTGTACATGTAAAACTTCATCCACTTTGTTTAAGTTGGAAAATACAGGATGATCGAGGTTGTTTCTGTCATAAGGAGAATAGCAGGGGGTGAAATGCAAATTCTTGAATTTTCTTTTGTTTTTTTTTTTTTTGTGGCGGGAATCTGTCGGAGATAATATGAGATTGCCGCCCGGGAGCGTGTGGTGCACAAGGGATCGGCGCGATGATTATACACCACAAATTTCTCGCCACGTGTGCATGAAATACTTGGTCTCGTTGTATCCACATGATCGTTAGCGGGCCTGATAAGTTCGGCTTTGGAATGTTATTGAAAGTCCCCACCGCATCGCAATTTGTTGAGACTTTTTGATGTATCAGCTACAAAATCCATAACTAAAAACAACCTATTAATAAAAAATTAAAATATTAAAAATATATATGCCGACCATCAAATTTATTTGATTCGTTATTATTTGAGATACATGATTGACACTGATCTTATTTTATATTGAATTAAATTAAAAAAAAAGATAATAAGGAAACACTTATAGTGACTATATTATGATGTAATTGTCAATATATTTTTATTCTAGATTTCTAAAATGTGATTACTGAGTTCGATTTCTAAAATCAAGTAATTAAATTAGGTAAGCAGTACATTTTATATTTCCAAAAATTTAATAAATAAGTAATAGGGCCTTGTGAAGCCCAAATACTTGGCCTAAGTCCAAAAATATAGTGTTGATGTCAACATGGGCATAGAATCAAATCAAGTATCAATCTAAGCAAAATATTAAAATTAATATCAAAGTTATTCTTTCCCTTAAATGAATATTTAGTCACTTATGAATGACTTTTTAGTCAAAGCTCGATATTAGATACGAAATTGTGAGATCCAGTTCGAGATCCAAAAAAGAAAGTCATTGATCTGTAATCTAAGTAGGTAGCACATTTACTGTATCAGAGTTCATTCCAAGGTTGAAACTTAGAAGTTCAATTTACCTTTGAAGAATTGGAATGGTTACAATTAACTTGATATGCTTCCATTGGATATCACTTTTGCCCAATTCAAACAAATATTAACACTTTCTCCATAATAACAACAATTCGAAAAAAAAAACAATCTTTTGTTGGCCAATTCGTACCTTTTCTTTTTTGATAAATGTATTAACAACTTTATGACTCGAGCCAGAAGCTTTGCAGCAATCACTGGCGCTTTAACTGCTTGTACAACGTTTTCCTTTCTCCTATATTTTTCAAATCCTAATGTTCAATGAATGCATAAGGTTCCCTATATGGAGGATATGAGACCCTAATGCCATATTTCTGTTACCAAGCTCATCCACAATACTCAAGTCCTTGCACACATCAACTTTGAACACAACATCACCAACCCCCTTTGGACCCAAATGAACCTTCTCAAACCCTACCAAATGCTTCCTTGGTGAGTTGTGAACTTGTGGAGGTGTTGAGAACAAGAACACGGTGTGTGCTCCGGCCCTGAGGCCCATATTTCTTACGCGTAAATGGATGTCGAACGCGAGCTTTTCACATCGGGTTCCCGCAAGGTCGAGCGATTTGCAGATCTTTTTGGAAAAGCACTCGTGGCCATCTTCTAGGGGCATCGATACGAGTTTAGGAGCCTGAACTAAATGGTGACTAAAATCAGTGTAGCTGAGGCCGTCCCCGAAAGAGTAGACCACATCGCCTGTGTAGAATCGGTAAGTCCGGCCAGGGTAACCAGTTGTAGGATTTGGCCTCATGTTCATATCGGTCATAGCAACTTTATCCGCAAATGATTCAGGGTACCAAGTCACAGGTAGCCTGCCGCCTAATACATAAAAAAAAAGTCAAGACAATTTAAATTAACTATATCTCTAACTATAATAAGTAACGCAGAGCTCCCATATATTGTCCCAAGAATTAAAATAGTTCGTTCAAGCGCAAGCAGTTCGAGTTTGAGCAGCGCGTATTTCGTGCAGTATGTTTTTGAGAGATTTAGTACTTTATAAATGTGTATATGCACTTACTAGGATTGTAAAAGCCAAAAATGATATCAGCAAGTGCTGCCCCACCGGCCTCACCGGGGTATCCTATCCACATAATGCTATGAATTTGATTGCTAGCCTTGGCAAATGAAATGTCGAAGGGCCCGCCCGACATTATGACTAGGATGACTGGACCCTTGGCGGCCTTAGCAACCTCAGTGATGAGCGTGGTCTGTTGGCCAGGAAGCAATAGATCGGTCCTGTCTAAGCTTTCACGTTCAATTGACTGGTCAATGCCCATAACCAAGACGGTAGCGTCGGCTTGGGCAGCAGCTGCAGTGGCGGCATCGAGATGAAGTGTTCCACACGCGACGTTGTTGCAACCAGGTGCGTACACAGTCGACACCACCGCGGCTAGACCCTGCAATGGTGTTGTGTACTTGCAAGGTGTACCTACAACATTATGCACATCATCAACTCGATGTATTTCACCTACGTTAGATTTGTCATAGAACACCTCTCTCTCTCTCTCTCTCTCTCTCTCTCTCTCTCTCTCTCTATGGGTGTTTGAAGGATGGATGGATAGGAAATTGAGAAAGAGATAGCTTTATACTCAAAATACCTTCATAATTTCCAAGCATGGTTTTGGTGACGTTGGCATTGGGTCCTATGACAGCCAAGGTTTTGACTGCCTTGGGATCTAAAGGAAGTGAAGCATTGTTATTCTTCAAAAGCACAATGCCCTGCCGGGCCGCTCCCCGGGCCAAATCCTGGTTGGCGTGGGTGCAAACATCCTTTGGACCGAGCCTACTATAAGGCCCTTTCTTCCTAGGGTCCCCGTCGAAAAACCCTAGCCGCATAAGAACTGCAAAGTTGTTGATGAGGGCCTTATCAACGTCCGCCTCGGTGAGCTTACCGGCTTGAACCGCAGCCTGAGTGTGCTGAGCCAAGAATTTGCCACAGTTCAGGTCAAGACCTTCAATAGAACATATCAAACCAAAGTTTGAGCACCATGAGAACTAATCAAGACTAGACCCAAGTTAGAGTTAGGTTAGCCAACTTGCCTGACTTAATGGTCAATGCCGCTGCATCCTCTGGGGTCTTGGTATAGTGCTGTGAATTATAGAGTACATCTACGGAGTCGCAGTCGGAGACAATGTACCTGTTATAAAGTCCGATTTCAAGTCAGATACATTCCAAGAAAAATTAGAGATGGATTAGTTGTCATTTCAATCTTTTCTCTCTTGTTTTTTTGGGTATATAATGCAGGATTTTTAAAACTGGGCAGGAGCTTGAATTGGGAGTTACCGAATTTTCCGGTTGAACCGCTAATTTATTTGATTCGACCAGGAAAGCATGAAAATTCACCGAACCCGACTAGTTGGTTAGCCGGTTTTGTCCGATTTTAAAAACCATGATAAAAAGAGGAGGAAATTCAAGAAAATATATACCCATTTAGGTTCCATTCTCCTCTGATGGTTCCACCAAGGAGGTCTGGGTCAGCACAGGTTGGCTTGCCATTGACCTGGTTGTATGAGCACATCACACTTGCTACATTCCCATCAACCACACAGCTCTTGAATGGTGGGTTATATGTATCATCCAAGTCCTGCTTTGTCACCTACAATACCCCAAAAACTTCATATGGTGAACCATAACCTATCTTGTTTTTTCCATCTGTTACCGTAGGGGTGATTTCTTGTAGTGCCACTATAATTACGAACTGACGATTTGAACCTTCTTATCTCTTTAAATTCAACACTAACTTTCTATTTTCATTTTTTTAATAATTTGTAAAATAAGGCTAATATAACTATGAATGACACATTGATTCCTCTTGTCGTGAGCTTGCCCATTTGCCTTCAAGACCTGCAGCTGGTACCATCATGGTGCGGAACGTGCAGGAGCGGCTCAAAGTCGATCGGAAGCAAGAGAAACAATCATTTTTTGATATGTGCACATGTACATGTGTATGAACCAAGGTTTTAAATTTCGTGCTGTGCCGAGTTTCGATAAATTCAAAACTCGAGACGTGCCGACCGTACCGTGCCGGTCATGCCGATAATAAAATATTATTTTTTTAAAATTTTAAACTTTTTTTTTTAAAAATAAATAAATAAAGGGTCCTTGCGAAAGCGAGGAGGAAGACTAAAAAAACTCGGAGAGAGAGAGAGAAGAGGGGGGGGGGGGGGGGTGGCGCTTGGACGGTGCCGGTTGGCTCGGTCCCGTCCCTGTGCCGGAGCCGGGGGGCACCGAGCATGCCTCCCGGCTTTTAAAACTCTGGTATGAACTTACAATTGCATTAAAAGTGTATCTCTGAATGCCCTTCCAATTATCAACATCATAGGCAGTGTAATGCTTGCAGCAAGCAGCAACCTTGAGCTTGCCCGGGTCGTCCGCCTGCTGCAATCCCCTCACATAGCTTGCCCCGTACTTGCTCGAGAGCACTGGGTCCTCTCCGGGCGTCTCTTGCCCTCTTCCCCACCGTGGGTCACGGAAAATGTTCACGTTCGGGCTCCAAAAAGTTAGCCCGGCGAGCCCCACATTGTGCATGGCTCTTGCCTCCGTCGAAACAACCTTGCAAATATAATGATATTGAATTAGTTATCATTCTGTTCCACATTACCTATGCAATTGATTCATCATATAAGAGTTTATGACTTATATAAGTTTTATGGCTAATCTTTACGATAACCTTTATATACATCGACAAGTAAGGAAATGCACACAATCTTACATGTAACTATAAATTCGTGTGAATAAATTAGATAATAAACAAGTAATAATTCCGTATTCTCCGAGTTACAAGTATATCACTTAACTCCTAAGGAAATGGAAATGGATAACCACTAGAAGACAGTATGTGAACCAAGAGATAGACAAAAGGGACCAAGTAGGTTACTTCGGAAGTTTTTTTCTTTTTTCTTTTTTTTTTTTTAAAAAAAACAATTGTATTAAGAAAAAGCAGCATATATATTACTAGATTTTCTCATCATACAGTTTGGTGTGGAAGAAGGCTAGAGATTATGGGACCAACTGCAAAACCCTTCTTATTTACTCCACAAGGGACAGTGACCACCCAAATTTTTATAAACAAGTTGCCACAAAAAGTTGCTTTCCCAAACATAAATGATGGAATCTCATGACATATTAATTTTGTTTAAAAAAAGGTCCAGCTTATGGTACTATTTACACCTTAGTTTCGATTTATGATGTGTATGAATAATATACGGAGTTTAATAATCGATAATATTATGACGATATGTCCATAACTCAACAATATTAGTTCACGTCTTTCTAATATAAAAAAAGCATGTGAAGGAGCTTAACGCACACGATGTTGTCAATTTTTAGGATTTAAAACTATTACGGCGGATAACATGCAATGCAAGAAACCTATAAAATAACACATTCTTTCCAAATCAAGTATATAAAAAGATGGAAAGCATAAAAGACAATGGAATGTGTCTATCATATCATATGATCCACATCTACATACAAGATAGATAAGGATTCTTGTCATACTAAAGACGGGATGAGATATTCATAGATACGATACCGTAAACGTAATAAACTAAAAAATCATAAAATAAGCTATCATGAATTCGTTTCTCTTAAAAAAAGAATTACTATTTATCTAAGTTGGCGCGCTGAAGTGCCTGAAGTTAATTCGCGGAATAAGCTATTGCCAATGCTTTAAAAATTTTTTTTTTTAAAAAAACTACTGATTTAGTGAAATAGAACATTTATCTTAAGAGAGTCCAAATATGTTAAAATTAATTGAATTTGGCAAAAAAAAAAAAAAAAAAAAAAAGAAAATGTTGAACTTTAGCAAAAAATCTAAATTGCAGGGTTAGATAAACTTTGTGTATTCTAGCAGCACTATTTTCTCTTGCCTTTGCTAAAGCAAGACTTCTAAGCTAACAATGTGTATATTTGCAAACAAATAGCAAAAAAAAAAAAATTCACTTTTTTCCAAATTTATTGATTAAAATTATTTTTAGCAGGTAATTCTAAAAAGTGGTCGAGAAGTACACTTTCTATGGGACTGATTCTGAGTTTTTTACTGTTCCTTTCAAGATGCTTATTACAAAAAGATATTTTGTGACATGCTCTAATAAAATTTTAATTTCATCCTACAAAAAGGGTTTTTTTTTTTTAAAAAAGTGAGCCTTAACCCTTAAAGAGCTCAAGTTTAAAAGCAAAGTTAAAAAATGTCTAGCATCGAAGTCCCTCACCTGCCCAATGGCTTCAAACAAGCTGGAGTTGAACGAAGCCGCCGTTAAGATGACCTGCGGGAAGCTTGTTGCGCCGGGCACATTGCCGGAGAAATGGGTGCCGGGTCCTACATATGACACGCCATGCAGCGCCTCGGACCACCACTCGTAGCTGGGTATCCCGAGCCGTGGCACGGCGGCTGCGGAGTTCACCAACATGCCAACTTTCTCCGCCAGAGTCAATCTCCGCACCAGATCACCTGCCCTTGAACTTGCCGGCAAACTCGTGTTGCAGAATCGGAATGTGGATGTACTGGGATTTTTCGTAGGATCGCAGGCGAAGACGGGATTCTGCGCGTTGCATGCCCGAAAAGCGAAGGCGAAGAAATAGAGGAATATAAGGAGTGCATTAGCCATTGGTAGAGCTCAAGCTCAGGGAATCGTAGATAGAGAACGTGCGAGCTTGAGCTCTCTATACTTAAGTTTTTTGGGAGTGAAAGAGAAATTTTTAGAGGGAGATTTATAGATGGGTTTAGAGGTGGCATGAGTTGTTTTTTAGTGGTAGCCCGTGACAAAGAGTATTTCTTTAGAGTCCGTGAGGATTTTGGTTTTTTTTTTTTTTTTTTTTTTTTTAAATTTCTTTTTGTTACTTTGTTGCTTGAGAAAATGGATGCTGATAAAATATTTTAAAAACTAGCTAGGGAATTAAAGGAAGAAATCAACTTAATGTGACGCTAATGGCACGATAAGTCTGAGATGTGCTAGAGCACGGAGATGTAGAACTCACCATCCGTTCTATATACTCTAAACGATGGAAGAGAAACAGATGAATTGCATTTCCTGATGGACGTAGCTCGACTGATAAGACGGGTGGTTTTGAATTATCATTGACGATTCGAGTTTGATCAAAGTGAGATACGAGTGTTTTCAAATTTTTAGATAAATTTTTTGAATATTGTGATAAATTTATGTCTATATTTAACGACATATCGATAAATAACACATATTCTAAATTTACTCCATGAGCATATATTGCAAAGAAAATCGTCTTATATTAAATATATATATATATATATATATATATATATATATGATTTGGAAGTAAAGGAACGGCAGAGATCATCGTTTGCACACCAAGTTTAGTTAGGTAAATTTTAGAGTGATATTGAGGAAATAGCGAGAAGGCTTACTTTCGTCGAAGTTAAGCTAAAATGTTTGTAATATGTGTATTATTTCTCAAACATAATAAGAAATTGACAAAAACAAGCTGTATGTTCATGATATTCTTTTAATCATAGAAAAAAATTTTAAAATATTTTTCTAAATTTTTATTATTAAGATAGAATAATAATTTCTACGAACATATCGGGCCGGTCCATATATATATGTGAGAATCTATTAAATTTCACTAAGGAGTTAAGGTATATGAGTATATGTTGATAACTAAAATTTTGTTTGAGGCATTTAAAAATTTAGATTTAAAAAGCATGGTAGATGATGACTCCGAAACCCGCTTTCGTAACGAACGGTTTGTCCGATAACGCTAGAGTACCTCCGGCAGAAGTAAGCACAAATATACAACGATTCACCTCCACAAACGTACGAATTGAGTTATTTCTATGTCTCTATTTACGGTAAAACGTATGCTAAGGATCCCGATTTTTATCAGTTTTGAAACTATTGGAACAACCAACCAGCACTAGCCCGATTGGTTAGCTGGACTGCGTGCTGGTAGGCGACTGCATCCTATTCCTAATAAAAGATAGATTAGGAGTTCGAATTCCAACAAGTGTGAGTTGGAAAGTATTACTAAACCATTCTGTTTCCGATCGAAATGTAGGATAGAAATCAAAATTGATAGTTATAGACCAAGAAAAAACTATAGAACAGTTAAATGCCGGAAGTTTTAGGCATTAGAAAATGAGTGTTTTGTTTAATTCTTACGAAAATCATATAATTAGAAAATCGTTGTAAAAACAAAAGAAATAAAACTAAAATGCTGGTTATATTTGAATTTTTAGAAAAAAAAAAAAAGAAGAAACAGTTGGATGTGGAAAAAGTAGAAAAATGGAAGCAAAGGATGTGAAAGGGCGGTGGTGCCCTAATTTTGGGACTTGGTATATAATTCCATATATATATATATTCTTAGTTTCAGAGGTTCTTCACGTGAAATGGATTGGTGTGTAGTTTCCTTTTGCTCTTTTTTGTCATCACTATTATTGTGTCATGTTATTTCTCGATAACCTACCCGAAAAAACTGAACCGAACCGATCCGAACAAAGCCAAAATTTCGGATTCAGTTCAGATCGGCATTTTAATAGTTTGGGTCTATATAATTCGGTTCGGGTTCGGTGGTCAAATTTCGGTTCGGTTCGGGTTGGACCCGAATTATCCTTACGAGTCATGTATTAATTAATTTTCGTTGGTTTTTATGTACTAATTCTTTTGTTTTAAACAAAATATTCATGTTACAACTATTCGGGTTGATTCGAATCGACCCGAACCTACCCGAATTCGAATTGGTGTTAAATAAAAGTAATTTGTGATGTTATTCGGGTCACCCGAACCAACCCAAACTGACCCGAATTTTAGTCGGTTCGGATCAATTCGGATTGAAATGAAATTCGGATCGGTTCGGATCTGAAGGTATTCTATTCGGGTCGACCTAAAGAATTTCGGTTCGAATCGGGTTGACCCGAATGCTCAGCCCTATTTCTCGATATAATCTATTAGTACCACGATTGCGAACAAATTTGACATACCTTTGCTTCTGGCAAAATAACTTAACTAATAAAATTATGACTTAAGAATTATAAATTATTGAGCTCGAGTTCTATTACAAAATCGTAATATTTTTTTTTATAAAAAAAATCTAAAATTATAGTAGGTATTTAGCTATACTCCATAATGTAAGATACGTCGACATTTTATTCTCTAACCACAGAGATGAAAATTGTACATTAGTTCATGTGACCAAATTCAAAGGTGCAATAAATTAGGGTTTATGCGCCCGCCAAAGTTTGGTACGTTTATTATATATATATAATAATATATTGTGCCCGTGATTGGTCAGTTTAGGTCTGGCTTGGAAGTCAGACTTACCGTGCTGGTCATGTGCCTTTTGGCCGGACAGAGGAAATTGTGCATTACTTTTTAATTTTCAAACTTTTTATAAATTAATTCCTATTTTAATTTTTTTATAAAATAATTCTTATTTTAAAGTTTATGTAAGAGACAATTTAATTTTATATAAATATTTTATTTATAGAAGTTCTTAATATAAAATAATTATGTAATTCACAACTTTTGTATTCATATTTTTTTTCAAAAACATATTTTTAAATTAATATTTTAATATTTCAAATTTTAATAGGTTTAAAAATTAATTTACTATCTGTTAACATTTTGAAGTCTCAAAATATATATTTAATTTTTTTTTTAATAAAATTTTAAATTTGATATAATTTATAATTTTTATATTTAAAGTTGTTAAAATATTTTTTAAATACATATTTTAGGATATAAATAATAATGGATGATAAATAAAAAATTTAATAATACGTAAATCGATAAAAGACTGATATGTAACTCTTCATACTTGACATTCAGACAAACTTTTGGCAGAGTTCTAAAACCTGATGCTTATAGAGATGTGCATAGCATATTAATACACCTGTGAAAATTCTAAAAACCATCACATATTTTATTAAAAAGTGCTGGATCTTATAGTAAATTACAAGAAAGTGCCACTAAATGGTTTTTGCATTCCTGAACTCATAAAATAAGCCCACTTCAAGATTTCAGTTATAGAACTATTTTTGTACAAACGATATACGACATACATAACACATAAAACTTTCGGGTTTGGCGGTTAATTTCTATGTTTCGTTTTTTTTTTATCTTCTTTCGTAAATTCTTCAGTCGTAGTTTGAAAACGTCGGGACTTGGTAGCTCTGCACGTATGTTATTGTTGGGGGGCTTTTGCATGCTCATGTGCCGCCTCGGCTTTTCTGGTGCGGTACGTCTTAGGTAAGATGACTAAGATTATAGTGGAAGCCTAACTATACTTAGTAAGGTCTAGTGAGACGTAAAAGTATCGCGACCATACCTACCAAACTGAAAAGTATAAGTACCTGATATATACCTTGCAAGCCCGAAAGTATATATATCATAATACAAGAAAATTGATCTTTAATGACAAAAATTTAGCCATTAAACGTATCACTAAATAAAATTCGCACTATCATTACTAAACAACAGTAACTATTTAGTCGTTATTTAATTATTTTTATTTTATTTATTTTTTGTAATGTCATACGCACTATACTGATGATAAGTGATATACCTTGCTCATATGTTGTATATGACCTGTACCAGGAGTTGGTCCACATTAACCGACGTCCGATTTGATTTCATTAAAATTTAAATAATAATTTGCATAAAGGAGTTTATATTAGAAATTTCTTCGTTGGCACCCTACCAAAATTATTTTCATAAAAACCAAAACTCATTGAAAATTATATAAAATTGGATGAAGTGGGTGGCAAGGTATATTTCTTGAAAGGCACTCCTATCCAAACTTAGCAGATTAGATGTATGCACTACATAAGATATGAGAAGGTAAGAAAGGAAAGATCACAAGGAAACTTAAATGAGATGTTTGTGGAATTATGAGAAGATAAGATATCCTGGCCAGTGTTGTTGGGAGATGGATACTTCACAAGCATATTTAGCTTATCCTTGGAAGTAATGGCAAAGTAAATTTTAGGTCGATGAACCTACTATGCTTAGTGGCTGTGAAAAATTTATTCTGTCTGTATTTTATAAAGGATGAGAAAAGTTGGTAGAATATGGGTCGGTGGCTCGGTGTTATCTGTAAATTTATATGTTATTACTATTGCACAAAAATGGATGACTATGGACAAAGTTTACCCATGATTTTCAAAAAAAAAAGAGGAAACCCTAGTATGTTTAGCCATATTGATTGATTACCATATAACCCTATGAAGTGATGCTATATATATATATATATATATATATATATATATATATATATATATATATATCTTTAATGCCTTTTGCGATAATCTAACTTGCTGATTTAGAATCTGTGACAGTTGAGTTTAATTTATATTCTGTATCTTGATCATAAACTAAACAAAACGGTAATTTCTTCGTACTAACGCTTACTGGGATTCAAACTTTCGACGTACCATTCAGAAAGGTAGGCCGTAGTCGCCTCCTGCTAATTTTTTATCTTTTGCAAGTAAGGCTCATTTCTTTAAGATTTGGTGGGTTGGGGTGACGTGCGTTCCAGCAGTATGTTCGAATTCCACAGATGGTTCTGAAATATAGACTAGACAATTCCAACGAGTTTTCATCTGAAATTTCTAATATGGTGGCTGAAAATGACGCCAGTATTCTACGACATATCGAAGTTTTACTTTCTGACTGCGATTTCGATCCTATACAAGCTGATGGATCGTGTTAAAAAGTAATGTCCCTAGTAACATCGAAAGTTGGTGCACCGTAAAATTTTGCCCCTTATTTAAAAAAAAGAAAAAAAAGAAATATGCTTAATTAAGCGGAACGGTATTTGCGCAAGATAAACTTATGGGCTCGATTCAATAGCCCACTGGTTGTTGATGTAAGAAGTCGGAAGGCTTCTTATTTTTCAAAGATTCCTAGCTTATTTCCGTTGATAGGTTATGAGAATAACTCTTATTAATAAAAATAAGTTAATTTATGATTATCGATGTGTAATGTTTTTTATGGTATTTTCTTATTGACTTTTTGAATTCTTGAATTTTGATCTACATACCTCAGTATGCCCATTTGTATGTATATAAAAATAAGAAGAGCAATGTTGGATGGCATAACTAATTTAGACTAATATAAAAGAGCACACGTGGCATGGCATAATTTTGTGTTGTGTATGGTAGAAATTTGCAATAAATGTGTGAAAAAAATCGTAATTTTCAAAACAAAACCCTTTACTTGGTAAAACTTGAATAAATCAATTATCTAAATAAATACAGTAAATTACCTTTTTTCAGAGCACTTATTTAGCTCGCCAGATACACTTTATAGCTCACAGTAATAATAAAATAATTCGTTCAGAATATTTAAACTCACATACTACAATATAAGTACTATATATATTACACTAATATCTAGAATGTGAAACTAGCCTTCGAAGATTTTTTTAAAAAGAAAAATTGATCAGAGATGCTCTTAAAAAAATTAGGGGTAATTATGTTTTAGCCCCTGTTTTCTGTGTTCGCGCGTAGTTTTCCTAAAAATTAAAATACCGTGGACTTATAAATTCTGACCATAGGTGTTTTTGAACAATTAAAATACCATAAAGATGATTTTTGGAGCAGTACAACAAAATTGTAGGCTATATAGTCTTATTTGACAGCAACTCGACCTAACCACTGGCCAAACGTTTTAAAAAGGATGGATGTGATTACTTTCAGCATAGGGCTTCTCTTTTAAAAAAAACTATTATCATGGTAGAATGTCTAATATGAGCATACAGTAGGGATCTCAAACTCATGAAAAATTTTTACGTCCAGTCCCAACCGACGTTCTGGGATCTAAATACCGGTTTTTCATGAACTGAGGCTTCTACTACGGGGTGCTGAGAATTTTTTAAACAATTTTACGAAAATTTCACCACTCGTGGATTCAAATCTGAATGGTGACGTTTTCTAAGGTGCCTTCCATTTTAGCTGAGCCAACCGCACTCGGTAGCATAGAGCCTATTCGACTAGATAAACTCCTCTATCTCTTTTTCACCCCATTGTTTGGACTAATCCATCATAATCAACTTCTTCCCATCTTTTGGGCTGTCCTAATGGGCCTTAGCCTGTCTTGGATCAAGTACTAAGTGATGTTATCTCTCATCCTTAAAATACAATATTCTCGTCTGTATACATATCAGTGATCCAAAACTTAGCCACAAGTTAGGAATGAGGTCATATACTCCAAGTACTAAGTGTTGTTATCTCTTCTCCTGAAAATACAATATTCTCGTCTGTATACATATCAGTGATCCAAAACTTAGCCACAAATTAGGAATGAGGTCATACAGTTGAATCCAACAGGATAGTAATAAACGCACACACTCATGATGTGAGGTAAGAAAATAAGTCTAAATAGGTGCTTGTAAATACTCACACTTATAGCTAAGGCAGACTCTGATACCTCTTAGATCATCTTAATCATGCCTTGTGCATAGCTGAGCCAACAATTTGACCGATTTATTGGTCGAACCTTTTCAAAAAGATGAAATAGGTGTTGTTAACATAGGGTCTCATCGACCATATAAACTAATTTTTCTCTTTTTCACTAATGGTACGAAATAGTCTTATTACCATCAACTGCGTCGTTTTACATAATTAGACATCTATTTTTAGAGTGCCATTGAATGATATCTCGCCGGCGTCACTTCTATCAAGATTCGAGGCGCGCTGCCGTCGCTTCAACTTGATCGAGATGCCAACTTGATCGAGATGCCTGCGCCGCCTTTGTTGCTTCAACTGGATTGAGGGATGGTGGACATCAGCTAGCCGAGTGGTCCGTACCGCCGTTGCTTCAATCACCGCACTGAAAACGCTTCAACCTGATTAGTGATCGGAAGCATCGAACATCAGCTGGTCGAAGGTCCATGCTGTTGCCATCATCCAACCCGACCGAGGGTCGCTTCAGGCCAAATCTGGTCCAATCTGCATGATCTCCAATCTGATCTAATTTGAATTGAGTCATTTTCAGTTTAGTTTTCATTCTAGTAGTATACTATTTGGTTTCCGGTTCGATTTGGTTGGATCTGAACCGATTGGACAGCCCTACCTCTATTATACAACCAAAATAGGAGAGGACATGAATTTAGCCGTAGAAGACGAAGAAGGGGCAAGTGAGGATGTTTAAGAAAATGATGAGCTTTCTAATTATCCCTCTTCAATGATTTCATCACACGGTCGTTCACGTACAATCAGGTTAGGGTCTTCTTCAAAATCCTTCTATTCATATTGGATAATAATTTCTTGAAAACGAAATTACATAGAACTTAACTTTTTTGTAAGAAAGGTTCAGAATTTAAAAATATTAAAGTACGGTGCTAAAATGGATATAATTTACTATAAGCTTAGAAATGCACGTGGCAGCACCTCAAGCATAATATGAGACGACCGGATAATATGACCGCAAAAAAAATACAATTCCAAAGAAAGAGAAAAGACTTTGGAAGCTAAATAGTCAGCTAAGTGATATTTGTTCAGTCCGAATAATCGACTTAATAGAGATTTGGAATGAATAAATAAAAAACCACATATTTTCGAAAAGTTTCAAATAATATTATAACTTTATGTTTTGTAATTTATCCAACCATCCTATAAAGAGTGTTGAGTGCAATCCAGCCGAAAACATTGCGAAATGAAGATCCTCCGCATCCAAATTATATGCATAATTCAGTGCACCGCCACTTAAAATAATATATATAATATATATATATATATATATATATATTTTTTGTAAAAAAATTTCAACATAAAAATTATAAATTTTAATGAAATCTACAATTTTTATATATACTAATTTTTCAAAAAAAATATTTCTAAATAGGTGTTCCGAGATTCTAAAATTTAACGGATTTTAAAAATTATTTTTAAACCCGTTAAAACTTGAGAGCCTCGTAACACCTATGCAGGATACTCTATAAAATGTTAACTAGCGAATATCCTCTCGCCATATCGCAAAAAATGTTTGCTAAGTATTGCACTCTATAAAATGTTCAATTTTTTTTTTTTTTTTTAATAATGCAGTACTAGGAAATAACAGAGGGTTGGTGTAATTCAATTAAAGGGATTCTTATCAATGAGGTAAAAAGGAGAGGGGGAAAAAAAATGAAAACATCCAGGCGAGGAACATTCTAAGATTTTACTGCTTGTCATTGGATATTCACTTTAGCACTAAACTGAACTTAGATTCTGTACCACAATTTAATATATTAATTATATCACCACTTACAAATATGACACCTTTTATAATCACCTATAAATAGTATATATTTCGACTTTTTATTTTAATAAATTTCTAAAAATAAAAGTAGTTGGCTTTTTAAGTTGAGCAATGCTAGTACTATTAATAAAATTACTAAAATTAATAAAAAACTATAAACTATCTAGGAAATACTCCTTATAGTAGGAGCCCACATCTAAATATTTTTCTTAGTTAATTTTTTTTTGCCAATTGATGGTGATTTTGGGGCACTAGTTTTTTTCTTTTAGTTTGCACATATCATATTCTTATTGGATTTATATAATTCACACACTATATTAGAGAAACCATGATCTAAATCCTCTTAAATTATGTGAAACTTAATTTATACTACGCACAGAACTATAAAATTAAAATAGTTAAACAAGTTATATATTTTAAAATTTAAATTAATCAAATGAACCTTTTTTTTTATGTGGTTTTGATGAACACATTTTTTTTTAATCTATCCTATCCCACTTTCATACTACTATTGCGAAAGAGTTTGAGCTAAAAAATGTTTCAGTTGTGAATAGAAATTTACGAATGGCACCTATTTATATTTCTTATATTGGTCTTCTTGGCATTATATCTTAAACTATCACATCTGTTCTAAGATCTTTGAAAATTTCCGTAATGCCAAGTGTAGGCCCCTGAAATTAATTTGTCTATATCGCCATTTAAGAATTCTAAACGAGGCACTACTAATCGTGCAATCAAAGATAGAGTCGACATTATCTTGATAAGCTACGATTCAAACATATCAATGGCGAAGAAATTCTTTTTTTTTTTGTGCTCCTAAATTTTTTTTTTTAATCCAACTAAATTTGCTAAAAAAACATTTAACACAAATGAAAAAACAAAGCAAAAAATAAATAAATAAAGTGAAAAAAAAAACCATCAGGAAAACTTTTCTGCACACGTTAATGCATGTTCATGGCAACTCTTACGTAACTTCAAAAATAGCTATTCTCAGGGTCAGCAATTTCATTGTCAAATATCTCAGATAAGAAGGAAGGAAAAAAAAAACAAATTCATTGTCAATCTCGGCAATATTCTCTGTAAAGCCTGCCTGGACAATTTACTACTGGTACTATATATCTATAGTTATCAAATAGTTCATACCTTCTCAGATCTCATGTTTCCATATAAAGCAATTGCAATTAATATCATTATTTCCTTCTTTTTTTTTTGTTTTTTTGTTTTTGTTTTGCGTACCAACTTTAAATAACTTCCTGGATTAGAATTCAAGAAAACTTAGGTGAGCACAATCAATGCCGAATGCTGATTTGGGAAAATTTTGGAAATGCTACAGCTATATCTTTGCTGACTGATCAGACGCTAAGTATGAATTCAAGGGAGTAGTTGGCAGAAGGTCTCTGTTGTACCACAAAGAAGAAAACTTTAAACCAATCTCGACTTTCAACACTGTATGAACATTAAAGCTTATAAATTAAAGCTCCATGTTAGGCTAGATAGGAAAGCTCGTCGACAGATTTACCGTTGGTTGCAAAGTTTGCAAAGAGTCAGATCAGAATGGCCGGGCTTCAAATGTTCTTGAGGGTCTTTATGCTGCTTTATGTTGTCTTCTTGATTACTCCTTGCCTGTGTTGGGGAAATCACTATTTATTCATTGTAAGTCATGTTCTAATTTGCATTGCTTTTCTTACCTCAGCTGCTTCAAAATGTCAATTATTTTTTTTTAAAAAAAAAATCATTGAAAAAATTAGTAAATTAATCTAACACACCCTTCGAAAGTTTTTACGATGACTAAAGCGGGTAGTGCATGCGGTTGAAGTACGAGCCTAATGCCCTAGCATGTTTCTCAAAAACATAGCCTAATTTCCATGCATGTTCCTTCTTGATCATACATTTTACCAAATATGAATTTTTTTAACAATTCATCATCGCAGCATTTTGCTATATGTTCATGAAATTTTTTACGGTGATCATCACGAAAATACACAAAGGAAAAATTATTATTTCTTATTTTCAGGTTAAGAGAACAGTTTACACAAGGTTGTGTGAATCAAAGAGTATTCTGACTGTCAATGACCAGTTCCCAGGCCCTACACTCTATGCCCACAATGGAGATCAACTCACAGTCGAAGTTATCAACCAATCAGATGAAAATATCACTCTCCATTGGTATTTTCTATATTTGTTTTTTTGGCTATATATATATACACACACATACACACAATTCCTACTCTGATTTACTGCGGATCTCCTTTGGCTTACAACTTTCATTCACACTTATATTCCTGAAAACTTTTATATTTTGATAATAAGATATAATCCTAAAAATTTTATTTAAAATGTATAAAGATACTCAATGGAATCTTATAAACCACCTTTTCAGATTCTTTAGAGTCTGTTATTAGGTTAGGGTTTAGCATACGAGTAATGCTATAGCTACCAAAATTTCACATGAACATTGACAGAGAAAACAATCAAGCTTGCAGCAAACCTTCATTAGCATAATTTTAGTTTATTCCAATTTTCAATGCTACATTTTTATAAATGAGATAACCGATAATCAAATTTTATATAGATGAACAATTCTTTGTCATATTAATAAAATAGGAATAGTTTTATTTTATCATATATAATAATATATATATATATAATATATATATATGCTTTAAATTGCATGTTACAGGCATGGAGTGAAGCAGCAAAGAAACCCATGGTATGATGGTCCAGAATACATCACCCAGTGTCCGATCAGACCAGGCTCAAGCCTCCGTTACATCGTCAAGATATCGACGGAGGAAGGGACTGTGTGGTGGCATGCACACAGTACTTGGGCTCGCGCTACCGTACATGGCGCCATTGTTGTTTACCCTCCTCGTTATCTTTCTTACCCTTTCCCTTCACCTGATGGAGAGTTCAACATCATACTCGGTATGCTATATATGTGATTTCTCAGCAAATCGCTGCAGAATTTGAACTTAAATTACTTTTGGGAGAAATTTTGGGAGAACTAGGACTATTCTATATATCTTTACTATATATATATATATATATATGTTAAAAATCAATACTACAATTTAATTATTTGGCATTTTTTTGTGTTTGAAATTATGAAATTACAAGGTGAGTGGTGGAGGACAGATATGAGGCAGATATACAGTCAAGTAAGCAACTACACTCCAGAGACGCCTTCTGATGCTTACACCATTAATGGCCTACCTGGTTTCTTCAACAATTCCTGTTTCATTACTGGTATGTAATTCATCCATGTTTTCAACATTCACGTTTCGGTTGTGTGTAACTTCAAGGTTATCTTTACCCTCGAGTTTGAGCCCAACACCCCACAGGGTGCGCATATGTTTCCCTACGCGACATCATAAAATGCCATCTATGATGTGGGTCTGGAGCTAGGTCTGATGGCGGAGCAATTTTAATTGTATTTATCACAGAGTCATTTTGACACATGATGAGTTACATTTCTTAGGCTAATTAATCTTTTGCATACTTCGCAGAAACGGAACGGCTGGTGGTGGAGTACGGGAAGAGCTACCTTCTACGAGTCGTGAACGCGGCCATGACCACCGCTCACTTCTTCGGCATAGACCGCCACGTCCTCACGGTGGTGGGTTCCGATGGAGCATACCTAAAACCCTTCACAGCAAAGTACATTGTTATCCACCCGGGGGAGACCATGGACGTACTCCTCCATGCAAACCATGCAGCTAATGATGCCTACGTTATTGCAGCCTCACCTTTCACCTTCGTAAACCCCGGGCAATTCGACAACTCCACCGCCACTGCGATTTTACAATATTCCAACCTACAAATTCCCAACATTGCCTCACTGAGATTTCCTCATTTGCCCAAGTACAATGATACTCGTGCATCTACTAAATTTATCTCAAAATTGAGAAGTCTGCCAACCGAAAATCACCCGGTATCGGTCCCGGTAAATATATCTCACAGGATGCTGATCGTGGTTTCGCTAAACCGATATAACAGCAGTAACACGAGTATCGCTTCAAGCCTGAACAATAACAGCTTTGTGCAGCCTCGGATTGATATATTGGATGCATACTGGAAAGGAATTAGAGGAGTTTTTCAGGGAAATTTTCCTGATTTTCCACAGAGAATTTACAACTTTACCGCCGTAAATCAGACAGGATTGGGTTTGATACCGGGATTCACGACGAGGGTTAAGTTCTTGGAGTATGGTGAAAGCGTGGAGATAGTGTTGCAGGGGACTTCTCTGGTGCAAGCAGAAGAACACCCCATGCATCTCCATGGATTTAGCTTCTATGTTGTTGCTAGAGGATCTGGGAATTTTGATTATAAGAAGCATTCTAAGAAGTTCAATATTGTTGATCCTCCATTGAAGAACACAATCGAAGTTCCAAGGCTTGGATGGACTGTTATCAGATTCCAAGCTAATAATCCAGGTAAGCAACTTTTCTTTACTTTCTCAGGTTTTTTTTTTCTGAGGAAATTTTTTTTTTAAAAAAAAAAACCTTACTTTTGAGAACTTGTATCTTTCCAACTTTTGAATAAAAAAAATGTCTAGTCGAAATCCAAAAAGCGTTCCGGATGACTAGAGTATTATAGACGGCTAATATAGTATTACTAGCACTTATAGCATAGTTCCGGATGATCAATTTTAATGTTAACGCAAGTTAAAGAGTCTTTCAGGCAAGCTAAAAATTAATGTGTCCCGAAAAGCTAACTTAGTGTATATATTCGAGAGATTGATTTGTTTAAATTTTATAAAATATTTATTTTTTTGGAGAAACTCTTTTTGTATCTTTATTTATATTAACAACGAGAAACCCGTGCATATATCGGGCCACCTACGGACCTACAAGGCATGTAAATTACAGGTTGTAGAGCCCGAACCGCGGGTAGCGCACTAGTTCAAACTTTTATAATAATTAATATTTCAAATTTATGTTGCAGGGGTGTGGTTCTTTCACTGCCATTTTGAGCAGCACTTGACGTGGGGGATGGACACTGTCTTCATAGTGAAGAATGGCCATGACTGGCAAGCTCAGATGATGCCCCGGCCGCTTTATATGCCGCCGTGCTGAACAAATCCGCAGAGTCGAAGACTTGATTTATTCTGATTCTTATTATGTATGCTTTTTATTGTAGGTTTTGTTGTTGGTGTTGGTTTGGTTTGATTGTCTTCGGATTGGCGCTGTTCTCTTATGCAGTTTGTGTTCTTGCTAAAAACAGTAATAATGGAGTTCTGATCTGAACAGAACTCTCTCATTTGATTGCTTAAATATTTTTATTTATTTATTTATGGTTTATCATTGTTTTATTACAGTGATAAACTTTAATTACGGCTCTTGTTGTCTTTTAAGGAGGACCTCTGCCAAAGTACCAAAAGTATACATTTAATCCTGAGTTGTGCTTTCTATTTTTTTTTTTTTTTTTTTTGTTTTTTGTTGATAAGCTCATACTTTTGGATCAATCAGCATTGGTCCAATTTCTTAGTGAGACTGGACGCTGAGAGACAATCACTGTCTATTCCTCCTGAAAATAGATCGAACATTTAAATACCAGGAAGTGTTGACTGGAAAATTGACTATTTTTTCGCTCAGTCTTCGAATGATATACAGAATACAATTCGAACTCCGGATGGTACCCCAACAAAAGGTTCATACTTTTGGACAGAGGTTCAATTAAGTTAAGAACTTATTGCAGAAGAGATCATATATAAAGTATACCTACACGTCTTATATATTTAAGAATCAAAATTTATTATATTTGAATATTTGTATAATGTATTTTTTTATTTAAAATAAGAATTGAGTCAATGGTGTAGGCCATATCATCTTATGATATGATCTGACACGCTAACTAAGAAAAGATATAGATTATTGATCTCGATAAAACTGGTCAATCCAATAGTCACCGTTGGAACCTGACGGATCTTATCTTCAGCTCAAATACCGAAAGGTAGTTTCGCTTCCATTCCCCAGACTGTTAAAAAACAAAAATTGTCTTTTTTTACCTTTTTTTTCATTAGATCTTTACCATGAGATCGTACTCTAGATCTTCTCCAAGGTTTTAGACTGAAAGGAAATATAATCTTTATCTGAATACCGTCTGTTAACCAATCTTTTGGAAATTCTGTTTCTGATAATTGGACACCATTATAGGTGCATTTAACATGCATTTCCCTATTCCATTCCTTCAAATCCTCATACCACTCGGGAAATTGGAATAATAACATACGACCAATATTTTTAGCTATTATCAATAAAGGCAATACAATGTATTTTCTGAGAAAAGATTGGGTTACTAACATCAAACCTCTTATTGCTTGAGCAAATATAATGGTATCCCAAGTTTCAGATATTGCTATCCGTTCATCTTCCTGTTTTTTCTTCTCGTTTTTTTTCGCATTTTCTTTTGTTTCTTTCTCCTCCGAATCGGAAATTTGAGTTTATTTTTTATTTAAAATAAGAATTGAGTCAATGGTGTAGGCCATATCATCTTCTGATATGATCTGACACACTAACAAAGAAAAGATATAGATTATTGATCTCGATAAAACCGTTTGATCCAACAGTCGTTCTGCACGCTGATGAATCTTATCTTAAGTTCGTTTGATAAGAGCATATCTCATATATACACACACACACACACACACAAAAGCACGGATGATATACATACAATACATTTATAAAAAATAATTCAAAAATAATTTTAAATTTTTATAATTACTAAAATTTATATTTAACTCTTTCAACGTAACTGGTGACTTTATGATTCCAACTTGAAATTTGCCATTTAAACTACTCAACCAAACTCCACCTAAACATTAAATAACTAACCATCTTACTAAGAAAAGTGGTGTGCGGTCCCAAAAGACCACCCTAAATTACTTCATATAAATAAATAAATAAATAAATATATATATATATATATATATATATATATAAATAGACTAATCTCCACTCGACAGGAGCTCGGCCCGCTCCTGTTGAGTCCGTAGCCGTTGGATCGTGGCGATCCGACGGCTGAAATCCGACCCGAGCTCTTCAAAAACAAGCGCGTGATGTCAACCGTCGGCCGATCGCTATCGATCCGAGCTCTTACAAAACACGCGCGTGATCTGAGCCGTCGGATCGTCGCGATCCGACGGCTGCGGAGTCAACAGGAGCGAGTCGTGCTCCTGTCGAGTGGAGATTAGCATATATATATATATATATATATATATATATATATATATATACAGGCTATTCTCAGCTCGACCTGAGAATAGCCTTGGTAAGCTAACATATCAGCCGTTGATATTTTTGATCTAACGGCTGAGATTTAATTTTATACTTAACGGAATAACGATTTACGCTGTTAAGTGTTAAAATTAAATCATAGCCGTTAGATTAAAAAGATCAACGGCTGAGATGTTAGCTTACCAAGGCTATTTTAAGGTGGAGCTAAGAATAGCATGTTTATATATATATAAGCTCAATTTATTATGTCAAATTCTGTTTGATTTTAAATATAAATAAAATATTTTCTTAACTCATGTAGCAATATTGTAGTGATTTGATTAACGTTATGCTCCGCATTCTAAGTGTAGTAGATTACTTTTTTTAATTATTTATGTGGATGAGAGAATTCGAATCAGACTATCAAAAATTTTACTCATTATATTATACTAACAACTTTATGTATTTGGATTTGTCCAAACAAGACTCAAAGTATATAAAATACGATAAGTTCGTGTCCGTAGACTGCCGTAAATTGATAGAGTTTTGAATCTTTGATACGATAAATCAAATAAATGATTTTGGTCAAAGTCAAAACTATTTCAAGTTATTAATATATGTTAGGAGTTACTGTGTTGACCTGCTGTTAACGTGCGCCAGCATCTTCCTCATCCGTAAGTCTTCAGCTTTACTCTAGCGCCTAGATATCTCAAGAACACTCAACTTCCACCCAAATCATTTAGTGTGTCTCCCAAAAACATTATTCGGTTGAAGTTTTGAAGGCTTTCAACGTGAATTTATTTTAATTGGAGCAGAATGTGCTGCACTGGTCGACCAACCTATCGACCAAATGAAAAAAAAAAAAAAAAGAAAAAAAAAAAAAGATCTGACCGAAGTACAGTGATTCATCATCATGCAACAAATAATATCTAAAAATAATTTAGATAATTGCAGATCAACTCCATAAATTTGTAAGCTCACAATTCAACCACCGAAATAGGGGAACAGGGAGCATCAACGTAAACACTTGTTTCGGAGGACTGATTTAGAAATAGTAAAAAAAAGGGCTGATCTGCAATTATCCTAAATATTTTCTAGTACGAAACTCATCCCAAATTATTGCAAGACATTTAACATACATTGGGTCAAAAATTTAAAACTATCTGCTAAAAATTGTAGATAAAGTAGATTTCATTTCCTGATTAGCTTTGGATTTAGAAGAAATGAAAAGTCTGATTAAAAATAATATTGAATACAATAATTTAGTATATATATACTAGCAGATGCCGCACTAACGATACGAATACTAAAAGTGACTAAAATTTAATATTTAAATTTATAATTGATAAAATTAAAAAAAACACTTAAAAAATAGTAGAAAGATAAATTTACAAATAAAAATAAATCTAATCTGAAAATCATATAGAAAATATTTAGAATATAAAAAATATATAATTTCATAACTTCCCCCGCAATAAAAATTACATAATTCTTATAATAACTACCATATATAATTTAAATTTACTTCAATTTATTAATAAATTATATTGAAATATAAGACACCACCAACTCTCTCTTGCACTATAGATATAATACCTACTATATATAATTTAAACTTATCTTAACTATTAAATAATTATATATTGAGTTATATATATATATATATATATATATGTGTGTGTGTGTGTGTGTGTGTGTGGCTTCCAACACAAATACAGCAAAAAGAAGACATTCGTAAGAACAGCCTTTGAAATTAGCACATATAGAACAGTAGGTAAAAAAGAACTAAACTATGATTGACAAAATTGTGAATATTCAGCCTTTCCTCTATAGAGCTATAAAGATGACTTAATTCCAAAAAAAAAACACCAAATAAACACTGAAATAGCAGGAAATTTCACCACATAAGGAATACACCACAAATAAAACTCGGTATACATAAAAATGTGCGCACTTTTGTTGTTGTATACAAAAATGCAGGCGGCTAATAACAAGGAGTAACTTTACACTGCTCCAGATGCACCATGGTCGTGATCCATCTCTACCGCTCAACCAAATCAGGATACGAGTGGTAAGATAGATCCTGACCGTGATGCACAGAGATTCTAATTTAGCCTGCGGTCCGTAGCCCGTAGCGCAGTCCGGCTCGCCGGGCCGCGGGCTGGCCCGCCTTACCGGCCGTGCGAGCCGGGCTGGAAAAACCGCCCCGCCCCGCGCCAACTAGCAGCCGGACCGGGCCCGCACAATTTGCAACACTAGTGATGCAGTGCAAGCAAATTAAAACTTCTCCTCATAATGTGAGCAAAATGGGTGAAGGAATCAGCTAATAAAAAAAGGGCTTCTTTTTCCATTCCAATTCAGTGTCAAGAAAAGCTAGATGGGAAATTATGTCCAAATTTTGGGACATTAATTCTAAATTACAAAGTTTTATCATACACCAAAATATGAAACAGTTTTTCTTTAACTGATAAACTGATATTCGAGATAATATTGCAATTCAGTAGTAGGAGACATTTTTAGAGTGTTGCTACCTTTGATATGAAGCCAGATAATTCCACGTCCAACGGGAGAATTGGCTGACGCTTAAAACCATACCAAAAAACATCCTACCCTTCACGAGATTCTCTCGTAGGTTTCTCGCCGTTTTAGCTAAGGCTGGTTTGTCTTTATTGTTCCTTGGGTTTACCTGCCCCGGGGTTGGAACTAAAGCGGTGAAGATAAAGTAAATACATTATCAAATCCTAAAAAAAATAGCTGTACTAATTTCTCAAAAATAGATAAATAAATAAAAATAAAGAAGCTGAGGTTATGTTACAACAACTCTCAAAAATAGCTGACCTGTTGGAGTCGAGGAAGTAAAATGCCGCAGTTTGTCCTCTGCTAAATGTACTACTCGAGTTGAGTTCCTAACACCTCGCGTTATCTCTTGGCTGAGAGAAACCATGAGTATCAACTAAACGTTATGGTGATAAATAGCTTTATGAGCATGATAATGAGAAAGAATAGAGAGTTTGTGTAGTAGTCCTGCACCCATTATCTCGCCCAACCCTGCCGTGCATCTCACCAAGGAGGGATGGGAGGAGAGGCACTACTAGTGCTGTTAGAAAATGCACGCACTTAAATTGACAAAATACTTCCAAGATTCAGATTACACACCAATCGTGAAATAAGTAAAGGACAAGAAAATTTTCATCCTGTTCAAGGTTTTCTGTGCCGAGCCGAGCCGAATTTCGGTAAACTCAGATCCCGGCATGTGCAGAAGGTGCCGTGCCGACCATGCCGATATATTTTTTTTGTTATTTTTAAAAAAATAAAACTAAAAATAAAAAAATAATTTAAAAATTCAAATATAAAATTTTTTGTCAAGTGCCGTGTGCCGAGCGGCACCGAAAACCATGATCCTGTTTATACTATTTAGCAAATAAGCCCTATTTTTACACATAAGGGCATTGGAGCAAAAAACATATATATGGAGTCCAACCTCAAATCATGAAGAGGACTAAAGTTGGTCATGCTGAACGAAGAACAAATTAGCGTTTCCATGTGCAGTTCATATATAGATTAACCTTACATATCTACCAACCCCATGCTAAGATACTTGGGAGATATAATAACAACCTCCATTCTTCATTCGGGAGACTATTTTTGAAGATTTGGGATTTTGTGACTTCCATACTTCACACGGGAGTTGGGTGAAGCAGGAACCCCGGGAGGGAGAATCGGTCCCCTTTTCTCTAGGCAACTCAAAACTTAACAGAGTAAAAAACATGACCTTAGAGGATAACCATAAAACCAAGCTGCCTTGTCTATAGGTATGCCCAGATTTAAGAAAAACAAACATTAGGCCCTCTGCACCTGGGTCGGATGGGTGGGGGGTTTCGCCTCGGGAAGCGTGCCCCTCACCCGGGTTCGATTCCCACCCGCGTAAAGCGGGAGGTGCTGTCTGAAATGGAGATGTGCCTGCACCGCGCGTTTACTGCGGCTATAGGGAAGCTACTGGCTGCGTATTGCAGTACTCCATGTCTGGTCCGGGGCAGACGCTAGGTCCGGATTTTACTCTCCTACGTGCACCTGAGTCCAAAATGGTCCTATAGGTGTGCCTAGAAAACTGTGGTTCGCGAGTTAGCGGAGACCCGGGTAGAGGTTTCGCCTCGTTAACTAAAAAAAAGGCATTAGAAAGCTTCCATATAGCATCAAGGCTCTTCCGCAGTCCAATTTGTCGAAAAACAAAGCAGAGCGAGGATCTAAAAGGGACCTACCTAACTAATAGACCCTTAAAATGAAGAACCTTCTAAAATCTTCGAGTAGGACATAGTCGACTGATTTCCTGCACGTTCACAAGCTACTGACTGAACTCAGGAAATTTCACTTTTGCACTCATTTCCTTCATGCGACTCGAGTAAGTTTTGTCATATTATAGAGTACTCTTGACGGCGATGATTCTGATTCATCATACTCAGTATCAGCTACTCGCTATAGGTACCAAACTCTTAATACATATGAATCGCGAGGGAAGAATAACTATTAAAACTTAAAAAGCAATTTCTTACTGCTAATTTCTTGTAATATATTGCTTAAATACGAGAGAAATGAAGAGGGAGAATCAGGAAGCTCACCCAAGATCACTGAGCTCCACTGTGAGGTCACTGATCTCCATTCCCGACAATCTGACGGCTGCCATCGTATCAGGCAGCTCCTCCGCCGCAACATCTAGAAGTTTCTCCAGGGACTCTGCAGCCCGTCTAACTGCCTACTAATCCATAAGAAAATCAAAACCATTTAAGAAGACTAATGAGATAATTCATCTACATTTATATGACCTACAGAACAAAAATAAACATTATGACTTGCCTGAATAGTTGGAATGGCTGAGAAGAATAGCCAAGATGCAGATATAGCTGTCTGTTAATCCACAAATAATAGTAAATACATAATTTATGGAATTTTTAAAAACATGTATTTTGAAACTCATGTGATAATATCACTTCAGCCCCCAACAAGATGATGTTACTATAGTACTAAAATGTGCAACGAGTGGAAGTACACCAGTCTTATACAGTCTAATCACAATACTTTATATATTAAATCAAAATGCTATGATATTTGGAAACTTGAACTAATGTCCAAAACACTTGGAAGGGCTGAAACCTTGAACTCATCAACATTAGAAGCCTAAATACTAGGAATTATATGGTGAATTTTTTAAATCGGAAAATGATGCAAAATTGTTTTTTTTTTTTTTTATTTTACCGCACAGGCGATGACATTAAGCATTAGAATATGCCGGCTCTCTAGCGTCGATCGAGCTGACGTGGCAGGCGGCGAGACCGGAGATCCGATGGCTGAGGTAAACACGATCTGTGACATGGACGGCGCAGATGGAGCCTCGGCGGAGAGAGAGGAGAAGCAACTTGTTGTGGTTTGGAGAAGACGAAGAGAGTGAGAATGAATATTAGTAGGCTTTGGAATAGATGAGCGACGGTATTTGGCGGCGGTGGAAGGCGGCGCCGCCGCTGGAGAGAAAGCGGACATGGCGGAGACGGACAGTGATTCTGGCGCCGGCGGAGCTCGGTGGAGATGAGTAAATGCGGGCTCGATATTTGGGCCGGACATAAATGGACTTTTTTATTTTTACACTATCTCGTTCCAGAAATGGAGATGAGTCCAGACTCACCACTTTGAGACTAATCTCGTTTCCAAAACGGAGTAATTTTGATAATTTCTTTTCCAAATACTTTTTTGTAGGCTCAAACACTTATCTTATACAGAGGATTATTAATTATAAAATCTAACTTTACTAACTGACTGAACTAATATTTATCAGTAATATTTAGACTAACTATTTGATGGACTGTAACTAAATACATTATTAATTTTAAATGATAGGCAAAAACTTACCCGCATGTGTAGCGTTGCTTTTCCTCGAATTATCAAATACATGTTTTTTTTTAATCAATGTTGTAGTATATCTATTGATCCAAATGAAAGTCACACCTCACTTGGTACAAAATGACGCACATTAGCAACTTCAACATATCCGCTAAATTGACCGAGATTGGATCTCATGCTAAGTTTTTTTTTTTGGGAAATGTTATATCCAATATTTTTATAAGTCTGTACAAATCAGTTCTTTATTTCAAGCTTTTTATAAAATAACCCCTCCATTGAAATTCATATCATCAGTATTTTGACTATTATATATATATATATATATATATATATATATATATATATATATATATATATATATATATATATTTAAGGAAGTAGATATTAATATAATCTACGATTTTGCTATTTAATTGTTTTTAAAAAAATATTTCTAAGTATATATTTTGAGGCTCCAAATTTTTAATTGATTAATAGATAACCGGCTAAAATTTTGAAATTTCAAAACACCTACTTAAAGTTTATCTTTGTATACAAAAAAAATATATACATTTTGATATAATCTATATATTTTATATTTTTTTTAAAAAAAATATTTTTAAATAGACATTTTGCGTCTAAAAAATAAATATGTTTAAAATGTAAAGATTTATTTGTAAAGTTAGAAACAGTGTGGGCTGATGTGAGTTCCTTTTCTTTTAAAAAGCATAAGCTAGTAGCCCTAGCATGGAGGGTGCAGTGCTGGGTTACTAGTACTAATATAACCATATGGATTTGCTCCATTACATCGTGTCAGATGACGAGTTGCATGTGATGAAGGTGAGGTCACTGGCATTTGAGAGTTTATATAAAAACCCATCAATGTGGGTAGTGATATAGTATGAATTTAGACCGTCACATGTCAATTAGATGGAGCACAAATTTTTCAAAAGATGGAGAATAAGTAAGACACACGTCCACTACGCATGTAGAATTTTGGAGAATCGATCAATAGCCGCAACTGTTTGATATCATAGGATGACAAACATCTGAAAGCCAACTGCTCGAGAATGTGGGATTCTATGTCGCGAGCGGAGAGCAAAGCTGGATGCTTATGCCGCAATCTCTGCTAGATCCGCTTTTCTCGCCATGACCGCGACAACAACATACCGCAAATAGAACTTACAATAGCAGAATAAGCCGATGGCGCCCGGAATCTTGCATTCGAGATTTAGAGAGAAAACCAAGACAACTTGAGAGAACTTATGTAGCTTAGACCGAGGCTCATCCAAGACCTCGATCCAAAAATAAAGCAAGAAAATTGTATTTCTTTTTTACTGTAATAAATTTTTATAGCTAGCTGCGTGAATGGCCGTGACTTTATCTCAGTTTGAACTGAGAATTTCTACGTAAAAATCTTATTATTTTATATGTTCTTGTTTGCTCTCTTTCAAAGTTTGTACCTTCGCTTATTACGGTCGAGGTTAAATTCGATCGAACGTATATGGAAATTATTTTTTGCTGATTCATGAAGAAAAAAAAAAGCACTATTACCTTTTTCTCTATATTATAATTATTTAGCGGCTTTGGGTGGTTAACTTCCTCTTCATAAAAGCACCAACATGTTAGAGTCATTTTGGCCCTGATACATTTGAGACACGGCACTTTGAATGCCGCAAGTCATACTTTGGAGGAGTCATATCACTCTTGATACAAATCAAGTGCGGCATATGGGATTGTATGTTACATAATATATATAATACGAAATATTTATGACAGTTTCGCATCGTTACCGGCATTATTCTACTAAGGGGTGGACATACAATGGAGTAGGTCGTATGCTCGTATAGAAAATCCTTTACTAGACATAATCAGTTTTAGTATCTACATTTCTATGATTCACTCTCCCCTCCAAGCATCCTTCGTTGCTATATGAATTACGGTAAAAGAGGAAGGAAATCAAGGGAGAGATGTACGGACATTTTTTTTAAGATAACGAGTCGAAATCTTTGCTTTATGGAAAACAAAGCTTTTACTGGACACAATTTCTAACCATGATTTTTATACTATAGTCGAGAGTAAAACTGAACATGGGTTGTCCTATGACACGACATTGAAAACATGCCGTTGATCAGCCACAATCTTCAAGAAAAACTATCTCACATTACAGCGGATAAAATGCGAACTCTTAATTGATAATTATAAACCATCCATGGCCTACTTTATCAGTTGAGCTACTCCGTCGGGGGTGAGGTGAGGGTACATTACCCAAGGAGTGGAGGGAGAATAGTGAGATAATCACACTTGTTGGATATACTATTTCGATCACTACATGAACATGAAGCACATCAAATCCAGAAAGAAGCAATCAAATTGAAAAGACAAACCAAAACAAAAATAAGAGTAAAGAGATTTTCATATTTCTCAAATGTGGGGAATGTAGCAGACAAGGTGGAAATGACTGCCATACCGTTATACGTATGCCATATCTATCAGCTACTAATTTTACTCTATCCATCAAAAGGGTCCTCCTCAATCTAGGAGCACAACTAGGATAAAGCCTAGAACCTCGTTGAAGAAAATCTCCTCATTTGCAATAGTATTTGATTGAGTTCGTACTCAGAGTGACATACTGTGTTAGGTTGGCTAAGGAGAGACACATACAATCACAAAACATACAATATTTTTACGTGGAAATCACGAATTGTACGCAACTAGTAAGAAAAAATGCACTAAAACTAAGAAAGGGCTGAGACACAACACTCCCTTAAAAGTCTCTCAGTGACTAAGTTCCGAGGTCGTTCAAAGCCTCGGACTAGATCCCTAGCATAAGTGACTGAACATATTATTTATTGTCGCAGCTACACCAATAAGGAAATTAAGGAAAATATTCGGATCTTGTGGAAATTCGGATGACCCTGCCAACATTTTCCTAGCGTGCCATGCGCCGCCTTGTGGGCACCCTTTGACTGATTCTTTCTCCGAGATCCGTTGGAAGCTCCACCACTTCGGCCTCACCTTAGACCTCGTATTGCACCGAGGTCCATGGTGTTGGTCTTAGTAAACCATCTGACACGATCCATGTCTCGTTTGCTGCCATGGGTAGCCACCAGATCTGGTGCTATTGTTTGGAGAAAATTCTGCTAAAAGTGTGAAAAATTTGAATTCCAAGTTGAGATTTGGAAATTGTACTTGACCATATAGATTAAGTGCGGTACATAATTAATCACTTATTTAGTTTGTAATCCAACATAGCATTTCAAATACCATGAAGAAAAACAAGAACAAAAACAAAGTTTTTAAGATTGTTTTGGTTCGAAAAGGACAAACTTAACCTTCGCAAATCCATATCATAAGCAATAACTAGTTCAGGAAAAAAAAATTAATTAAGGGAAAAAAAATGATGAACTGGATACAAGACAAAAAAAAAATTATGATTAAAAAAAAAAGAAAAAACCAACAAACTAATGAACTTGTTCTTCGGTAGATTAATCAGACAATTCATCTCCATTAACTTGTTGTGCAAAATCAACAAGAACTTGATTACAAAATTAAAGTAGGCAACATAACCCTTTGCATAAATTCTAGGGTTTCCTCTCTCCATATATACGTATCTATACCTTAGCAATGGCGAAAGCTCTGCAGTATAGCAGCAATCACCATCGACTCATCGTCCTCAACCCCGACATAGTCTTCAACAACAGCGATCTCCTCCGGTGACGGAGGCGGTGGCGG
Source organism: Xerophyta viscosa (assembly GCA_002076135.1). Classification (NCBI taxonomy): domain Eukaryota; kingdom Viridiplantae; phylum Streptophyta; class Magnoliopsida; order Pandanales; family Velloziaceae; genus Xerophyta; species Xerophyta viscosa. Next base: position 3,353,078 of record MJHO01000012.1, on the reverse strand, counting down.
AGGAGGTGGTGGCGGCGGCACCGCGGCAACCGGATCTAAGAATGGGTAGTAGAAGTTAGTTCGAGCTCTTCCAGGCCCACTGAAGGAAATAGAAGACATGTCGTATGCCAGCGCCGCCTCCTCCGGAGTGTCGAATGTTCCGAGCCAGTGGCGTTCTTTGGTGTAAGGGTTTCGTATCTCCGCCGCAAACCGGCCCCACGGTCGTCGTCGAACGCCGAGGTACTCTGTGGATGCTCTGCTACGCCGCCGCCGGTACCGGTGGACGATCACCTGTTGAGGAAGATGATGATCCGCCATTGATGATTAGCTAGAGCTTAATATTAATTAAGTACTTCTTCTAAGAAATTTAGCTTTGTTCCTTTCATGGCGGAAGGTCTAGTAGGGTTTGTAGATGTACATATAGTGGGTTCAAAAGATAGTGGTGTAGCTAGCATACAAGAGCTTTTGAATAATAATAATATTAGGTACTTAAAGAATGTATGTGCGATATATAGATATATATTAGAAGTTGAGGTTGAGTTTAGAAAGGCTATGGACTTTCATAGTTGGAGCTGCATAGCCAATATCCTAGCTAGCTAGTGTGATTTCTATTGATGAGTTGATGTTGAGCTAGGGTTAGTTAGTTGTTTGCCCAAAAACATTAGTAAGATGTAGAAGCAAAGGGTCATAATATTTTTCTCTCAAGGAAAAAAAAAGAAAAATAAATAATTTTAAAAGTTCTGGAATAGAAAATGAACCACTCTTTTACTGTAGAATGAAAATAATTGGTATTTTATGGTCTTCATTATTTTTTATTATTTGTTTTTATTTATTTTTGGTTTCATGGCTCTCGCCACTTGCAAACAGCTTCTGTGAATTGCAGGGACTCTCCTATGAATTTCTAGGAATGCAATTCATTATATAAGATGTTTCTCCTAGGGCTAGTAGCCTAGTATGCTTGGAAAATATTTATACAAAAAAAGGGTCTTCAAAGATGTTTTAGGAAGATATTTCAAAATTACTTTTTTTTGGGAAACAATAATCTGTAACATTCTGCATTCAGTTTTGGTCTACAATCTTATAAATTAAAAAAAAAAAAATATTAAAAAAATATGTTTAAAATGCTACGGAACTTGTAATCTAAAACATAATTTTTATTTTATACTAATTTGAAAGTCCGTTATATGTTATTATTATTTTTTTCAAAAAGTAACTCAAAATTTTAATTCTCTGAGGTCATCACGAAATAATTGTTAAAATAGAAATACTTTTGATTAGGCTCGGCTCCTCCTCCTTAGTGGAAGATGGAGGATGGTGTCGTTCAACCTCTCGGGATTGATATGAGGTGATTAACGGCGACCAAGGAGAGTAGTTGTATTACTAAAATACTTTTCTTTTATGTAGGTTCATAAAATCCAAATTAACATCCAAGGAGGTGAAAAAAAAAAAAAAAAAAAAAATTAGACATCTATGTTTTTTTCCAATTTAGATGTATATATAATTATAATTTTTAACAGAAATAAGATACCCTACTATAGATAGATGTTAGATAAGCTACAAAACTAAGGGATTTAATCGCCATATTTTCAAACCTATAAGGGATATTAAAACAGAAATTCTCTCCATCCAACTCTAGCCTTAGCAAGAGCTTTGCTGCTATTATAGATTTTCTGTCACTTTGATGCAAATAAACATAATATTTATATACCTTTCTAAAATACGATGCTAATAATTTAAATTAAATTTATAATTAGGAGACTACCCGGCCCCTAGTAGTATTTATGACTTTTTACTAATGGAAAGCCCCTCTTTTCCAAATAAATTTCTTATTTTGGAAAATTTTAGTGTATCAGTCCAAAATATACATGTATAATTTTTTTTTTTCAAAAAAAAAATACTGAATAAAAAAAATTGTTGGTATGCTCTATATCTTTTGTCTTCAAAACTTTTTCAAAAAAAAAAAAAAAAACTTCTATATAGAATCATAGATATTGCGAGTGTCCAAAACTTTTAAACCTATAAAGACTTTACAGTCTCAAACATTTATTTAGAGGTATTACAGACGAATTCGAGTGTAATAGTTTTTGAGCACATCAAAATCTATTATTTTCGTATCTATTTTTTTAGAAAATTTCTAATACATATATACTTTGTATGGAATGTACAAAAGTAGGTTTTCATATTTAATTATTCCTTTTTTTTTAATCATACCACTTGTATATATGATTCCAAAAAATGGAAATGAAGTTGTACAAAGGTTGGAAATATAAATTAATCTATTCAAATAATAAGTTATAACAAAGCAAAGTTGGGCAGGTAAGATATTGGATTGGAGCTTGCCAATGTTTCGAGTTCTGAATATAAAAATAAGGGTGAGCTTAAGAATGGCTGGATGGAGACTCCTTTCTCCTTGTTTTCCTCGACATGATAACATCAGAAAGGCCACCTCCCGCAATTCCTTCCACAAATGTGACAACTTTGGTACTTGCCCATACTAAAAAAATAATATGCATATTTGTATTCACCATACACGTGTGGTGCAATATGATGCACGTGTGCTTTCCCGACGCCATGGCCAGGGTCCGCGAATGGGTATTGAACTGTGCGCTGTAGTATACCACTATTATCTACAAATCACAAGCAAAAGTGCTAGAGGATGGCTTGGAATAATAACAACAACGATATTCCAGTCATACTTCGCCGTGGCGGATCAAAGGGTAGAGAATAGCTTAAAATATGGTCAGAAAAGATTATATATTTTGAATCATATCATATGATGCATGAGGAAAAAAAGAAAACACATTAGGTTCTCCAGACTATACCTCGGTATGCAACTCGTACCAAATTTAATGTCAAGATGATTATGGATATTTTTAGGAATATATATATATATATATATATATATATATATATATATATATATATATATATATATATATATATATATATATATATATATATATATATATAATAGAAAAATTTGGAGAGCACTTCTCAATATAAATTTTTTTTAAAAAAAAAAGGAGTAGGAGAACTAGGTGTTTTGGGTCTTTTCAGATACTATTTCGGTCCTGTAGCAGTACTCCTTTTTTAAGATAGGTAGAGTTATTCTCAGTATTATGACTACTGGTTTTATACAGCTACTACTCTATCCTTTGAATCGGATCTGAATCAACCCAGGATGTAAGTGATTCAAAATACACATGACCTTTTATACGCATGCTCTATTTAAGAGAAAATTTCTTGCAAATGCCATTAGTAATCGACCTTATAAACGGAGAATGTCATAGCAGTGCGCTTAATGGATACCGTTGATTCTTACCCGTGTGTAGATCTTTTTTATATGAGATATAGAAACTTTAGGGAGGGTAGTTCAATATATAGAAGGCTATATTTTAGAAATTTTAGGGAGTGGAAGGCACTCTTCCCTCCTTAGAGGACACTATGTACTTAAACTGTGGAAGATTATGTTGCACATCCCACAACAGTGACATTCAAAAAGTTATAATCTTTCAATTAAAAAAAAAGTAATATACTTTTATTGTTATTATATTTATTATTATACAGATATAGAAGAAAAAGTACTTATTTCAACAAAATTATAATAATTAATAAGGACACATGCACCCCACATTACATAGCATTTGGCGACATAATACAGTGATTTTTCTTGTCCTCATTACTACTCTCTTTGTTATAGTGGAGAAGGTGCTGATAATGTGTGGCTGTTTGTGTTCTTGGACTGTCTCCTTCTTTAATATATTTCCACTTTTTTGTGTTGTTATATATGAACATTAATCTGCAGCTTACAAGACTTTGCGTTGGAAAGAACGCTGCTATATCGTAACGGTGTAAAAATATCTAATATAATCAGAATCACAAGCAGTATATTAGAATGTATTTGATATACCATCTTTGTTTCGATCGTATATGATTTCTGATTATATCAATGCGATCCATTTGTCTCCTAAAGAATAGTATTTCTATGTTGAAATCATCTAATAATTTTTTTGATAGTTTGTACCCTCCTCAACTCCGTCACCAACCTATCCCGCAACTTTGAATAACTTGAATCTAACCATAGACACTTTGAGAGGAACGATACAAGAGCGAAGATGGGCACTGAGGTTACTTTTATTTTTTTGGATAGATATTTGAAAATAAAGTTATTCTCTCCAAAAAAATGATTCATCTAAATACTCTTACCCTTTCTAGTAATATGAACACATCGAGAATAGTAGATAAATTTCGTATTAATTACTTTGTGTGAAATCTAAACGAAGTGCAAGAATAGTAGGTAATTTTTTGAAATGTGAGGTTTCTTTTTCTTTTTCTTTTTTTTTTTTTTTTTACTTTTGGTTCCCAAATTTTTATTAAGTTAATTGATTTTAGATTCGTTTAAGATTCTTTTTTGTGGTTTGATGCAGCAATAGCATACATTATCATGTAATCTGTATCATTTTACATGAACAAAATATTACAACTTTTTCCGTTTTACAAAAAAGAAAAATAGTATAATCAACATAGTTAACTATATAACTGTTAATCCTATTTTTGTTCCTACTATCAGTACCGGTTCGACTAAAATTAACATCTAGTTCAAACTCAAACAGTGACAATGCTAAAAGTAGCTGCACTAAACCATCAACTAAAAATTAAGTTTTAATTCCTATACCATATATATATATTATATATCATATTAAGTTAAGTGATGTAGTATTTCTAAAATAATGCTTCAATAGTTGAATGTTGCAATGATTAAAGTGATAGCATTGTAAATTTCAAAGTCAGAAACCAAGAATCCTGAATGTCAAGTCTTGTACACAATGGAGGCAAATGAGCCCAAAATCTTATTTTCGAGCCTCTTTACGGCCCATTAATATTCCAAGCTGCAATTGCTTGATATCATCAATCATTTGTCAGAAACTTCCAATATGCACATTGAGGCCCCCATCACAATGCCGATTCCTGATGTCCATGGTAGGCTAGCTCAACTCTTGGATGCATGGGGCATGGCTTATAATCTTCACTGCACAGTTTGAATCCTGTCGTATAATATTGAATTATTTTTATTTTTTTAGTTTTAAAGAAGAATATTTTGAATGTTGTGGTAGGTACTATGCTTATCGCGACGTGCCATGAGACAGCGCACATCTGGTATTTTATTCCTGACCTTGAGTCCAAGTTTCTTCCTGATATAGGTGAAGAAGTTTTTATTAACTGTTGTCATACTTGGACAATGGCAAGGAGAGCATGGTCATCGCATAGGCATGGGAGCTACTTTTGTTCATATGGCATTATCCATATCAGTCTTGATTTCTTTGCCACATTGTCCACTTTTAATTGCTTTTTTTTTAATTAAATATCTTAGAAAGAATTATTTCTATTTGACTATTTTGAGAAGTGAAAATAATTCTTTCTAAAATATGAAAATGAAAATAACCTTTTCCAAAGTTTTTTTTTTTGTTGAATGCTTGAGCTAATGTGATATTATTTACATTAGTAATAATTTTTTATGCTCAAAGGATCATGAAGAATAATATTTTTTGAATAAAAAAAAAAATAGAAATCTTGATAGC